>VWZI01009412.1:47397-89085 GCA_013396835.1 Psilopogon haemacephalus
ATAGAATAGAATAGAATAGAATAGAATAGAATAGAATAGAATAGAATAGAATAGAATAGAATAGAATAGAATAAGCCAGGTTGGAAGAGACCTCCAAGATCATCCAATCTAACCTATCACCCAGCCCTATCCAATGGCACTAAGTGCTCCATCCAGTCTTTTCCTGAACACCCCCAGCGATGCCGACTCCACCACCTCCCTGGCCATTCCAATGTCACTCAGTCTCTCTGTGAAGAACTTCTTCCTAACATCCAGCCTATATCTCCCCCAGCACAACTTGAGACTGCGTCCCCTCATTCTGTTGGTGGCTGCCTCGGAGAAGAGACCAACCCCCACCTGGCTACAACCTCCCTTTAGGTAGTTGTAGACAGCAGTGAGGTCCCCCTGAGCCTCCTTCTCTCCAGCTTCCTCAGCCTCTCCTCATAGGGAGTTCAAGCTGCTTCACCTTCTTGTAAGGGCCTGACACAATCCTGAGGCAGCTGTCATGAATGAAACAGAGCAAAGAAAGCTAGCAGCTCCATTTGTCACCTTCCTTCTCAGACCTTCAGCACTCACTGCATGCCTAACACGGAGCCTCCTCCACAGCAGCACAGAATCACAGAAAACATCTGGTCTGACCTCAAAAATCACCCAAGTCCAACCTTCAACCCATCACTGAAGGGTCAACACTAAACTGTGTCTCTAAGCACCAAATCCACACACTACTTAAACACCTCCAGGGATGGTGACTCCAGTACTGCCCCAGGCAGATCACTCCGATGTTTGAGAACCCTCTCTGTGAAGGAATATTTCCTAACATCCAGCCTAAACGTCTCCTGCTGCAACTTGAAACCATTTCCTCTGGTCCTGTTGCTTGCCACCAAGGAGAATTTCTGACTTGCAGCCATACACCTCATGCTTATAAGATTCCATCAATTTCCCAGTTGGGGAATGCTCTTTCCCTCCAACTACAGGGCATAGTTTGCAACAGCTACATTATCATTTGCTTACCATAGTCATAAGGCCCACTCAAATTTTCCACATCCCTATCACAAAGATGGTTGGTGACCGAATGCTACAACATGCCAGCTTATTTCCCTCTTCAAACACCCACCATAGAGCCACTGCAACCAACCCTTGCAATCTCCAGGTATTCCCAGCAGGGCAGGCATTTCTAATTTATTCACTCAGACTTTAAGAAGTACATGACAGAGAATAGGGCAGAGTAATCAAACTGCTTGAAATGCTAGACTCCTGCCAAGCTGTCCACACTGTGCTCTACTCTGCTAAGTTGGAGCTACACTTTGCTGCCAACCATCTGCGGCTGATTAAGGAAATGGAGAGGTGAGAGTTGCACTTTGCTTGGCTGTATTCATTTTGTTGACTCACATCCTCCCTCAATCCTTTCTCCACTGTGTGGCTGTATGGCATTTGATACTGAGGTCCTCCCTCTGTCACTACCACGGGAACCATCTCCCTCAGAATCAGCATACACAACAGACCCTACTCCTGACCATCAGTAAGGAGAAAGCAGGACCACTCACCCACCTCCACCCTGACAGCTTGCATCTGCTCAGGGTAGGACAGTCTCTTAGGATGTTTCCTGGGCTTAAGAAAGTGAAGATACTCTCAACGTGCAGAAGGAAGGGAAGCTTGAAAGGCTGAGCCTGCCTGCTCCCCTCCATTTAAGCTCCTAACTCCTTACAATCGCAAGAGAAGCTGGAGCCTCCAAACCTCAGTTTACTTAGATTGGCAAATAAGATCCAGGAATGCCTAGTTCCTTTTGCAAAGGCTGCAGTATTTCTAAGCAGCTGACAAACACCTCCGTCCAGCTGGCCTGACACTTATCTTGGCAGGCATTGTGACTGGTGTTGGGCAAGGGCCTTCCATAAAACCATTAAGGATGGAAAAGACCTCTAAGATTATCAAGTCCAACTATCAACCCAACACCACCATCCCACTAAACCATGTCCCAAAGTGCCATGTCCACACATCTGTTGGACAGTGACTCCACCACCTTCCTGGGCAGCCTGTTCCAATGCCTGCTTACTCTTTCAGTAAAGAAATTTTAATACCACCAAAGAAAAAGCCACTTGGTGAACATTTCTGCATCTTGGGCTGCGCCAGGAGTGTACCAGATGTATGTTTGAAACCGTAGAGCATCTATCAGCCCCCTCAGAGAACCCTGTCATAATGTTTGATTAACTGGCAACGTGCAAAGCAAAAACCATGGCCCCTCGCAACTGTTCTACCAGATCAAAGCCATGTGGCCATAGGCACTCAGCACCAAATGTAGTTTCTGAAGAGCTTTTGCCACCCTTGCTATTTCAAACCAAAAAGATTACAGGCTAAAAGGGAACTGGGGACTCATGGATGCATAGCCTCTGAAGTTTAAGAGACAAAAGATTCACTTTGGGCTGCAATGCTTTGAAAAGCCCTAAATCTGCAGTGAAGACTGTCAGCTCCTTGGCTTCCAATGAAAAGCAGGCTCTCTTCTCCTGCTCCACCACCCACAGGTTAATGGACTAATACAAGAAAGCAATAGGTTATAATAGGAGCCTCAGTACATTTGAAACCATAAAAGTAATTCTGATCTGTTACCAGATGAAGCCACCAACGAAAATAAAGCACTAGATTCCACACACCCCACCCCCCCCCATACACACCTTTCAGCAATGTAAAAGTGTGATTTTACATGTATGCACACAGATATATCTATGGAATCACAGAATTGTTTCAGGTGGGAAAGACCTCCAAGATCATTGAGTCCAACCCTCAACTTAACACCACCATGGCCATTAAACCATGTCCCAAAGTGACATGTCCACAGGTTTCTTGAACACCTTCAGGAATGGTGACTCCACCGCCTCCCTGGGCAGCCTGTTCCAATCTCTAACTACTCTTGCAGCAAAGAAATTTCTCCTAATCTTCAACATAAACTTCCCTTGTCACAATTTCAATCCTTGTCTTCTCATTCTATTACCTGATAATAGGGAGAAGAGACCTACTTCCACCTCACTCTGACCTCATTTCAGAGAGTTATAGAGAGGAACAAGGTAGCTCCACATCCACCTCCTCTCTAGACCAAACAACCCCACTTTCTTCACCCACTCCGCACCAGACCGATTCTCTAGATCCTTCTTCAGCTTTTTTTCCTTCTCTTGGATCTGCTCCAGCACCTCAATGTCCTTCTTGCAGTGAGGAGCCCAAAACTGGACCCAGCATTCAAAGTGCAGCCTCACCAGTGCTGTGTAAAGGGGCACAATCCCTTCCCTATGTAAAGGGATCAACTGAAAGTCACTCAAACTTGCTCATACTAAAAATTTATGGTAATTTCTACACCAAGATGATTAATCTTCAAGCAGCTTAACACAGGTATCTAACAGAGGAGAACAGCTGCGGAAATTGACTGTGTTATGCTTGGGGCAGGCGGGTGTGGGGAGGGAAACTATTAAAATAAAAATCACAGATGTGCTTTGGAGTAAAGAAACCAATAAAGTACCACCAGCAGCCATCTTCCCTCCCCTTCAGAGCTCCTTAAGAAAAATTCCATTAAATGTAGAGCCTGTGCTTCAGTTCCATTTTGGGAAAACACACAAACACGAAAGAGGGATCAGAGATCCTCAGTCAGTGGCACAGTGCAAAACTTCCAGGTCACTGTCAATCATCCAACAAGCCAAAGGCTACCACAAACCTATGAACCTGGTAAATCCAGTTCCCCTCCACTAAGGACAGGCAGAAAAGTAGTAGCAAGCCCAAGGACTCAAGTTGATGGGTTCTTTAAAAGCACCAACACGCCGCAGGGTCAGGTCACAGAATCATAGAATGGTTTAGGTTGGAAGAGACCTCAAAGATCATCCAGTTCCAACCCCCTGCCATAGGCAGGGACACCTCCCACTAGATCAGGTCACTCAAGACCTCATCCAGCCTGGCCTCGAACACATCCAGGGAGGGAGCAGCCACAACCTCCCTGGGCAACCCATTCCAGTGTCTCGCCACCCTCACTGTGAAGAACCTCCTCCTAACATCCCGTTTAAATCTCCCCTCTGCCAGTTTGAACCCATTACCACTCATCCTGTCATTACAAGACTTTGTGAAGTCAAGTGGACAAGCAAGAATTTGGTATGTAATTGCCTCCCAGTGAGAATGAGACACCAGCATAATACAGGAAAAACTTTAAATCCACCAGAGGGGAGTAAGAGAAGGAGCATCTCTCTCTTATGAGAGGCTGAGAGACCTGGGGCTCTTCAGCCTGGAGAAGAGAAGACTGAGAGGGGATTTCATCAATGTTTATCAATATCTAAAGAGTAGGGGTCAAGAGGAAAGGGCTGGACTCTCTTCAGTGGTGCCCAGTGGCAGGACAAGGGGCAATGGACACACTAACTAGAACACAGAAGGTCTTACTTAAACAGAAGAAAAAAAATCCCACCTTTTAGGGTAGTAGAGCACTGAAACAGGCTGCCAGAGTGGTTGTGGAGTCTGCTTCTCCAGAGATTTTCAAAACTCCTCTGGATGCGGTCCTGGGCAATCTGCTGTAGGTGAACCTGCTTTAACAGGGGGATTGGCTTAGATGACCTCCAGAGGTCCCTTCCAATCCCTGCCATTCTGTGATAAAGACCAAATAAATAACAGAGTACTGTTCCTGTCCTATTGCTATTTGTCCCTCATCTCTGCACACTTCGGTAAGGTCAGCAACACAGCTGTCTGCAACTGGTCACTTCCAACTAAGCTTCCTACCCTGTTTTGGGAATAAGTTTTAACTCAAACACGGAAAGTCAATGGTGTTAACCTCCCACAGATCCTCATGATCCTTTATTCAGTTCTATTTTACCTCTGAAACAAAATTACGTGAGGAATTTTACTATGACAAGAGAGTCTTGAAATTGTGTCTTGAATATATTTCTCCAGTATCTAATACTGCAACAATTCACCTGCTGTTACATAAAACAATGTGATCTGAAAGGGCAGAGTTGAAAGAGGGAAGGAGACAGGTTTCAGCCAGAATTTATTTAGGAAGACACTTGCTGTTGGGATGTATTCCTGAATGCATGAATCAAAGTATTTCAAAAGTCTTCACGACTGTGCACATGCATTCTCATATCCTTTCCTGTCGTGAGCCTACCTCTATGAAGAAAGGCAGGTGAACCCCAAACATGATGACTCCTTCACCATGTCCACTGCACTGGATCAGCATCAAAGGGGCCACAAAAACCAGTTCAGGATCATGAAAATTGCAAGGCAGGTCCAGCAGAAGTACCTGGTTCTTTCCTGCAGGTCGTATTAAAACTGACCCTCAATAACGCACACTAACCACTTGTATGACAGCCTGAGGGGCCAGCTGGAGAGCCACAGCCCCTGGCATCAACAGGAAATGAAAAGAAGGGCTTGCAAACAAAGTAGCAGAGTAGGAGAAAAGGCTTTGCCTCCATGCTGCAGGTGGTGAAGCACACCACAGCCACCACCAAGGGTCTTGTGAAAGAGGAACTAAGCCAGGAAATGAACATATTTCTCGCTCCCCTAGTCCATTCCCTCAACCATAGCTGACTGTTTCCTACAGAGCTTTGGAAGACTTTTACAAGTAAGTTTCTTTGAGGTTGCCATACTTGGGTCCCATCCCACATGACCCTGTGTACTCTTCATTTACCTTCATCTGAGCTGGCTGTAACAAATGCTCTTTCTGTGCTCCTTCTGAAGCACTCTCCAGATAGGCTTCTGTTATCCCACCAATGAAACAGGGCCCTAAAATCCAGCTGCTTTCTGCTCCCCACACCAAAGCTGACACCACCACCCATTAGTGGAGAAAGGCTTTTCCCCAACCTTACAGGGAAGCTGAATGTGCAGTCCAAGTGAGTTACACACACAGACTTGTAATGGCTGGAACAGCCACATGCCTCTTCTTTTCATAGAATCATAGATGTGGGTTGGAAAAACCCACAAGGATCATCTAGTTCCAACCCCCCTGCCATGGGCAGGGACACCTCACACTAGATCAGGCTGTCCGGAGCCTCATCCAGTCTGGCCTTAAACACCTGCAGGGATGAGGCTTCCATTACCTTCTTTGGCAACCCATTCCAGGGTCTCACCACCCTCATGTTAAAGAACTTCTTCCTAATATCCAACCTGGATCTACCCATTTCTAGCTTTGTTCCATTTCCCCCAGTCCTGTCACTACCTGACATCCTAAAAAGTCCCTCTCCGGCTTTCTTTTAGACCCCCTTAAGATACTGAAACGTCACAATGAGGTCTCCTCAGAGCCTTCTCCTCTCCAGACTGAACAGCCCCAACTCCCTCAGTCTCTCCTTGTAGAAGAGGTGCTCCAGCGCTCTGATCATCCTTGTGGCCCTTCTTTGGACACATTCTAGCACACCCATATCATCTCATCATATCATATCATATCATATCATATCATATCATATCATATCATATCATATCATATCATATCATATCATATCATAATCACTTAAAAGCTTGGGCAAATTGGTTCACACTCTCACCTATTCCTGTGTCTATCACTTCTCAGGTGTAGCTCAAAGTCATGTTAGCAGTTCAAGAACCTTCTTCCCTAACATATGCTGCCTTCTCTGACATGCAGAAGTTTGTCTCTTTCCATTTCTCCAGCCAGTTCCCTTCTGGCTCAGCCATTCTTACAACTACACCAAACTTGTTACCATAGTTTAGGTAAAGTGACCATATGTCTCCATTCTCCCTTCCTGCCCACAATTTTCCTCATCTCTGCACGTGCCTCTGCTTCTCCCACACTTTTTGCAGCTTAAATCACGCCACTGAGTGCTAACTCAATGACTGCTCTGCTTCTGGGGATGTAGCACTGCTCTGATCACCTCCTCTGCCAGCAGGCATGGCTGGATTGATTTCCCTTGCCTCCCACTCTCCCACTGTCCACATGGGATCCCTCTTGAGTGAAAGCCAAGAATGCCTGCTGAGGAAGCTCAGCTGGATGCTGCCAGGGCTGTGCATTTCGCTCCAAGTGCAACACTCAGCCCTGCACTGAGACTTTAAGTGACAGGCAGAATTAATAAGGTACACAAGGACGTCTTCTCCCTTCTCTGATTCTCACACCTATATCAAGGGTGTTTATGCAGCTATTTTCTTGATGCCCAATGAGTTATACACCAACTAATAACACTGCAGTGTATTATTTTCTCACTGGTTGTTTTCAGGCTGGAAAAATGCCACCAAAACTACAGAACATTGAGAATAGACCCTTTAGGCTGGTGTAAATCTATATATCTCTACTGATTCTGGTGGCCTTATGCCAATTTCAGCAAAATTAAGATTCCCTTCTTAAGATATCAAGTCTTCCCTATATATATCCCTTCCATATTTCTAACAATTTATGTAGCATGTTTGTTATTTCAAGCAAACTTGAACACTGAGGTATTGTGGTGTGGAAGGAAATTAGTGGAGATCTTACTCATCATAGAATTGTTCTGGTTGGAAAAGACCTCTCAGGCTGAGTCCAACATTCAACCTAGCACTACTATGGCCACATCCCAAAGTGCCATGTACACAAGATTCTTGAACACCTCCAGCAGTGGTGACTTCACAACACCCTGGGCAGTCTGTTCCAATCCTCTTGCAGCAAATAAATTTTTCCTAATACCCAACATAAACCTCCCCTGGCAAATTTCAGGCCATTTCCTCTCATTCTATCACTTCACTGTAGAGAGAGAAGACCAACCCCCACCTACTGCAACCTCCTTTCAGGAAGTTGTAGAGAGCAATGAAGTCTCCCCTCAATCTCTCCCAGACTCAACAATCCCAGTTCTCTCAGCTGCTCCTTATGAGACATTCCCTAGATCCATCATTAGCTTTGTTGCCCTTCTCTGGATCTGCTCCAGCACCTCAATGTCCTGTTTGGATTGAGGAGCCCAAAACTGAACCCAGTATTCATGGTGAGGCCTCACCCATGCCTGAAGGAGTTTCTTTGCATCTCACACTGGCAAAATATTTGTAAATCAGAGTAGAAAAATCATATGGTCCCATTTAAGTATGCCCTCCACCAACCAGAACTCTAACCAACATGAGGTCACCTGCTAAAGATTTCACACTACCCTTACTGAATTACTAAGTGCTGAATCCCAGCCTTGCTTTTAAAATGTAAGGTGACAAAGATAACTTTAATCTACATTTAATGAAACATCATCTCCCCTGTGTATTCTCATTGACCCTATCTTCTCTTATCACTTTTAAGAGAATATTGTGCTTTAGAAATGACAGTGGCTCCATATCTTGAAGAATCTCCTGCTGTCTGCCAGTTGTCTTCTTTTTGCATGGTTTGAGAGTCTACTCCATTTGTCTGCTAGAGTCAAATTATCAGGGATTGCTTGAACCAAGAGAGAGTTGTCCATCAGCCAAAGGTAGTCAACATGAGCTGTCAGAGTGCACTTGCAGCCCAGAGAGCCAACCAGATCCTGGGCTGCATCAAGAGAAGTGTGGGCAGCAAGGCAAGGGAAGTGATTCTTCCCCTCTACTCCACATTAGTGAGACCCCACCTGAAGTACTGTATCCAGTTCTGGAGCCCTGTTACAAAAGGGATATGGATGTGCTGGAAGTGTCCAGAGAAGGGCCACGAGGATGACAATTGGGATGGAGCTGCTCTGTTATGAGGAGAGACTGAGGGAGTTAGGGTTGTTGAGTCTGGAGAGGAGAAGGCTCCGAGAAGACCTTACTGTGGCCTTCCAGTGCCTGAAGGAGGCTACAAGAAAGCTGGGGAGACACTTTTTTAGGGTGTCAGGTAGTGACAGGACTGGGGGAAATGGAATAAAACTAGAAGTGGGTCGATTCAGATTGGATGTTAGGAAGAAGTTCTTCAGCATGAGGGTGGTGAGACATTGGAACAAGTTGCCCAGGAAGGTGGTGGAAGCCTCATCCCTGGAGGTTTTTAAGGCCAGTCTGGATGTGGCTCTGAGCAACCTGATCCAGTGTCCCCATGGCAAGGGGTTTAAAACTGGATGGTCCTTGAGGTCACTTCCAACCCTGGTGATACTGTGATTCTATAAAACACCTTTCACTGCTAGCTTTGTAAGCATCAAACTAATGGGATCAGTGTTCTTCTGGAGATACACCTGAAAACAGCCAGAAAAAAAAAAAATATTAAAAAAAAAAAAAGGAGGCTGATGTGGAGGATCATATAATCAGAATTGTTTCATTAGAAAAGACTTCTAAGATCAAGTCCAACCATCACCCTAAGACCACCATAGTTATTAAACCACATCCCAAAGTCCTATGTCTGCTTAAATGAATAAGCTTCTCATGGAGCTGACAAAAATTGGCCCAAAGTGCAGGCAAGCTGCAACCCAGAACTTCTAAGGAGTGCATTTCTTGCAAGCACCTGTTCCAAATACTGACCACAGGATCTTAATTCTAGCCAGGCCTTTGTCTAAGTCCTCTTCTGAACAGAGACAGCATTAGGATGGAGGTTGTAGTGAGGTGGGAGTTAGTCTCCTGTCCCTAGTATGAGGTGATAGAATGAGAGGAAATAGTTCAAAACTGTGTGAGGGAGGGTTTGGATTGGATATTGAGTAAAAATTCTTTGCTGCAAGATTGATCAGGGATTGGAACAAGCTGCCCAGGGAGGTGGTGGAATGACCATTCCTGGAGGCATTCAAAAAAGTGTATGAATGTGGCACTTCAGAAAATGTTTTAGTACCAGTATGGTGGTGTTGGGTTGACAGTTGGACTTCTTGATTCCAACCTTAATGACCCTATGACTCTGTGTCCTGAAGCCTTCCTCTTCAGTAGAAAGACTCTTCTGCATTACAAAATTCTCAATCTTCTGATTTAGAATCCCAGTTCAGAATTCAGAATCTCCTGAAATGGAATTATTAACATTTATTTCTTCTGCATATCACAGAATCATAGAATGGTTTAGGTTGGAAGGGACCACAATCATCTAGTTCCAACCTCCTGCCATAGGCAAGGACAACTCTCACTAGAACAGGTCTTCACAAGTTGGAAGTGACCTCCAGAGATCGAGTCCGACCCCCCTGACAATGCAGGATCCCCTAGGGTAGTTCACACAGGAATGCATCCAGGTGGGTTTGGAAAGTCTCCAGAGAAGCAGACTCCACAACCTCTCTGGGCAGCCTGCTCCAGGGCTCTCTCACCCTCGCTGTAAAAAAGTTTCTCCTCATGTTGAGCTGAAACCTTCTCCATTCCTGTTTGCAGCTCCTTGGCTTATTGCTGCTGACCACCAAAAAGGGATTAGCCCCAGCCACTTGACACCCACCCCACATGGATCAGATCTCCTCTCAGTCTTACTTTCTCCACACTAAACAGCCCAAACACCTCAGTATCATAGGATGCCAGGGGTTGGAAGAGACTCAGAGGTCATTGAGTCCAACACCCCTGCCAGAGCAGGACCATACAATCTAGCTCAGGTCACACAGGAACACATCCAGACAGGACTTGAAATTCTCCAGGGAAGGAGACTCCACAACCTCTCTGGGGAGCCTGTGCCAGTGTTCTGTGTCCCTTACAGTAAAGAAGTTTCCCGTTGTATTGAGCTGGAACCTCCTGTGCTGCACCTTACATCCATTGCTGCTTCTCCTATCACAGGGAGCAAGTCACCAGAGCCTGCCCAGCCCTACTCCCAGTTATAAACATTGATTAAATCCCCTCTCACTCTTCTCTTCTCCAGACTAGATAGCCCCAGGTCAGTCAGCCTCTCCTCACCAGGCAGTGCTCCAGTCCCCTAATCATCCTGGTAGCCCTCTGCTGGACCCTCTCCAGCAGATCCTTGTCCCTCTTAAACTGGGGAGCCCAAAACTGAATGGAGCACTCAAGATGAAGTCTCATCAGGGCAGAGTAGAGGGGGAGGAGAACCTCCCTTGATCTGCTAGACTCACCAAAGCTTTTTTCACCTGTGCCTCAGTCATGGCTGTAGGGACATAGAGGCCTCAGATTTTTGCTTCCACCCCACCTACCTTTGGCAGCAGTCTGAAAGCACAACAGTTTGCAATGAGGTGAACACAACAGCAAACACCTACATGTCACTATGGGTGTATAGGTGGGTATCTCAGACACTCATATTTTAGGACCCAACTCAGCATTATCATCTGGCTAGAGAAATTAAAATCCTGATTTGTTTTTCAGGGAACAAAGGGAGAGCCTTCAGCCATTCCAGCCTTCAATCTGCCCTGACTTAAAATCATTGCTGTCCAATTTTACTTGCTGTCCAATATTTTCAGTGATTAGTAACAGTTTCCTGCAAGTTTCCTGCACTTCTATTCATAGAAACATTTCAGCTGAAAAAGATCTTTAAGGTCAGCAAGGTCAACCACTCTCTAACCCTACCAAGTCTGGTGCTAAACCACATCTCCCACCACCACGTCTGCCTCTTCAAAACACCTTCAGGGATGGGAATTCCATCACCTCCCTGTTCCAATGCTTGAGAACCCTTTTCAGGGAAGAAATTTCTTCTAGTGTCTAGCCTATGCATCCCCCGCTGGTTTAGATTACTATTAGACTAACATCTGGGAATAAAAGCAGGTAAACTCTGGAGCACTCAAACTCTTTTCAGTACTAGAAGAGATTCCTTCACCCCTAAATAAATAGATATTAGGAAAAATAAAAAAGAAAAAAAAGGAGTGGGAGGAAGGGAGGGGAAGATTTTAGTTAAGGAGGCATCCAAAACAATACATCATCACACTTGACTCCAGGAGCTAGGATTCTATAGAACATACAAACCTGCACATTTTTGCAGCCCTTTTTAATCATTAGCCTAATGCAACCAGCATAAAAAGTGACCTTAGCAGTCATATCAAAGCAACAGGAGGTTTCCTTTCTACATATGGACAAAGAGGGACTAGGGACCACCAAAATAAAATCCCTTACCCCAGTAAAGCAGCACAGACCTTGTTCACTGCTTCTGGAAGAAGTGAAATGCAACAAGAACAAAGTGTCCTGTTATGTCAGTTCTGGTATTTGCCGTGCACTCAGGATCGTCAGGTGGACCAGATGAAGCACAGATCAGAGCAGCTAAATATGAATTTCACTCTATGTCCTTGTTTCATTCACTGAGGAACAGCAAGATATTGAGTCTAAAATCAAAACTGTGCTCTACAACACTGAAATCTGGGTCCAGGTGGCAGTATAAACTATGATGTCTACATTATTCTCTCCCTAACTCTCTAAACCAGCCAATGCCTGCACTTCCTCAGACCTGCCATTTGGTCCTCCACTAAACGTCTTCTTGATCAAGGCTCCAGTTTACCTTTTCTCCATCCAGGGAGAAACCAGCAATCACTCCTGAGTAGGAGAGATCTTTGGCTCTCTGTAACAAACACCAGGCAAACAATCTCTGCATCTGGATCTAGCAATGGAGGCTTCCCATAGAGCATGCTTTACTTTTCGCTTCTCTCTTCCTAAGAGTAGGAGATCCTACAAAGACCTTTTACTATGTGCTGTACTTACACCTGAGCTTTCAGAAAGCATCCAGTGCCTACTTTTGATAAGCATCACTATTAATAACACTGCAAAGAGATCCGCAGTCTGTAGTAATGTCCAAACATTAAGCAAAAGTCTATAGCAGTTAAGCATTCTCACCCATACCTTAACCCGGAAGGCTCCTAAAGCATTTTCCCAAGGCAGCTCATCCTTCTTTTTCTTGGTAACTACATTTTGCCAGAGATATGAGATAAAACATTGGTGTTATCCATTTCTGATGTGATTATAGCTAATGGACTCATAATCGTAGGATTTTTTTTTTCTTCTTCTTTATATTATCCTATCATGGAATGTAGCAGCACAAAACACAGCCTTTATTCTTTATTTCGTTCAATATAGGGAGTATCCCAAGGAGCCCTCACTGACAAACTGATTTCTCACAAAGGAGCATTTGCAAGGTGAAAGACAGATACTCTGTGAAATATTTCACTTGTCATCAGTTTGGTGTTCTTATATCTCAGGCTGAGACATCCTCTGACAGATCAGTTCAGTCGTCAGAGGCGAGACTCCAGCAGTGCCTCTCAAAGGCTAGCCCACACTGCTCCCGTGTGGTTTTAGCAGAAAACAGGACGGGCTGCAGCAACCCTGCTCCACACAAGAGCAACTCCCGGCCCTCTGCTACTGTAAATGAGCAATTTCATATGTTTCTTAGATGGCACTATGAATCTTCTTGATGCTTGGCAAAATAACAATGACAGTGGCAAGTTTAAAGTAGAGACTTTGGGTTTGTTTGGTTTTTTTTAAACTCACGATACTATCAGTGGTGGTACAAAGTTCCCTTGACTTACTGAGGCATTCAAGCCCTCAGCACCTGGCAATTAGCACATGGCTAGCTGCTTCACACCAGAAGGGAAGAAAGAACTCTGAACCCGCTGAGAACAGCTCCTCAGTCACTGAAATGAACAGGCTGGGCTGCTTCACACATGGGATGGAGATCTGCCTTACACCTGCTGCAGTGAGGCAGCACCCAATTGCCATCAGAAGTGCTGCCCGCTGGCACCCACAGACACATGCAGTGGAAGGCAGCATTGGCCATTTGGCTGTGCTCACGCTTCAGACAGCAGACAGCAGTCCTGTAAGAATTCCATCCCAACTGCTGCGATCATTTTCAGTGAGAGTGTAAATATTTACCTCTTGAGAAGTCAAAGGCTACTGATGACCAGACACCACGGGATCAGGTTACAGAATCATAGACTGGCATGGGCTGAAAGAGGCCTCCTAAAATCCAGTCCAACCTCCCTGCAAAAGCAGGTTTGCCTAGATCGGGTTGCACGGGTGGTATGTGTTCAGGTGGGTTTGAATGAGTCTAGAGAAGGAGACTCTCTGAGCAACCTGGTCCAGTGCTTCCTCAAAGAAGTTTCTCCTTAAGTTCAAGTGAGACTTCTTGCGTTCTAGTTTGTGCCTATTGCCCCTTGTCCTATCACTGGGCACCACTAAGAAGAGTCCAGCCCATCATCATGATCCCTACCATTTAGATAGTGATAAGCACTGGTAAGATTTTCCTCTCAGTCTTCTCTTTGCCAGACTAATGTGTCCCAGGTGTCTCAGGCTCTCATAAGACAGATGTTCCAGCCCCCTCAGCATCTTTCTGGCCTTCTGTTGGACTCTCCAGTAGCTCCCTGCTCCTCTTGAACTGAGGAGTCTAAAACTGGACACAATACTTCAGGTGTGACCTCACCAGGGCACAGTCCTTTAATTTGCAAAGTATTTATTCCATTGCGTACATTTAGATCAACCAAGATGACAGATACAGGCATTGCAGAACCAGAATCATTAAAGCCTATAAGGAAACATCTGAAAAAATAACTGTAAGCCAAACAGACTTGTTCTTCAAAAGTGTGAAGGCCATTAATATTTCCTGTAAATACATGACTTGGAGTTTTACACAGCTAATTTGACATTAATTTTTTCCCAGTGATCTAAACTGTTCTCTCCTACTCAGACTCTATCTGCAAACAAAACAGGAAAAGAAGAGGTATTTTCACTACCAGAAAAGATTAAACTCTGTTCCTTCTTTAAACCAAACTCAAAAACTGTTTGCCCTCATCTGGGGAACACGGAGACATATTTGCCTTTATCTGGAGACACACAGACAGAAAGATGGGACAGAGGGAGCAAGAGAGAGCTGAAATAAAAGTAATTATCACAGAATCAGTCTGAGTTGGGACCACAAGGATCATCTACTTCCAACCTCCCTTCCATGGGCCGGGACACACTACCCTAGATCAGGCTGCCCGCAGCCTCATCCAGCCTGGCTGCAAACACCTCCAGGGATGTGGCCCCAATCACCTCCCTGGGCAACCCATTCCAGGGTCTCAACACCCTCATGGTGAAGAACTTCCTCCTCATGTCCAGTCTGAATTTACCCACCTCCAGCTTTGCTCCATTCCCCCTAGTCCTGTCTCAACTTGATAGGCAGAATGTCCCTCCCCAGCTCTTTTGTGGCGCCTGTGCTGGTTTGAACTAATTGGAGAATTTGAATGAGAAATTAGACTATTGGCTGAGAGAGGTAAACACAGTATGGCACTTCACCAGAGTTTTACTGAGAAAGAAAAAAAAGTTGTTTTCAAAGTGTTGTACCCAAAACACAGATATCAGATGGTTTCTGACCACTCTGGCTGCAGCTGCTTCTCTCTGCATGGTCTCCTTTCTCTTTGCCTTGGTAGCTAATTCTCAGTAAAACTACTAACTTCTTTCTACTACTAATCCCCCTGACCGACCTCCTTCAGCTTATCTGCAGCATCAGCAGGTGGTGAGATAAGACTGGGGAAGGGAGGAAAGGTGGTAGGGGGTGGTTGGTTACCCCTCTCTTGGGGATTTTGGTCTCTGGGAGGGCTGTGGTGTCTCTATTACCTTTTCATTGTAAATATCTGTAAATATCTGTTATATATTGTAAATATTTGCTTGTATATTGTGCATTGCTGTAAATATAAAGCTTCATTTATTAACTTCCAGTGTTTCTGAGTCCTAGCCAGGGTTTATAAAAGGTGGGGGGGCAGGTAACTGCTAAACCACCACAGCCCCCTTCAGATACTGGAAGGCCACAAAAAAGGTCTCCTTGGAGCCTTCTCCTCTCCAGACTGAACTGCCCAAACTCTTTCAGTCTCTCCTCATAGCAGAGGTGCTCCAGACCTCTTACACCCTTCTATGGATGTGCTCCAGCATGTCCACATCCCTCTTGGAATAGGGGCTCCAGAACTGGATGCAGTACTCCAGGTGGGGTCTCACTAGGGCAGAGTAGAGGAGGGGAATCACCTCCCTCGACCTGGTGGCCACACTTCTCCTGAGGCAGCCCAGAATCTGGTTGGCTCTCTGGGCTGCAAGCACACACTGCTGGCTCATGTTCAGCTTCTCATCCACCAGCACCCCCAAGTCCCTGTCCTCAGGGCTGCTCTCTAGCCAGTCACTGCCCAGCCTGGATTTGTGCTTGGGATTGCCTCAACCCAGATGTAGGACTTTGCACTTGACCTTGTTGAACTCGATCTATTGTGGCTGTAGCCTTCTGCATCGTTCCTATGGCACACAAATACACTTTGAATCATCAAATAATCAAGGAGGACATATACAGAAACAGTAGACAGCACAACATGTACTCTTGTCTGCATTATTTCTCACTGCAGAAGGCTACCTGGTTTTCCTCTACTCACTGTACATGACTGTCTGTCATGACATTTGTGCTAATATATGATTAATAAAACACTCAGCTTTCATTTTCATAGAATCATACAATGGTCTATGTTGGAAAGGACCTCCAAAATGTCATCAAAATACAGCTCAACAGATGCACTTTTGCAAAGTGTGGCGAAACACTTTCGTATTGGACTTGATGATCTCCTTGAGTCCCTTCCAACCCCTTACATCCTGTGATCCTGTGAACACTTTGGTGATGTTTGGGTTATTCACTGGAGGGAGAGAAAATAGATTTTAGTTGTGTGCATACCTCAGACCGCACACAAGCCAAGTATTTTTGGCTTCCCTTATAGAGATCTGAACTTTACAGTCTGGGAGGAAGAGTGGGAGGCTAATGACGAGGGAAATAGAGGAAGACAGTGACTCACTCACCTCCCTGGACTGCCTTTTCCACTGCTTAACAACCCTTCCAGGGAAGAAATTTTTCCTGATGTCCAATCTCAGCTTCACCTGGGGCAGCTTGAGGCCATTTCCTCAAGAGACCAACCCTACCTCAGTCCTGCCTCCTTTTAGAGAGTTGTAGGGAGCCACGAGGTCTCACCTCAGCCTCCTTTCGTAGAATCATAAAATTGTTTTGTTGGAAAAGCCCTCTAAGATCACTGAGTCCCAAAAAATGCCATGTCCACATGGTTCCAGGAATAGTGACTCCACCATCTCCCTGGGCAGCCTGTAGCAATCCCTGACCACTCTTGCAGGAAAGAAACTTTTCCTCATCTCCAACCTAAACCTCCTCTGGTGCAATCTCAGGCTACTTCCAGGGAGCTGTAGAGAGCAATGAGGTCTTCCCTCAGTCTCCTCTTCTCCAGACTAAACACCCCCAGTTGCCTCAGCCGCTCCTCTCCAGAACTGTTCTCCAGACCCTTGACTAGTTTTGGTTTGTTTCTCTGGACACACTCCAGCACCTCAGCAGTGCCTGTGGGCCTGATTTGCTGCCACTTACACCAGTACAAAACAAGCATATGGTATAAAAACACACATGAGAAAAAAATTCAACCCAGAGCTTCAGATGCAGTTTTAGTTGCAGGAAATGCATCAGGGACAGGAGAAGCTGAAAGGGCTACTGTGTGCCTCATGCTCTGTATATTCTCTTGGGTAACCCATGAGCTGCCAGCCCATTGTTCCTTTTCCTAAGCTTTCTAACCATTTTAGATTCTGGGAAATTACCAGTTTCATATTGATGACCAGATCCACATCTTAGAATTCTTATGAATGTCAACTACATTATCTGAAGTGTCCCAGCATATATAAGTCCCTGGGGCAGCAGGCACTTCAGCAGATGCAGAATCTAAATCATGTGTATAGCTCCCTTTACTTCAAAGGGAGGTGGGCTGATAGAACAGGACCATAGCTGTGTTCAGGATACAAGCAAACTATGACACATAAAAATCAGTTTCCTAGTGTAAAGGCTATCTAAACCACCTTTCAGTCACTTTTCATTACAGAATCATGGGACATCAGAGGTTGGAAGGGACATTCAGTGATCACCCAGGGTAGTCTGCACAGGAATGCATCCAGGTAGGTTTGGAAAGTCTTCAGAGAAGGAGACTCTACAACCTTTCTGGCAGCCTGCTCCAGGGCTCTGTCACCCTCACTGTGAAGAAGTTTCGCCTCATGTTGTGGTGAAACCTTCTATGTTCCAGTTTGTAGCTGTTGCTCCTTGGCTTATTGCTGCTGAACAGTGAAAAGAGATTGGCCCCAGCCATTTGACACCCACACATCAGATGTTTACACACATGGGTCAGATTTCCTCTCAGTCTTCTCTTCTCCAGACTGAACAGTGTCAGGGCTTTCAGTCTTTCTCCATAGGGGAGATGCTCAAATGCCCCAATCATCCTTGTGGCTCTTTGCTGGACTATCTTCACCAGACCTCTGTCTCTCTTGAACTGAGGAACCCAAAATTGGACAAAAAGGGTTTCTCATGCTCTCATCTACAATAACTGTTTCCTTGTCATGAACATTTATTATGGTATCATTAGTTTAATGCTGTCAGTCACTGAAATGATTTATCAGATGCTTATTGATTAAAAAATTATAGACAGTAAATTCTCTTTTCAGACACTAACATCTAACCCCATCACCAGCACTGTATATACTCATTCCTGCCCATATAATTTCTGTCTGGTGTAGGACACACAGAACTCCTGCCATTGTGCCAGAGAAGTTGCAGGACTTGCCTCTTAAGATCTTCTACAGCAAAAGAAGTCTCTTAAGTTTCATCAGACTACAGGCAGGCTGGTGAAACTGTTCCCCTAGGGGCTCACTTCTCTGGGATGAGCATCAAATAGCTTGATTTGATAGTCTTTGCTGTTTCTCGGCCAGGAATTTGGAGCAACACCTGCTGCTCTAATAACCTACTTCATCTTCCCTTTTAGTCTTTAAGGAGCCCCAGTAACAAAAATAAATGCCAAGAAAACAGAAACTGAACTGCATCTTTAGAAAGCAATTCCACAGAAAGAATTCTGCTGCGTGTAACAGACTGCACAAAAGAACAATGCAATTCCAGGCACCAATATAGGCAGTGCAGGGACTGGCTGGAGAGCAGCCTTGAAGAAAATTACTTGGGGGTCCTGGTGGACAAAAATCTCAATATGAGCCACCAGTGTGAACCCACAGCTAAGACAGCCAACCAGATCCTGCTCTGCATCAAGAAAAGTGTGGGCAGCAAGGTGAGTGAGAGGATCCTCCCCCTCTACTCCACTCTGCTGAGACCCCACCTGGAGTCTCATCCAGTCCTGGAGCCCCTGTTACAAGAGGGATATGGATGTGCTGCAAGATGTCCAGAGGAGGGCCACAAGAATGATCAGAGAGCTGGAGCTGCTCTCCTATCAGGACCAGCTAAGAGAGTTGGGGCTGTTCAGTCTGGAGAGGAGAAGGCTCCGAGCAGACTTTATTGTGACCTTCCAGTGTCTGAAATGGGCTACAAAAAAGCTAAGGAGAGACCTTTCAGGGTGTGAGGTAGTGACAGAACTAGGGGGGATGGAACAAAGCCAGAAGTGGGTAGATTCAGACTGGATGTTAGGAAGAAATTCTTCAGCATGAGGATGGTGAGACACTAGAAGAGGTTGCCCAGGGAGATGGTGGAAGCCTCATCCCTGGAGGATTTTAAAGCCAGGCTGGAGGTGGCTCTGAGCAACCTGATCCAGTGTGAGATGTCCCTGCCCATGGCATGGGGGTTGGAACTGGATGATCCTTGAGGTCCCTTTCAGCCCTAACAATTGTATGATTATATACATAGCATTGAGTAGAAGGCCTTAAAACAGAATGATAGAACTATTCCAGATAAAAAGGATCTCTAAGATCACCATGTCCAGCTGTCAAACTAACACCAACATGGCCACTAAACGACGTCCTGACATGCCATGCCTACAGTCGTTCACATAGCAAACCCACAGAGAAGCCAGCAGGCTACTTGAGAATTTCTGCATGAAGATTGTCCAGTACATGTTGTTTCCACCCCATCTGCAGATCAGTTAAATGGTTTTAATCCCTCTTTTGTCCTTTTTTGCAGGACATGGAGTTTTCCAATGCAGGTCCTAGGACTTGAGCCTCACTCTGAGATGCACAAAGCAGATGCCAAACTGACAAGCTTGCTGAATTTTTTCTCAAATTTCTGTGAAATGCACCCAGAAATATTCTGTCAATGATTGCTGTTCTATTCTGCTTGCCAACATCTCACCATTCTCAAAATAAATACATCCTATGATGACTTTTAGTTGCCTGGAGTACTAGATGTTTAAATATAAGTTAAAAACCTACAGCTTCCAAAGTGGATTGATGATCTTTTCTCACTGAAGGCTACCAAACAGATCAGAGAATCACAGAATCATAGAATAGTTTAGGCTGGAAGAGACCTCAAAGATCATCCAGTTCCAAACCTCCGCCATAGGCAGGACTCCACTAGAACAGGTTGCTCAAGGCCCCATCCAACGTGGCCTTGAACACCTCCAAGGAGAGAGCAGCCACAACCTCCCTGGGAAACCTGTGCCACTGTCTCACCACCCTCACTGTCAAGAACTTCCTCCTAATATCCAGTTTACATCTCCCCTCTGCCAGTTTAAACCCACCTGCACATAGAATCGCAGGATGGCTCCGGTTGGAAGGGACCTCAGACATCATCCACCTCAGCATCCCTGCCATGGGCAGCGACACCTCTCAACTGGACTCAGCTGCTCAAGGTCTCATCCAATCCAGCTTTGAATCACAGAATTAACAAGGTTGGAAAAGACCTTCAAGATCATCAAGTCTAACCTATCACCCAACACTTTCTAATTAACTGAACCATGGCACCAAGTGCTTCATACAGTCTCCTTTTAAACATTAAACACCTCCAGGGATGTGGACTCCACCACCTCCATGGGCAGCCCATTCCAATGCCAATCACTCCTGCTGTGATGAACTTCTTCCTAATATCCAGCCTAAACCTGCCTTGTTGCAGCTTGAGACTGTGTCCTCTTGTTCTGTCATTGGGTGCCTGGGAGAAGAGACCAAGCCCACCTGGCTACAACCTTCTTTCAGGTAGTTGTAAACAACCATGAGGTCTCCCCTGAGCCTCCTCTTCTCCAGGCTGAACACTCTCTGCTACCTCAGCCTCTCCTTGCAGGGCTGTGCTCCAGCCCCCTCGCCAGCCTTGGTGCCCTTCTCTGAACACATTCAAGTGCCTCAGCATCTTGCTTAAACTTGAGGGGCTCAGAACTGGACACAGTACTCAAGGTGTGCCCTAACCAGTGCTGAGCACAGTGGCAGAAGGACTTTCCTGGTCCTGCTGGCCGCACTATTCCTGATACAGGCCAGGATGCTATTGGCCTTCTTGACCACCTGGGCACACTGTTGGCTCATGTTCAGTCACCTGTCAACCAGTACCCACACATCCCTCTCTGGCTGGCTGCTCCCAGGAAGCACCCCCAGGGAGGACGCATCCACAATCTCTATGGGCAGCCTATTCCACAGTTTCACCACCCTCCAACTGAAGAACTTCTAACCCTGCTCTGCCTCAGCTTCAAACCATTCCCCCTTGGCCTGTCTCTAAATACCATCATGAGAAGTCCCTCTGCAGCCTTCCTGCAGGATGCCTTCAGGTACTGGAAGGCAACTCTAAGGTCCCCTTCGAGTATTCTCTTCTCCAGGCTGAACACCCCCAGCTCCCTCAGCCTATCCTCACAGCAGAGTTGCTCCAGCCCTTCAGTTGTCCTTATGGGCCTCCTCTGGACTCACTCCAACAGCTCTGTGTCCTTCTCACGATGGGGACACCAGACCTGGATGCAGTATTTGAAGTGGGGTCTTACAGGAGCAAAGGGACAGAATCCCCTCTCTTGCCTTGCTGGCCACTCTCCTCTTGCTGCAGCCCAGGTTATGATTTTCCTTCTGGCCACACAGAACTGCAAGGCTTCAGTGGACTTCAATTTGTCAGGAGTAGCACCCCGTGGGCAACTGTCCAATCAACATGATTCATGCAATTGCCCCGTTTATTAGCGATTCTACAGCTCTTTTATAGCCGGCAAGCGGGGGGTGTCTGCAGATCCTACAAAGTAATAGGCACAGAGGATCATATGTGGAAGACAATAATTGGTTATTGTACAAAAAACAAATGACTTCACAGTTATCGAGAAACTTCTGGGTAACTTTTCCAGAAGCAGGAACTGTCCCAGTCTGCATCTCTGTTTCCCTTCCATTCTTTCCGGCTGCACTTTCATCCCATAGGCGTTCCGCTGTGCTTTTCTTTCACACATCTTCCTGGCAGTGGGTTGTTCACCCTTACCAGGCTATTTCTTCTCAGAAATCTCTCCACATCAATTGACCACCCATTCTGCCTCAAGTGATTTGTCATAGCTGTCTCATCATACAGGTTTAAACAGAGCAGTCAGCAGTGTGACCATCCAAGCAATAGGACAAGAAGAACATGGATCTGCTCAAGAGAGTCCAACAGAGGGCTACAAGGATGATTAGGGGACTGGAGCACTGCCTGATGAGGAGAGGCTGAGGGACCTGGGGCTGTTTAGTCTGGAGAAGAGAAGACTGAGAGGGGATCTTATCAATGTTTATAAATATTTGAGGGCTGGAGGTCAGGAAGGGAGGGAAGGCTCTGCTCACTTGCTCCCTGTGATAGGACAAGGAGCAATGGATGTAAGCTGCAGTACAGGAGGTTCCAGCTCAACACAAGAGGGAACTTCTTTACTGTAAGGGTCCCAGAGCACTGGCACAGGCTTCCCAGAGAGGTTGTGGAGTCTCCTTCCCTGGAGAATTTCAAGGCCTGTCTGGATGTGTTCTTCTGTGACCTGCTCTGGCAGAGGTGTTGGACTCGATGATCTCTTTGGCTCCCTTCCAACCCCAAACATCCTGTGATTCTGTGAACAGGACAAGAGGAAATCACCTCAAATCACACTAAGAGAGGTTTAGGTTGGATATTAGGAACACTTTCTTTCCTGCAAGAGTGGGTGGTCAGGCATTGGAACAGGCTGCCCAAGGAGATGGAGGAATCACCAGCTCTGAGATGCTCAAAAAACACATGGACACAGCACTCTGGGACATGGTTTAATGTCCACAGTGGTGTTGGATTGAGGGGTCAGGCTTGATCTTCAAAGACTTGTCCCACTGAAATGAATCTGTGACTCTATGATTTCCAGGGTTTATTAAATCCTGCACAAAGGATAACTCTTCCACTTCCTTCATTAGTTCTTGTTTCTAAATGTCTAAAAATCAGAAGCATTTAAAACCTCACTCAGGTAACCAGAATAAGAGGAACACATCCACTTGCAATAATCATTGCCTGAGGAAAAAAAAATCAAGTATCTAGAAGAGAATATTTAGTCCACTTCAGACTTTTTTTGTCCTTTACATTTTGTGTTTTTTAAAAAGGTAAACCATTGAGAGTTCTGAGTAACAGAGTATTCACTGTTATTTAGAAACCAGCCAGCAGGTTCTAAAGTACTAGGAGAAAACAAGCATACACTCCTGAACATCAATTCATAGCTCAAACCAGGCATCAAGCCTTCTGACACTATGCTGCCTGTGATCACAGGGCAGGAGCACCTGTGCTATGAAGCCAAGATGAAAGAATTGGCACTCTTCAGCCTGGAGATCAGAAGGCTCCAAGAGACCTCAGAGCTGCATTTCAGTATCTGAAGTAGACCACAGGAAGGCTGGGGTGAGACTGCTTGGGACTTGGAGTGACAGGATGAGGGGCAATGGTTTGAAAGTGGAGCAGGGCAGAGTTAGGTTGGACATCAGGAGGAAGTTCTGCACAAGGAGACACTGGCACAGGCTGTCCCATGATGTGGCTTAGGTGTCATGCCTGCAAACAGGCAAAGATCCTCCAGAGTTCCTATATGGACTCATCACAAAGAATCATCCAGAGTTCCAGTGGACTCATCACAAAAAATAAAGACCATCTCCTTCCTACTACCAACACTGTGAAAAGCTAAACATTTGCAATATCACTTACAGCAGGAGATCTGTAAAGGATGAAATAATTTCTGCCATTCAACTTTTTAAAAGTACCTCTCCTACAAGGACAGCCTGAGGGTGCTGGGATTGTTCAGCCTGGAGAACAGGAGGCTCTAGGGAGACCTAATAGTAGCCTTCCAGTACCTGAAGGGGGCTACAAGAAGGCTGCAGAGGAACTGTTTGCAAAGGCCTGCAGCGATAGGACGAGTGGCAATTGTTTGAAATTAGAACAGAAGATTCAGATTGGATGTTAGGAACAAATTCCACCATGAGGGTGGTGGAACACTGCAAAATTTGTCCAGAGAGGTAGCTGAGACCCCATCCCTGGAGATATCCAAAGTCAGGATGGACAAGGCTTTGAGCAACCTGATCCAGTGGAGGATGTCCCTGCTGACTGCAGAGGGGTTGAAGTAGACTTTTGGAAGTCCAACCGAAACCATTCTACAATTCTATGACCTCTACATTTGGCTCTTGTTGGCTGGATGACTCTCAGCCTGAGCAGCCACATTGCTAGTTCAGACAGGTTCATCAGTATAAGGAGAAATGTGTTTTTATAGTGTAATCCCACTTTCTAAACTCAACCACAAAAAGACTAAAGTTAAAAAAAATTCCGTAGTCCCAGTTCAGCTGCTGCTAGATAAAAGCAGGTCCTTTCAGGTTAATCAATCTCATTTGATTGCTCCAATATTACTTATAAAGACGAACTGAGCACACACAAATGAAGCTGTGCTATCAATTGCACCTTCCCAGCCCTTAATGAGAAGGCCAAAACCCCACCTCCAGCAAGAGAGAGGCACAAAACCCACTTCAGATTCTACTTCTTATCCTCCCATTGGATACAGCACATATCACAGCCTCCTTTTCAATGGGTGGGAACATTTACTGCAGACACACAGAACCAGGCAACTTAATTATGACCCCTTCTGATGAGCCACTTGCTAGGTTTTCTACCAACATGTTCCCATGCCCATTCCCTGGGGAACTCAGTGCTAACATGAAGAGCATGACCATTTATTTGGCTTCAGGAACATGTTCATTTATCTATCTGGCTTATAGAATTTAAACATCTGATGAATGACAGTGTGGTTGATTTTATTCATCAGCTAATTGCTTTGCCACCTGGAGCTGCAGCTTTATAGACTCAGCTTACAAAAGCTCTGAAAAGAATCTCAATTATTCTTTAATTTGTTCCTTGAATACAAAGTAGGAAACTCTGGCTTAATCAAACATTGTCTCCAGTCTGCTGGGATATGTCTCGTTACCTTATAACAAGGTAAGCTTTCACTTAATCATATGATATGATAATTTCCCACTTTCAAGCCAAGTATTCTCTTAGTCACAATCAATTTGGCACTGAAAAGAAGAAATGTTGAAATCTCTGTAGAGTAAGGAAAGAGACGTCCCTGAGGGGTGGGCATTGGAAGTAGTACTGGCTAACATCTTTGTCAGTGGCACAGACAATAGGACCAAGGTACAATCAGCAAGTTTGCTGAGGACACCAAGTTGTGTGGTGTGGTTGACATGCTGGAGGGTGTGTTGGTTTGAGCTAATTGGAGAATTTGAGTGAGAAATTAGACTACTGGCTGAGAGAGGTAAACACAGTGTCTTACTTCACCCAGACCTTTACTGAGAAAGAAAAAAAAAAGTTGTTTTTAAGAACTGTTCTGAAAACAATCAGATAGCAGAGGGCTTCTGACCGTTCGGCCCGACAGCTGCTTCTCCTTTGTCTCATTTGTCTCTCTGTCTTTTAGCTAATTCAGAGTAAAACTACTGACTCCTTTCTACTAATCCCCCTGGACAATCTACTTCAGCTTATCTGCAGCATCAACAGGTGATGAGATAAGACTGTGGAAGGGGGGAAAGCTGGTAGGGGGGGTTTGGTTACCCTCTTTTAGGGATTTTGGTCTCCAGGAGGGGTGTGGTGTCTGTATTATCTTTCGACTGTATATATCTGTAAATATCTGTAATATCCTGTAAATATTTGCTTGTATATTGTGCATTGCTGTAAATATAAAGCTTCATTTATTAACTTCCAGTGTTTTCTGAGTCTTAGCCGGGGTTTATAAAAGGTGGGGAGGCAGGTAACTGCTAAACCACTACAGAGGGANCTTGTATATTGTGCATTGCTGTAAATATAAAGCTTCATTTATTAACTTCCAGTGTTTTCTGAGTCTTAGCCGGGGTTTATAAAAGGTGGGGAGGCAGGTAACTGCTAAACCACTACAGAGGGAAAGGATCTTTAGGAGAGTCTTGAACAGGCTGTAGAGGAGGGCCCAAGCCAACCTCATGAAATTCAACAAGACCAAGTGCAAGGTCCTGCACCTGGGGTTGGGCAATTCCATCCACAAATATAGGCTGGATGAGAAGTGGTTCAGGGGCAGCCTCAAAGTCTTGGGTCTCAGTTGATGACAAAAATCCCCAGGAGCCAGCAATGTGCACTTCTAGCCCAGAAGGCAGCTATGTGATGGCCAAACTCAAAGCAGAGAAAGCAGCAGCACATGGAGGGGATTCCGCCCTTGCGCTCTGCTGAGACAACACCTGCAGCACTACCTCCAGTTCCGGTGCCCCAGCATGAGAGGGACATGGATCTGCTGTAGGGGGTCCAGAGGAGGAGCACAAAGATGCTCAGAGGGCTGGAGAACCTCCCTTATTAGTCAGCTCCAATAGAGGCTAGTGAGCTGCAATAGAGGCACAACTGAAATGCCTCTACACTAAGGCAAGGAGCATGGGGAGCAAACAGGAGGAATTACAAATACGCAAAAGTCTACAGATTTATGATGTCATTGGCATCACTGAGACATGGTGGGATGGATCTCATGATTGGAGCATAGGGATAGATGGGTAGAGACTCTTCAGGAGGGACAGGAAGGGGAGAAGGGGAGGGGGTGTAGACCTCTACATCAATGATAGACTGGAATCCATGGAGCTCAGACTAGGGATGTGCAACACCAAAACAGAGAGCATATGGGTAGAGGTCAAAGGGAAGGCATATGAAGGGGACATTATAGTAGGCATCTGCTACAGAACTCCTGATCAGGGAGGCAAAGCAGATGAGGCCCTTTACAAACAAATAGGAGAAGCTTCACAGTCACAGGCACTGGTCCTCATGGGAGACTTCAGTCACCCTGACATCTGTTGGAAGGACAACACAGCACAGCACCAGCAATCTAACAGGTTCCTGGAATGTATTGATGATAACTTCCTGTTTCAAGTGGTAGAGGAACCCACAAGTAAAGGTGCTATGCTGGACCTAGTCCTCACCAACAAGGAGGGGCTGGTAGTGAAGTGAGGCTGAAAGGTAGTCTTGGATGCAGAGACCATGAAATGGGAGAGTTTAAGATCCTCAAGGCATCAAGGAGGGTACACAGCAAACTCACTGCTCTGGACTTCAGAAGAGCAGACTTCAGTCTCTTCAGGGACCTCCTTGGCAGGGTGCCATGGGAAAAGACTCTGGAAGGAAGGGGGCCCCAGGAAAGATGGTCAATGCTCAAGGATCACATCCTCCAGGTCCAGGAGCAATGCATCCTAAGAAAGAGGAAGGCAGGTAAGAATGCAAGGAGGCCTGCATGGAGGAATGGAGACCTCCTGGACACACTTAGATGCAAGAAGAAAGCCTACAGAGAGTGAAAGCAAGGAAGGGTAACCTGGGACAAATAAAAAGAAATTGTTCTTGCAACCAGAGATCAGGTTAGGAAAGCTAAAGCACAGCTAGAGCTGAATCTGGATAGGAACATTAAGGGGAACAAGAAGAATTTCTTCAGGTATATCAGTGAGAAAAGGAGGACTAGGGAGAATGTGGGACCCTTTCAGAAGGGGAATGGAGAGCTGGCAACAGGGGACATAGATAAGGCTGAAGTGCACAATGACTTCTTTGCCTCAGTCTTCAGCAGCAAGTGCTCTAAACGCAATTTCCAAATTCCAGAGGGCAAAAGTAAGGACTGGGGGAGAGAAGATTTGCCCACTGTAATTGATGATCATGTTCGCGACCACCTAAGGAACCTGAACGTGCACAAGTCCATGGGGCCTGATGAGGTCCACCCACGGGTCCTGAGGGAACTGACAGATGAAGTTGCTAAAGCACTGCCCATTGTATTTGAAAGGTGATGGCAGACTGGCGAAGTTCCTGCTGACTGGAAAAGGGCAAACATAACACTCATCTTCAAGAAGGGGAAAAAGGATGACCCTGGGAACTACAGAACAGTCAGCCTCACCTCTGTGCCTGGCAAGATCATGGAGCAGATCTTCCTGAAGGCTCTGCTAAGGGAAATGGAAAACAATGCAGAGGTGTCTGATGGTAACCAGCATGGCTTCACCAAGTTGTCTACCTGGACCTGAGTAAGGTGTTTGACTCTGTCCCACATGACATCCTGGTCACCAAACTGGAGAAACACAAACTGGATGGGTGGAGCACTGCTGCATAAGGAATTGGCCGGATGGTGGCACACACAGAGTGGTGACCAGGGCACAATGTCCACCTGGAGACCAGTGGTAACCAGCATGGCTTCACCAAGGGCAAATCATGCCTGACAAATTTGGTGGCTTTCTATGATGAAGTCACAGCAGCAGCAGACAAGGGAAGGGCAACTGATGTCATCTACCTGGACCTGAGTAAGGCCTCTGACTCTGTCCCACTGTGAAGGTTTAAGCCCACCTGGGACCTCCTGTTTCTTCCTAAGGAATGGTTTCACCCTTTTCCCAGGTGACATGGTTAGACACTCCCACATCCTGCTAGGATTTTGGACTATAAGAGGGGGAACCCAGTCCCCCCTTTTCTTCTTCCTTCCTTTTTCGCCCTCTTCTTGTCGTGTGGGCTGGTGGAGCACCTGCTCGCGCTCTGTGCTGCTAGAGCACGTGTGTCCCTGCCACCATGTGGAATAGCACTGTTATTTCTCTGCTGAGACTGGGACTGAGACTTTTTTTCCCAATAGGATTCCTGCATCCTGCTTTCCTTTTCAGCACCCAAAGCCAATCGAACTTCAGCTGCCTGCCGCGGTTGTATTTTTTTTTCCTTTTCCCCCTTCTCCCTGGTCTCTGTACCCTTCTCCCTTATTCCCCGTATCCCAAAGCTTGTTTCTCTTTCTCCCACCTTTTGTAAAAACATCCCTTTCCCTCCTACTTGTTGTTAAAGTTTACCCTTTTTACTTCCAAAATCGTTTTGAGTCTTTATTGGGCTTTTGGGCACGGGGAAGCTTAGCCTTTAACCCAATACACCCACATGACATCCTGGTCACCAAACTGGAAAAACATGGACTTGATGGGTGGACAACTCGCTGGGTAAGGATTGGGCTGGATGGTGGTATACAGACAGCGGTGATCAAGGACACAGTGTCCACCAGGAGACCAGTGACAAGTGGCGTCCCTCAAGGGTCAGTGCTGGGACCAGTGCTGTTGAACATCTTTGTCAGAAGCATGGACAGAGGAATTGAGTGCACTCTCAGCAAGTTTGCAGATGACACCAAGCTGTGTGGCACAGTCGACTTGCTGGAGGGCAGGGATCCATCCAGAGGGACCTGGACAGGCTGGATAAAACCTGGCCAACCTGATAAAATTCAACAAGGCCAAGTGTAAGGTCCTACACCTGAGTTGGTGCAAGCCCAAGCACAACTCCAGGCTGGGTGGTGAATGGCTGAGAGCAGCCCTGAGGAAAAGGACCTGGGGGTCTGGGTGGATGAGAAGCTCAACATGAGCCTGCAGTGTGAGCGCAGCCCAGACAGCAACTGTGTGCTGGGCTGCAGCAAGAGCAGTGTGGCCAGCAGGGCAAGGGAGGGGATTCTCCCCTTTATTCTACTCTTATCAGACCCCACTTGGAGTACTGTGTGCAGTTCTGGAGCCCCCAGCACAAGAAGGACATGGAACTGTTGGAGAGAGTCCAGAGGAGGGCCATGAAAATGGTCAGAGGGCAGGAGCAGCTTTGCTATGAGGACAGGCTGAGAGTTGGGGCTTTTCAGTCTGGAGAAGAGAAAGCTTCGAGGACACCTTATAGTAGCCTTCCAGTATCTGAAAGCAGACTACAGGAAGGCTGGGGAGGGACTATTGACAAGGTCTTGTTATGACAGAATGAGGGGTAATGGGATTAAACTGGCAGAGGGGAGATTGAAACTGGATGTTAGGAGGAAGTTCTTGACAGTGAGGGTGGTGAGACACTGGAACGGGTTTCCCAGGGAGGTTGTGGCTGCTCCTTCCCTGGAGGTGTTTAAGGCCAGGCTGGATGAGGTCTTGAGCGTCCTGATCTAGTGGGAGGTGTCCCTGTCTGAGCTAGTGGAAGGTGTTCCTGCCCATGGCAATGGGTTTGGAACTGGATGATATTCAAGGTCCTTTCCAACCTAAACTTTTAAAGGACCCCAAGAAAGTAATTCTTTTCATGTAGCTGGCTGTTAGCACAATCATCCTAGGAATTTTTGTGCAATTCATTAAGCACCTTCACTTAGCACTGGTGAGTAAACTGTGATCTCCTCAGTTTCTAAAAATTACTTTTTTAAAACACAGGGTCATTTTTGGCACAGTTGGAAAAAAAAAAATCTGATAACAAGTATTTGGGAAGAACATTGGGACCAGTGAAATCTGTCTGTTATCTTTTATTTTCCCATATAATACAATTCTAAGTGGCATCCTCTGTGAAATAGACTGTCCAACACCTTTCATACTTATTTTGACAGAAAATTAGAGAGGAGAGAAGATATCTCAAGCACAAAGTAGCTTTTTTCCCAAGATTGTGTTTATCTGAAAGACAGCAAAAAAATGTTATACAGCTGGATCGGAGTCCTGGGTGGTCACACAGAATTGTCTCAGTGGAAAAAGACCTCTAAGATCCTTCAGTCCAAACATTCTTTAACTCTCTACCAAGTCTGGTGCTAAACCATGGCCCTCAGCATCTCATCTCTCTGTCTTCTTATACATACCCAGGGATGGGGATTCACACTCCTCCCGGGCAGCCTGTTAGTCTTTGGGAACCCTTTCAGTCATGAAGTTTCTTCTAATCTCCAACCTAAACCTCCCCTGGGGCAACTTGAGGCCATTTCCTCTCATCCTATCCTTGTTACCAGGGAGACCAACTCCCATCTTGCTCCAATCTCCTTTCAGGGAGATGTAGAAAGCAAGGGTTTTCCCTCAGCCTCCTTTTCCCAGGTTAAACATCTCCAGATCCCTCAACTGCTCCTCAGCAATTCTGTTCTCCAGACCCTTCTCCAGCTTCACTGCCCTTCTCTGGACCCACTCCAGCACCTCAGTGAACAGGTATTTGCCCACAGCTGCACTCCCCAATACAAGGGCAGTGTGAGCCTTTACTAGAGTAAGCCCAGACCCACTGTGAGCTACAGAAAGAGTGCAGGAGAGACCAAGAGAAGACTGTGTCCCTGGTGAAGTAGTAGGGCATTTGTTACTTGCAAACAGCAGGTTACATTAAGAAATCTAAGAATTTAATAGAATGGTTTAGGTTTGAAGGGACCTCAGAGATTATTGACTCCAACCTCCTTGCCACAGGCAGGGGCACTTTTCAACTAGACTCAGCTGCTTGAGGCCTCATCCAACCACAGTTATGTTTGCTTCACATTCAGTGTGCACAAGAGTAATAGACAAGAAAAAGAAAAAAAACATGCACAGAAATTCCAGTGATTCTGCACTGATGGCAAACCCTTTTCTTGACCCAAACCTGCTGCCTGGTACAGTCATGAAAGCTGGGATAAGCATAACATTTACAAGTGAGGAGTCTCAAGGGTAGCCTGGCTGAAAGAAACATCCTTCTGATGGTGTGATGATGTGATCAGCACTGAAGAAATAATTAGTTAAGGAAGTGATGTGAGGAGAATCACAGAACTGTTTTGCTTGGAAAACACCTCTAAGATTGAGTCCACTCTCAACACAACAAAGCAAGTTAAAAACAAAATTATTTGAAGTCCTGAAACGCTGTGGAGCCAGAAGCAGGAAGGAATAAAGTGAATCTGCCTGTGCTTCTAGAGAGAGAATTCATCATCTTGTAGCCAAAGCACTGAGGACCTGTGATACCTGGCCACAGAAAATTATGTCAATAACAGTATGGAAGGGCTTGAATGAGAATGAAGCAGTGCACACCTCCCATCTGGGCAACCATGGAAGCGTTTGATACTGGCCCCATACCCCTACCCAGAACATGGCAAAGTGAATTAACACAAGTTGAATAGTCACGAGCAGAACACAGACCTGGATAGCCTGCAAAAACTACAGTTCAGGGCAATATCTGAGTAGCAAAACCCAAAAAGTCTAGTGTGGACACACCACCAGCTAAATATTCATTCTTGCTCCCATTGATCTTGCCTTTACTGCCAAGACAGAGTAACACAATGAGATCTACAAAGTATTGCAGAGTACAGAAAGAGCTAAGCTCTATCTTGCCTTTTATCCAGTGTCAGCACAAGAACAGGGAAGGTTTCAAGTTTGGTTAAGAGTATGAAAGTACCATGGCCAACAGAATGGCTCCTGGGAGGAATCAGAAACACTTACCATATACATACAACTGCAGTCACTGTAAAAGAGCAGAAATGGAGTACCCTCTGCCACACCTTTTACACCTACCTGTGTTTGTCCTAAAGGTCAAGAAGTTGCCAGAAACCAGCCATATTATGTCAGTCATACCTTTAGCAAACACTTGAGTTGTTCGGAACTCAATTGTGCGCTTTTGGCCTGCTCCCATTCTCTTGTTATGAAAATAGCAAGAGACAACAGTAGCCCCATTAGATTTTGGCTAGCAGCAGAGAGGCTGTCGTGGCCAAGTTGGAGAGTTGTACTTCATTCTCCCAAACATATGGCAGCCATCAAGTGGAGCACTCAATCAGAGCTGTTCACTGCTCTCCCAGCTTAATCTTTTTTCAAGGAATAATCTTTTGCTTTCTGAAAGAAATACCTATCCATGAAAAACACATGTTTAATGGGGATTTGGAACACTCTTTCCCTTATTAAAAATGCTATTTTTGTCTCCTATTATGTTTTGTTTTCTTTTTTTTTTTTCTCCTCCTCCATCTCTTTTGCCTCTAAAAGCCAATAGGCAAAGCAAAGTTGTCCCATCCTCCCCAGTTTTTAGAAACTGAAAAGCCTTGGAAAAGTTTCATGAAAGAAATAAAAGGCAAAGAAAGAGGGGGAAATTTTAAATTAAAATAAACAGTGAAACAGATCAGATCCTTATCCTACATTCCCAAGCTCTGGGCATTGCCAGAGAAAGCAATCTTTCCCGGGCTCACATTAAACACCACTGCCAATGGTCACCACCTCTCACACTCATTTGCTTGCCAGCTTGCAGTCAGATCAGCCTTAGAGATCCTGACAGCACTGGCAAGAGAGATTGTGATCTAAAAGACCAGGTAGCTTGAGTACTAGTTTAGTAACTAATTTACTACCAAGTAGAAACTCAGCAGAGGGGTGCAATTGCTGCTCCCTGTGCTCTGGCTGTTCTCTGAATAAATAAATTGTACTAAGCACATCACTTAATTTTAGTGAACTCCAATAATAACTGGATAATCGCTGGGAGTAATAATAAACTAAATGTAGGAGAAAGAACTCCTCGGTTTTCATTTAAGCTTGGTCAGAGTTTCTGTGTTTTTCACCCTCTCAAGGAAAAATGAGGAAGGGAGGAAAAAAAAACCAAACAAACAAACCTCCCAAAATCTGCAAACTAGGAAAGCAACAGTTAAAGTTTCTTTGCCAACCTCCTAGCACAGCGTTCAGGGACTGCCTTCCTACCAGCACTGGCACATAACCTTAATTCATTATAGGATAGTCTCATTAAAATGGATATGCCCTGAATGGACACCATGGCTAGAAATTGCTCACAAATGGAGGTGTACAGAGCTCAGCAGTAGATGCAGCTGGGCTGTGGAGATGAAATGTGCAAGTCTCTCAGAGCTCGTTTTATGGATGCTGTTGTTCCAAGCCCTAGCAAACTGGTATTCCTCAACAATTTAGTGCCTCACACATTTACTGAGAAACAGATTTGTTCCTGAAATGAAGAAACAGGAAAAACCAGGAATGTTTTAGAAAAAGGTTTTTTCCAGTACAGGAACGCAGAATCACAGAATTAACCAGGTTGGAAAAGACTCTAGGATTTTCAAGTCCAACCTATCGCCAAAGCCCTTCTAATTAACTAAACCATGGCACCAAGTGCCTCATCCAGTCTCCTTTTAAACACCTCCAGGGATGGGGACTCTACCACCTCCCCAGGCAGCCAATTCCAATGCCAACCACTTTTGCTGTGAAGAACTTCTTCCTAATATCCAGCCTAAACCTGCCCTGGTGCAGCTTGAGGCTGTGTCCTCTTGTTCTGCCACTGAAAAGGCCAACCCCACCTGGCTACAACCTGCCTTCAGGTAGTTGTAGAGAGCAAAGAGGTCTGCCCTGAGCCTCCTCTTCTCCAGGCTAAACAACCCCAGCTCCCTCAGCTTCTCCTCACTGGGCTGTGCTCCAGCTTCCTCACCAGCCTTGGTGCCCTTCTCTGGACACATTCAAGTGCCTCAACATCTTGCTTAAACTTGAGGGGCCCTAACTGGACACAGTATTCAAGGTGTGGCCTAACCAGTACTGAGGACAGTGGGAGAAGGACTGGTGCTGCTGACCACACTATTCCTGATACAGGCCAGGATGCCTTCGGCCTTCTTGACCACCTGGGCACACTGCGGGCTCATGTTCCGCTGCTGTCAAACCAGCACCCCTGCGTCCCTTTCTGCCTGGCCACTCTGTCCCCATCCTATAGCACTGCATGGGGTTGTTGTGGCCAAAGTGCAGAACCTGGCACTTGGACTTGTTAAAACTCATGGTTGGACTGTGCTCATCTGTCCAGTCAGTCCAGTTCCCTCTGCAGGGCTCTCCTACCCTCCAACAGATCCACACTTGCTCCCAACTTGGTGTCGTCTGCAAACTTACTGATGGTGGACTCGATCCCCTCATCCAGATCAGCAATGAGGATGATCTTTGAGGTCTCTTCCAACCTAAACCATTCTATGATAAAATATGACTGAGCCCAGAAAAGTATGAAAAGAGCTTTTCCCTTTTGCTGTTGGGCACTTGCAGTATAAACCAAGGAACAAAAAAGCTGTGACCAATTCTTTAAGGTTAACCTCAAAGATAGGTTACAGCCACATGCTGGAAACTTTCAGATGGCTTTCTTTACATGAGGTAATCTGAAATCCAGCAGAAGCCAAGTCCTTCAGTGTCTTCAGGTGATTGAACATGTCCAGAGAAGGGCATCAAGGCTGGGGAGGGGGCTGGAGCATAGCCCTGCCAGGAGAGGCTGAGGGAGATGGGGATGTTCAGCTTGGAGAAGAGGAGGCTAAGGGCAGACCTCTTTGCTCTCTACAACTACCTGAAGGCAGGTTGAAGCCAGGTGGGGTTGGTTTCTTCTCCCAGGCAATCCGTGACAGAACAAGAGGACACAGCCTCAAGCTGCACCAGGGCAGGTTTAGGCTGGATGTTAAGAAAAAGGTCTTCCCAGAAAGAGTGATTGGCATTGGAATGGGTTGCCTGGGAAGGTGGTAGAGTCTCCATCCCTGGAGGTGTTTAAAAGGAGACTGGATGAGGCACTTGGTGCCATGGTTTAGTTAATTAGAAGGGTTTTGGTGATAGGTTGGACTTGATGATCCTAGAGTCTTTTCCAACCTCGATAATTCTGTGATTCTGTAGTATCTCCACCTCTTCTCCTGACCATGTTACATTTTGCAAGTCCTGCTTGAATATGTAGTTTAAAAACTAGCATTTACAGAAGACTACTACTGAAAGGATGGATACCTGCTGTCACCTTTTTATCAGTTCTCTCAAGACACCTCAGTGAAAGAATTCCAACTCCTTCCCACCATGACCCAAGCTCACTTGGATTTCTTGCACAAACACAAGTAACAAAAGCTATTCTTTCAGCAGTCCACATAGACCTAGCAGACAGAACCCTCCAAGATCTATGTTGCCCTAACTATAGTTGGACTAGTTCCCACACTATCTTTAACCTTGTTTACTATTACTGTAATATCCTTCCCAAATATTCAGATTAAACCACATCCAGGCATAAGATCAGTCAGATGTGGAGTTCTCTCTCATAGTAAGTAGAAACAGTCATACTGCTTCCAGAGTTGAACATCAGGCTGGACAAAACAACACAGGGAAAAATCTCAGCTCTAGGATGTGGAACAACCTCTCACTCTGCTCTTCTAAGACCCCACCTGGAGCATTGCATCCAGCTCTGGTATCCTCAGCATAAGATGGACATGGAACTGCTAGAGTGGGTCCAGGGGAGGCCACAAAGATGACCAGAGGGCTGGGGAACTACCCATATAAGGACAGGCTGAAAGAGTTTGCTCTGTTCAGCTAGGAGAAGAGAAGGCTCTGGGGAGACCTTAAAGCAGCCTGAAGGAGGCCTGCAAAAAAAGCCAGGAAGGAACTTCTTACAGTGGCAGGACAAGGAGCAATAGACTGAAGCTTGAGAAGGACAGATTGAAACTGGAGACCATGAAGAAATTCTTTACAGTGAGAGTGGTGAGACACTGGAACAAGTTGCCCAGGGAGGCTCTGGAAGTTCCCTCTCTGGAGGTGTTGGATCTGGCCAGGTTGGACGAGCCCTTGAGCAACCAGGGCTAGTGGAAATTGTCCCTGCCCATGGCATGGGGGTTGGAACTGGATGATCTTTAAGGTCCCTTCCAACCCAAACCATTCTGTGAATCCCTCCGACATATTGCTGAAAAATAAATAACGCTAAGGTCGCACAACAACTGAAGTCAAGAATGAATTTTAGACAGATCTACTCAGATAACCTCAGCTGGATATCACCTTTAAGAACAACTCCAAGTCTGGTGCTAAGCCATGGCCCTTAGCACCACATCTCAGTTTCCTCATGTGTATCTGCTCTTCAAATTATCTGTTGATTAAGCCAGAATGATCACAGGATGTTAAGGGTTGGAAGGGACCTCCATAGATCATTGAGTCCAACCCCTCTGCCAGAGCAGGACCATACAATCTAGCTCAGGTCACACAGGAACACATCCAGACAGGCACTGAATGTCTCCAGAGAAGGAGACTCCACAACCTCTCTGGGGAGCCTGTGCCAGTGCTCTGGGAACCTTTTAGTCAAGAAGTTCTTCCTCATGTTGAGGTGGAACTTCCTGTGCAACAGTTTATACCCATTACCCCTTGTGCTATCACAGGGCACAGGTTAGCAGAGTCTGTCCCTTCCCTCCTGACTCCCAGGCCCCAGTTATTTATAAACACTGATTAGATTCTTTCTAAGTCTTCTCTTCACCACACCAAACAGCCCCAGGTCCCTCAGCCTCTCCTCCTCCTCACAGGGCAGTGCTCCAGCCCTTTCATCATCTTCATAACTCTCTGTTGGGCTCTCCAGTAGATCCCTGTCCCTCCTGATCTGGGGACCCCAGAATTGAACACCATATTCCAGGTGAAGTCTCAGCAGGGCAGTGTAGAGGGAGAGAAGAACCTCCCTCAATCTGCTGGACGCATTCCTCTTAATGCACCCCAGGGCCCCATTGACCTTCTTGGCTACTAGGGCACATTGCTGTAGCTTGTTGGCTACCAGCACTCCCAGGTCCTTCTCCATAGGGCTGCTTTCAAGCAGATCACCTCCCAACCTGTACTGGTGCAATTTCTTGTTCCTTCCCAGGTGCAGGACTCCACACTTATCCTTGCTGAACCTGATTAGGTTTTGCCCAGCTCTCAGTCTGTGCGAGTCTCACTGGATGGCCACACAGCCTTCAGAGGTCTCTGGCAAGACTTCTGGTTTGGTATCATCAGTAAACTTGCTGAGTAGACTCTATCTGTCTGTCTATCCCCTCATCAATGGCATTGATGAAGATAGTGAAGAGGATGAGTACAGAATGAGATGTATTTCTTTTTTATCTCTTTATAAAGAGCATTGAGAGAAATGTTACGTTTCACTCATCTCCTTGCTTGCCACAGATTTTAAACAAAGACAGAAGGCCTAATTAAACAGAAGGCCTAATAAAACAAAAATTAAGAATACCTACTGCAGTGACTGGCACTGTACCCATATAAAACTGGTAAAGGTAAACTGAGCCCTGAATCACATTTTCATGTTTAAATATACTAGCAAAGAGCTTGTGTGAATGACTGTACAGAATACATGCAACAGCTGCCTAGAAGCAGGATGCTCTGTGAAGATAACAAGTACTTCCCTATAACAACATAGGCACTGTAATCACAATAATGACCTCACAGAGCTATTGTGTCTTTAATTAAGTGTTTAAGACTAGGCATTTGCCACTTCACCCAATCGCACTGTAACTACTGCAGCATATCATCTGCATTTTCATGAGGAATTACTGTGCCATATTGCTGTCAAAGAGAGGAAAGGGAATATTTTAGTTCAAGTGGCATTTGCAGAATGAATCCTATGATGCAAGAGGCCAAGAGATGTCCTTTTAACAGCACTTCAGACCAGGAAATGCTCCTGGTTCCATTTCTCCCGCTACGCTGCTTGGTCCCACTGTCCTGGGAGACAGCAGGCAGAAGAGGCTACACAGAGCCAATATCACAGCTGATTACACGGATGAGAAAGCTGTGACAACAGACTCTAACCAGAACGTAGTGCACAGCAGTGCCACAAATCCACAGACTTCAAGCTGCACTTAACTCTTTACCTCTCGTCACAAACATGTAAGTTTTTCTTAGTAGTGCCCACCAACTCCAGCCACACTACCTTTGGATGGGAGAGATGTGGGCCTGCTGGAGCAGATCCAGAGGAGGGCTGTCAAGATGATGGGAGGGTTGGAGCACCTCTGCTATGAAGACAGAAAGAAAGCATTTGGACTAATCATTCTGGAGAAGAGAAGGTTCCAGGAAGACCTTAGAGATGCATTTCAGTATCTGAAAGGGTCCTACAAGAAGGCTGGGGAGGGACTGTTTAGAAGGGCTTGGAGCAATAGGATGAGGGGCAATGGTTTGAAAGTGGAGCAGGATAGATTTACCTTGGACATCAGGAGGAAGTTCTGCATAAGGAAAGTGGTGAGATACTGGAACAGTCTGTTCAGCACTGTGGTTGAGGCCTCATCCCTGGAGACAATCAAGATCAGACTTAGTGGCAGCATGATCTAGTTGGAGCTGCCTCTTGGAAAAGATGACCTTTGAGGATCTCTTCCAACACAATCCAATCTGTCCATCTGTGAGAGCCTTCCCAAGGCTCCTTGCCATTCTGAAGTGCTTTGAGTTAAAGCAGCATTCAGCATAAATTGACACAATCGTGTCAGTTTCAACATCATTAATGATTGCTATTTAGGAGTATTCTCCTAGTAATACTGATGCAAAAAGTGAGAAATTCTGCCCCGAAAAATGTGTATATGCAGAAGAGTTTCTCTGTGGTCTGAATGGCAACGCTGTTGATTCAAACAGAGCTTCTGAGTAGCTCTGTCAGTCCTGTTTTACTTTAACAGATTCACAGGCACTAAAGATGAGAACAATTTGCTGCCCATCTGAGGGATTCTTATTCTAACTCTGGAAGCCTGACCCAGCCCAATTGCCACATCTTTTCAGTGTCTTCTTTGATATCCATAATTTCACTCTGCTTTACTCCTTGACTCCATCAACTCAAATATTACATCTGAAGCAGTTTGTTGAATGAGAAGAATTAAATCAAAATCTATGGAAGCAGAGGGGAATTCAGAAGTGATCAGCCTTTTGTCTATTTGCAAAATACCACAAAAATATTGCCAGCACTTCACACTGAACTATTCTGGTTGGAGAAGACCCCCAGGATCACCAAGTCCAACCATTATCCCTACTCTACAAAGTTCACCCTTAAACCATAGCCCCAAGCATCACATCCAGGCAACCCTTAAGCACATCCATCTCCCTGGGCAGTGCATTCCAATGCCTGTCCACTCTTGTTGGGAAAAAATGTTTCCTAATGTCCAGACTAAACCTACCCAGTGGCAGCTTGAGGCCATTCCCTCTTGTTCTATCACTAATTGCCTGTGAGAAGAGACCAGCACCAACCTCTCCACAATCTCCTTTCAGGTAGCTGTAGACAGCCATGAGGTCTCCCCTCAGCCTCCTCTTCTTCAAACTAACCATCCCCAGCTCCCTCAGTCGCTCTTCATAAAATTCATGCTCCAGGCCCTTCCCCAGCTTCTGTGCCCTTCTCTCCCTGATTTCAGCACCTCCACATCCTTCTTGTAATGAGGTGCCCAAAACTGAACACAATACTCGAGGTGTGGCCTCACCAGAGCAGAGTACAAAGGGATAATCACCTCCCTTTGTCTCGCCCTTGCATACCAAGGAAGAAGAAAATGGGAGATGATCTTAAGTTTTCTCTCCAAACAAGGCAGAGTCTTCTAAACCATCATAGAATGGTTTAGGTTGGAAGAGACCTCAAAGATCATCCAGTTCCAACCCCCTGCCATAGGCAGGGACACTTCTCACTAGATCAGGTCTCTCAAGACCTCATCCATACTGGCCTTGAACACATCCAGGGAGGGAGCAGCCACAACATCCCTGGGCAACCTGTTCCAGTGCCTTGCCACCCTCACTGTGAAGAAATTCCTCCTAATATGCAGTTTAAATCTCCCCTCTGCCAGTTTGAACCCATTCCCCCTCACCCTGTCATTACAAGACCTTGTCAATAGTCCCTCCCCAGCCTTCCTGTAGGCCCCCTTCAGATACTGGAAGGCTACTATAAGGTCTCCTCGAAGCCTTCTCTTCTCCAGGCTGAAAAGCCCCAACTCTTTCAGCCTGTCCTCATAGCAGAGGTGCTCCAGCCCTTCGATCATCTTCAGCACTGGCTTAACTCAATCACTTTTATTGCTGAACACTTCCCAAAAGCCCCCATGTCCCTGTATCCTAACAGACTTTTATGTCTTCTCTGAGCCTTCTATTATTTCTCCAAGTAAATATATTCAGTTACTTCCCTGGCTGGCCTATGAAATACTGAATATAAAGCACTGCTCACATGGATATGCTACTTGAATGGCACACAGAAACCTCCCTGACCATCAGAAACACTAATGGATCTTCAGCAAAGCCCTGGTTTATTGCTGTCTTTCTCACCTTTAGTGTGCTTGTTCAAGATTTCTTCAGGAACCTGGAAAATTCACACCCTTCACATCTCAAGACAGATGTCAACAGCTGCCTGAAGCCTCTTCCTTTCTCCTTTCCATTTCATTCCTACCATATGCTGGAGTGTTAAAATGGCATTAGCTTCCAAAGCTCATCTTGATGGCAATCCCAAGTTTCTAGAGCATGAGGGAAATGGATGCTGAGTGGTTCCTCTTCTCTTACACTTCAGGTGTAAGCAATACTACTGTTAGGAACACAGACAGGTGCAACCTCTTAGACGATTCTAAGCTGGTGCCCCCACACCATGCCAGTAATCAAGGCTGACACTGATTGCTAAAATATTGAGCAAACCTATTTTGCATTATTACATCTTTATGCATCTTTATCAGTGTGGGAGCAATGGGGGATTAGTAAGAGTTCTCAACCTGCTGCCTGGAAGCATCGTGGGGACAGAATAATGCAGTTGAAGTTCTACAGAGATGAGCTATATCCATTGCAGGTATTAGCTGCCAACAAGGAAACATCAAGTGGTAATCCATGTGGTAGTGATGACATAAGGGGTAGAGATAGGTTAGTAGTTACAGATGTGTCTGAGTGCAGGCAGGTCCAAGTACTGACTGAGAAAAGAGTGCCCAAAGAACAGGGTAAAGGAAAATCAGTAAGTAAGTCAGCTGCAATAGAGGCACAACTGAAATGCCTCTAACACTATGACAAGGAGAATGGAGAGCAAACAGGAGGAATTATAAATATGCACAAGTCTACAGAGTTATGATGTCATTGGCATCACTGAGACATGGTGGAATGGATCTCATGATTGGAGCATAGGGATAGATGGGTAGAGACTCTTCAGGAGGGACAGGAAGGGGAGAAGGGGAAGGGGTGTAGACCTCTACATCAATGATAAACTGGAATCCATGGAGCTCAAGCTGGGGATGTCCAACACCAAAACAGAGAACATATGGGTAAAAGTCAAAGGGAAGGCATGGGAAGGGGACATTATAGTAGGAGTCTGCTACAGAACTCCTGATCAGGAAGGCAAAGACAAACAAATAGGAGAAGCTTCACAGTCACAGGCACTGGTCCTCA
>VWZI01009413.1:2653-35497 GCA_013396835.1 Psilopogon haemacephalus
TTTCTTTTTTTTTTTTTTTTCTTCTTTCTTTTGGTTGGTTGGTGTTTTTATGTCCTTCTATGAGCTCCATTTTAATTTTTAATATTTTTTAGTTCTTCTTTCTTTCTCATAACTGTGTCATTCCCCACCCTCCACCCCCCATGTAATAGACTCTGCTTTTCAGCTTTTCTTCCACATTTATGCCAATTTTTGGGCAGACTTCCTCCCTTTTCTCTTCTTCCATTTGCCTGATAGTTCCTCCCACTAACAACGGTTTGCTCACATTCATAATCTTTTCACAAATTTAATTATCATACACAGAGAATTTCAGCCAGAAAAATGTCTTTTATTATAGAATCTGGAGACAATAAAAATATAACTGAAGAACAACAATATTTTACTCATCTGTACGCTATCTTCTCTTTGTATCCCTGTGGGATTTAGGAGGCATGAGAAGGAAGCCATGAAGTTGAGGTTCCTAATTTTTCCTGTAATTCCGGACTGATCCTAAAACTCTCCTCCTTGTTGGTATCCAATTTGATAGACCATACTTGAAGGAAGCACACCTGTTTGGGAGAGACTCTGCTCTTATTTCATCCTGGGATGAATACCATTCTGAAATCTATGCTCTCTTCTTCATCCAGTTTTGCACAGGAAAAGACAAATAAAAGTCAATCAGAAGAAATAAGTAAGAGCAATCCTAAGGCATGGCTTTCTGTGAGAGTCATTCATTCCCCTTAATAAATATTGATATTGTGCAATTATTCTTCCTGTTGAAATGACACATATCAAGGCTGTGTTATATATTCTTCCTCGCATTAACATACATTTCCTCAGAAGCTGTTTGCATTGTAATTTGATACAAAGGCATACAATTTGCTGTATCAGTGGAGAAAACAAACAAGTGTATTGTTTTGGAAATGTTTCTAAACAGAACAAAATGCATACAAATCTTGTGATCCGTACATTGACATTGTAAGGATGAAAAAGCAGACTCAGATAACTTGTAACTAATGGAAAATATTGTACTGGGTTACAGCGGATCCCTCCCCCAGTAAATTAAACTCACTACAACATGGAATTTTTTGGAAAGTCAGGAACAATGAAATTGTATTTTCTTATAGTTTAAACTAAGTGTAGCAGTATAAAGAGAATAAACTACTACAAGAGAAAAAAACTTAAAAAGGATGGGGAAGGGGTCAAGCAGTGGCAAAAGCAACAGATGCAGCAGCAGCCAAAACAGCAGTGGCGGGAAAGGTCACAGTGGGCACAGCAAAAGCAGTGTGGTGGTTCAGGAGTTATCCACACCTCCCCAGCCCCCCCTACTTTTGAAATCATCCAGACTAGACTGAGCCAGCTGGAAGTTAATGATTCAAGCTTTATATTTATAGCTTAGCACAATAAACAAGCAGATATTTACAATATATTACAAACATTTACAGCTATATACAGTAAAAAGGGCATACGGAAACACCACACCCCTCCCACAGATCAGAATTCCCAAGAGGAGTTCCCACCACCCTTCCACCTTCCCTCACCGACCATTCTTAATCCATTATCTGTGTTACATGCCAGGTAAATGAGGAAGATCAGCCACGGAGGGTCAGAAGCAGGAACTGATTGGTTGAATTACACAGATTCAATGGAAGGCAAGGAGAGACCTACAGCCAGAGCTCAGGTCTGAGTAGCTCTGTCTTATCTATGTTTGTGTTCTCACTTTTGTATCTGTCAGCAAACCTATGAGCGAAGCAGACATCACCAATGTTTTCCTTTCTCAACCTATAATTTGATTTCTCCTATTAAAATATTACAATTAGCCTCAAACCTGCACAATCCACCCCTGTCTACTTCGCTCAGAGTTTTGCTGAGATCTGTCTAATCTAAAATAATATTTACAATAATGAATATTACATATTCAGTTCATGCTTCATTACGGCTATCTCAGATGATGATTCAAAAGTTCAGAAAACAGGAAACACTTTGTGTCTTTACAGATGATCTGAGAACAGGGACTCCCAGGTGACATTGGGTTTGTGCTTATGTACTGTAGATTCTCTTGTTGGATGCCAGGCTATACCTAAAACAGAAAACTCACAAGCAGCAAGTGGAAAGGACAAGCTGTGCTTCCGGACATAAGGCTCTTGATGCTCCAATGAAACTATATTAATTGATCCATTGTTGCTATTATATGGCCTATCCCTATAATGTTCACCTCTTCACTCAGAGCTTCCACTTCTAAGTTTTTTTCTATGTCTGAGCTAGAAATCTAGCTCAAACAGACAAAATATGAAGTCTATAAAATAGAACAAATAAGTAAAAAGCACATGAAACCTAACAAGCTCGTTGACTTAAACATCTTCATTTCTGTGAGGCTCACTCTCATTCCACAGATCTTCTATAATCCTGAATGAGTGCAATTAATTTTTCCTGCTATTACCATATTAATTTCTCACCCTTAAAACAAATAAGAATTTAAAAGTAATCCAGTAAAAATGTTCTAAAGTCTGTTAAAAAGTCTCTAGTGTGTTATGAAATACTTCGGTTTCACTTACCCAAGTTTGTCTTGCTCCATTCTCCAGCATACCTTAAATCTGTCACCATTTGCTGCTATCACCACAGTATATGCTGTGCCTTCTAAAATGTGCTCACCATATGTCAAAGATGGCATGAAACAGCTTTGCAAGGCTTTTATGTTGATTTTAAGGAATTAGAAGCATCAGACATGTTATTTATTCAAAACTTACCTTCAGCAAAATATACATTTTCTAGCAGATCCAGAATGCTTGTTGAGCAATTTTGAGGATGAGTAGCTGGGATATTAAAGTGTCATCAAGATTAAAATTTTCTATACTACCCATCATAAAGACACAGTTATTTAATGAAGCATACTGTGGAGTAGATTAAATGTAGTGGATTAAGACAGGCAGAATCATGGCAAATCTAATTCACACAAAATGTATTTGACAACTCATTTCTTTGAAGTATATATTTTTAATTTACCTGAATTTTTGCTGTCTGTGATTAATATGAATGCACATTTACTACCTCTTTGACTACGTGGAGAAAAGATCAAAACTGTCCTTTGCCTCAGGTGTCAGGAGTAAACTACTTCAATGGGCCTGTTATTAGATTGTATTGCTCTTTCATTACAGCTGTATTGCATTGTATCCTCTCAGTATTTGACCACTGTAGAGCATAATGAGGCAATTATTAATAATGGAGTCTCAGGAAGATATGACCACGTTACAGAAAATTACTTTCATCACAGACATTCCACAGATATTGTTTTGAGTAGGCCAACTCTCATTTGTTTTGTGGTTTATCCTCATCTAGCAACTAAACACCAAGTGGCTGCTTGCTCACCCCTTCCCCCCTTCCCAGTGGGATGGGGGGAGATTTGGAAAAAAGAAGTAAAAATCATAGGCTAAGAACAATTTAATAATGAAAATTAAGTTTAAATGTAATAATAATAAATATAATAGTGGACAGCAGTAATGAAAAGGAGTATAACAGAGAAAAAACAACAACCAAAAAAAAAAAACAAAAAACACCAAAAACCCAAACCAAGAGAAGATATTTGATGCACAATGCAATTACTCACCACCTGCTGACTGATGATCATCCAGTCCCCAAGCAGCCATCTATCCCTCCTGGCCAATCCCCCAAGTTTATAAACTGAACATGACATCCCAAGTTATGGAATTTCCCTTTGGCTAGTCTGAGACAGCTGTTCTGACCATGTTCCCTCCTGGCTTGTTGTGCACCTAGTTGTTGGCAGAGAATGGACACATGAAAAATTCTTAATTTAGGATAAGCACTACCCAACAACTAAAATACCAGTGTGTTACAAAATTTATTATAAATTCAAAACACATCATTGTGCCTTCTACTAGGCAGAAAAAAAGAAGAACAATTAGGAAGAAAATTAATCCTATCACTGTTGAAACCAAGACAATCTGAAGAGGTCTGTCACCATGTAGAGTTTTCTTTCTTATTAATTTACATTTCCTGCTGAATTTGCTAGTATTTTCAAAGCCAGATTGAAGGGAAGATGATAAAGAAGAAAAGCAACCTCCTACTTTTTATAAGTTGTACATGCAAGTAACCTTAAAACCAGGGACTACATAGAAATTTCTATTCCACCACTGTGAGTAGAACAGACTTCCCCTAGGGCTTCAGGCTGCCTATTTGTAAGTAGGACAAAGCCATTTTGTGGCTAAACCTTTCCAATCTCCTGATTCTCCTTAATTACTAAATTATCTATAATCATCCTTGTGAAGACTTTCCCCAAACAAATTAGAACCTGTCCTGGTATGGATAAACACCCGAGAGTTGGTCCAGTCCCTGGAGTCTCTCCTCCCACTTCTGTATAAGGTCTGGAAGGGGTTGAGGAGCCAGGGCACCCCACGTGGCCCCAGGACACAGGGAAACCTCGGGCTGCACGTATGTGTGGGGCTATTTTGAACCAATTGGTCAGCTAGAGAATGCTGAATACCTATTGGACAGTTTCACGCACCCCTAGGGTATTTAGGCAGGGGCCAGTGGCCGTTAAGAGTTCTTCTTCGTTCTTCTTCGTCATCCTTCTTTGTTCTCCTGTCGTGCTGTGAAGAGCTCCAGCCACGTGCACGCAGCAAAGGCAGCAGAAAGCATAGCAGCCCTACAGAGAAGTGGCAAGGCTAACCCCCTTCTCTCTCTCCTTCTCTCTCCCTATCCGGGCTAAGTTGGTCCTTTTCCTTCTTCCCCTCTTTCTCAGGTAGGAGCATTTTCTCCCGCCTCATGCCCCTGCAGGTTTATAGGCATGGCTGGGGTCTGTTTTACATGTAAGCTCTCTATTCCTTAAATTCTGACTGTTAAACTGTTTATCTGGCGTTTTAAGCAACTCGTGCATTTGTTTTCCTGCCAACTGTGTACCCAAAGAACCCGAGGGGCTCCAGGACCCCCACTCCGTGGATATCAACACTAATTAAATAGATATCCCACGACAGAGCCTAAATTTAAGTGATTTGTATATAGTTTGTGAGCAGGCCTTTTTGAAAATAAAAATATTTTATAATTCCTGCCTCATTAACTGCCCCAAATAGTTCACACCTTTCCTTCAATGAGGAATGTCCTAGTGGTTGAAGGAACCTTAATTGAAGATGTGCAACTCTTCCACACAACAATTCCTCAAAGTATAACTTCATATTCATCATATTCTTCATCTGAAGAACATGAGGTGTTACTCTGTTTTGAATGCCACAGTGTCAGAGACATCAATAAAAAATAACACTGATTATGCAGCTGCAAAACAGTAGGACGCCATAATGCCTTACAATGCCACAGTAATGTACCAGAATTTTGATAAGGATGGAGATTTGACTGATAGTAATTCATGTCTTTAAAGTCATCTCATCATCTCTTTAAAGTCATCATATATAGCTAATAAGTAAGTTAGCTTCTAGGCACAATCCAGCTGAGGTCAATGAATATATTCTGGATGAAAAATACCAGAACAGTTTATTCCAAATTTGTTTTACAAATGAAGAGGTTTTATTAAGATACTTAATTTTTAACATATTGATGTTAACCATAACATAAAGAGCAAAATGTATAGTGAAGCATTTCTTTCCCCTACACTTGCATCTGAGGATAGAATTTGTCACATTAGGTATAAAAGAAAATATTCATTTGCTTCTGTAATCAGAAGGATATATATAAACACTGAAGATACATCATAACATAAACTTGCCTACTAGCTTACTTATTTCAGTCAAATGTAATAAACTTATGAAACTCGTAAGTATATAATAAGCTTATGAAATTAATTGTCACAAAAATGTAATCAAGTACCAATGTTCTAATGTTTCCTCTCTAAAATTAAGTACTTAGTGAAGAAAATATTGCTGTTCTATTTATACATCTTGGTAAAAATTTAGCTGTTAGAGAAACCTATAATGACTTAAAATTTTCATGCTTGTGGCATTACAGACAGGCCTTTGATATCTTCATGGAACATGATTGCCATAATATAAGTAAATGCTCTGTTTCTAGTACAAAGCAAACTGGTATATACATTTGTCTGCATTGTGCCAACGGTTTTCTTTTTCATCTCCACACCAGTTTGTTCTACTGATACCTAATTAAGTTCCTTTATACATTGGTCAGGTATTTTCATTACTCATCTAATTATATATTAAACAAAATTTTCATGTTATTGGCCATATTTCTGATCATTACCAAAGATAAAAAGTAGATTAAATTAATTTAAATGTAAATCAGTTTCAATATGAAATATAACTAATAGAAAACATTTGCAAATACTGAGAAAGAAGAGCAACTTTAATGGCAATAATTATAAGGAAAATAATAACAATCTCGCATTTAAAGAAACCTATGCACACAGAAATAGAATATACTGGCTAGAAATTTTTTTCAGGTTTGTTGGCAACCTCAGAGTCCAGATGTAAAGTACTGAAAAATACTTTTTTTCAACACCATCATCTGGTACTTTGGCAGATTCCACAGGCACTTTTGTTAATCTGATAGACTGGCTTGCTCTCCTGGATACCACATGCCAGGAGATATAGTCTGCTGTTTACTCCTTATATTTACATTAAAAATCCAGGATGAAAAATCTGCTGAAAATGGTGCATTCTACTACAGCTTACAAGTTTAGCTTATAACAATGAGTGACTTGTCTTAAAATAGTGCCAAAGACCTGCCAGGAAATAGTAAAGTGCATTAAGCATCAATGCTGGCTGAGGTACTATCCACCATATAATATTTAAAATTATTTTACTGGATATTTAGCAGAATCTGAAAGTGTTGGCTGTTTTGTTTGTTTATTTCTTTGTTTTTTCCTTTTGTATGTATGGATGTAACTTAATGTAAATAACAAAACATATCAAATGGAACAGGAAGAAAATTATCTGTGTTTTTTACCTTTTAGGATACCTCTAGGAGCTAGGTGGACATACCAATGAATTGTTCATTAAGTTAGTTCTCTGAAATCAGAACACAACTTCTTAAACAAAAAGTTAAACAGAAAGATGTATAAAAACTATTTGCTGAGGACTTTCAACATTATGGAGCAGAATTCTACGTGTAGGCAGGGCAGTTGTGATTAAACGGCCTATAAGGTTATCATCTTTTAAAATGTGGAAAGAAAAATAATAAGATCTTAAAGGCTTCTTGTTACAAGATATCCACCTTTAGTAATAAAGTTCTTCCACACAATCTCTACATCAAACTGAGGTATCAGATAGATGTAAAAATCATGTCTCGAGTAAGTCAAACAGTGGAAATAAATAGTGTGTAGCAGTAAGGAGGAGTGTTAGATGAAGTGGTGTTCAGGCTTTTAATTTTAATGCGACTGTTTTCACTGGGAGAAATTGTATTCCTTTTGCTTCATCATCACTTTTTATTAATGCAATTTCTTGAAAAGGAAGAGCTCATACAGTGCAAATTACCTGTGTGGTTTTAGCAATAGCATTCCCTGTGTAACTAAAACCTCCCAAGTGTAAATAAAAGCAGAAAATGAAAACCCCAGATAGAAAAAACTCTATAGAAGTATTGTTACGTTATTCTGTGTATAGATATTGTAATCTCTGAAGCAGTATATGCCACTACAGAAAAACTAGATGTCAGATTAAGTTAGTTAATATTTTCAGAAATATACTTGAAATTATCTGAATTGGTTAAGTATGGTTGGAATTAATTAAAAAATAAAAATAAATACTAGAAAAGATAGAAGCCAGTTATTCAGAAAATTTTTTGAGCTAGTTCCATCACTATTGACACCCAAATGAAATTAACATATCTATAATGGGCCACTAAGAAAAAAATCTCTACTCCATGCACTTTTAATTTAGTGTTTCTTACAGCCTCTGATCTCACTAGTATCAAAATGATTTTTTACAACCAATTAAAACTTCAATCACTTATATGAGATATAAGATTTCATAGTAGAAACTGTCTACCTGGTCTTTTTAGCTGTCAACTTTTTACAGTCTACCTGTTCCTTGCTCAGCCTAAGGCATAGCAGTGCAGCACTGAAATTTTTATCAGCTGTATTCTGCTATGAGGACAGGCTGAGAGGGTTGGGGCTTTTCAGCCTGGATAAGAGAAGGCTTCCAGGAGACCTTATAGTGGCCTTCCAATATCTGAAGGGGGCCTACAGGAGGGCTGGGGAGGGACCATTCACAAGTTTTTTTTAATGACAGGATGAGGAGTAATGGGTTTAAACTGGTGGAGGGGAGATTCAAATGGGATGTTAGGAGTAAATTCTTTCAAGTGAGGGTGGTGAGACACTGGCACAGGTTGCCCAGGGAGATTGTGGCTGCTCCCTCCCTGGAGGTGTTCCAGGCCAGGTTGGATGAGGCCTTGAGCGACTTGTTCTAGTGGGAAATGTCCCTGCCTATGGTGGGGGGTTGATATTGGATGATCTTTGAGGTCCCTTCCAACCTAAACCATTCTATGATTCTATAATTCTCTGTATTCAGATTATCATAGCACTTAGGACTACATTCATCACACTGTGTATTTCCCACTGTAAAGCTTCAGAGTTAAATCAACATATTATTATTTTAGCTAGTCATTTTAGATTATGAGTAAGGATATAATAATGAGCAACAAAGATTAAATTTAGGCATAATTTATTTAGAATAACCTTCATCTGTCATGATTGCACTAACCTCACATCTGAAAAAGTACAAGTTTTGAACAAAGCTTTTACTGTGGCTGGACTCTGTGATCTTTCTCTGCTAGGATTTCCCTAGTACTGAATAAATAATGAAGTTTTGATTATGGGTCTTTTTTTTTTTTTCACTTGAGGAACTAATTTGTACTTTCTATCACCTAAATGCTAGTTTTCTTTTTGAGACTTTGTAGTATCACACTGTTTTTGAGGCTCTCTTGACAAATTTAGCTGAAATTAACAAAATAAAAAATCAGAACATCTCAAATATATAAGGAACACGAATTTATACACTTTTCAAATTCATACATATGTGTTAAATATAAGTAACATGTAAAATGTTTGGCATATAAGGAGGAGAGAGTGAGGTATTTTCTTTTATATTTTGTGCTTGATATTTTAGAATTTTATGGTGAATGTTGAATATTTATGAATATGTACACCTTCCTAAAAAGATGTGTGATATAATCTAAAAAAATAAAAAAGAAAATAAAAGAAAATTTGCTCTCTTCTCTCCAAAATTATCATAATCAGATTTATAGAACAGTCAGTTAAAGAATGGATCGTATTAATAACCCTAATTTTGCATATATGTACATGCTGCTGCACACCCTACTGTGTATCCTTGGGTAGGTAATTTCTTCCTTTGTACTACACCTCAATGACCCTACCTTTTGCTTAGATTGTAGGGTGGTTGCCTAAGTGCTGTCCTCAACATGCTTTTTGTTCAATATCTCATGCATTAGGATAGAACTGAATTTTAATTAGAAACTTCATAGATCTGGAATCTTTTTCAAACTTGAAATTTAGAGAAAATACTCAAGATGGACAAATGAGAAGCTTGGTCAAATGCTTCAGCAGGTGGATAAGTTTTGTGGGATTAAAAGGAAAGGAAAGGGTTACAGTGAAGGAAATTTTCATGATGTCTCAGAACTTGCACCACAATAGATGTTGTTAATGGAGGAAAGTTGCAGGTACAAAGGCACAGATCCATGTTTTGCATGACACAGAGCATATGCATTTGCACAGCTTTAGCATGCACATTATTTTCAACTCAAGATCATTTATGCAATAAGATCACAAAGTCAATTTTACCTGAAAGAAATGCATGAAGTATGTGTCACCTTTCACTGTTCTAAAGCTGCAAGTTCATGCAGTGACATTACATGGGAGCTTTACCATCCACTAGAGGGTTTTATACAAGTGAGGAATTCAAACTCATGTAAATTAAAGCTCTCATGACACCTCTGTCTTAATCCTGTTAAAGCTTTTCATTATTACGCAGCTGTAATTCTGGATAAGAGAAGATTTTCTGCTTTTGTCTTTATGCAAAGAGGATTTTGAACAGTGATCACAGTGGCATACATGGCTCCTTGGAATACTTCCCTTCAGAGTTTGGTATTCTACTGAACAAGTGAATACATTGCCTCTGAAGATTACAGAGATTTGTTAAATCCTGTTTGGTGTATGGATGCCATTCTTCCTACTTGTTTGATTTATAATATATAACAGCATCAAGACATTGAATTGTTTCCTTCATGACAAATTGCAGTGATAGAAGAAACTGTAACTCAAAATCTCTGGTGTGCTGAGCATAAAATGAATTGAATTCTAAATTGTCATTGCAAAAAAAATGCTGCTTTGTACAGAGGTCCAAGCATCTGTTGACTCCTGTACAAATATCTTTTTGAGGGCCTATGTGGGGTGACATTTTTTTACCAGATTTCCACTCACACTGGAGGGAAGACAACCCATGCATAGTGGACTAGAATTAGCCTGTCTTCTCCATTCTAGCTGCTAGATACACTTCAATCGGATGTGTGCTTTTATCTTGTTATCTGTCTCAACACTGAAAATCACAGACTGATTTGGGTTGGAAGGGACCTTAAAGACCAAGCTGTGGGGCAAAGTCAACTTGCTAGAGGGCAGGGATGCCATTCAGAGGGACCTGGACAGTCTGGAGAGGTGGTCCCAGGCCAACCTCATGAAGTTCAACAAGTGTAAGGTCCTGCACCTGGGTCAGCGCAATCCCAAGCACAAACACAGGCTGGGTGGCAAATGGCTGAAGAGCAGCTCTGAGGAAAAGGACCTGGGAGTCTGGGTGGATGAGAGGCTCAACATGAGCGGATAGTGTGCACGTGCATCCCAGACAGCCAACTGTGTGCTGGGCTGCAACAAGAGAAGTGTGGCCAGTAGGGCAAGGGAGGTGATTCTATCCCTTTACTCTGCTCTCATCAGACCCCACCTGGAGAACTGTGTGCAGTTCTGGAGCCTCTAACACAAGAAGGACATGGAACTGTTGGAGCCAGTCCAGAGGAGGGCCATGAAGATGCTGAGAGGGCTGGAGCAGCTTTAATATGAGGACAGGATATGAGAGCTGGGGGTCTTCAGCCTGGAGAGGAGAAGACTTCAAGGAGACCTTATAGCAGTTTTCCAATATCTGAATGGGACCTACAGGAAGGCTGAGGAGTTGTCATGGTAGTCCTGAAGGGTCAAAATAGGCCTATACATGTTCCAGCTTGCCCAGATATGTTTTACTGCTCTCCTTCCTTCTGTTTGGGAAAAGGTAATTGTGGGAAAAAGGACGGAAGACCTGGAGCCATGGAGTCTAGGCACTCTGGCTAACCCAACTTGCTTTTCTCCTGCTTGAGTCCTGTCGTAAGCAAGGTACACACAACTGGTTTTTACTAAGCTTATGCTAGACTTATGCACTCTCCCAATATAGAAACAGAGAGCCAGTCACTTCACCAAAATATGGTAAACTTGGTTAGCTGCCACGCCGATTGGATAAGTTTGTTACGTCCAAAGGTCCAACCAATCTCAGGCATTGATATAAAAACAGAAAAGCAGGTAACACAATGTGCTTTTCCCATTATTCTGTGCTTAGCTGATATTCTGTGCTTTACTCCTGTATCCATGCCCATGATGCCTGCTGGCAATGCTAATGCATTATTATACATAACAATATAATCTATATTCCAGACTGGAACTGTTTCGAGTTTACCAGGAGCAACTCTAACAGCTTTCACATGATAGCTGTATGCAACAGACAGTGTGACACAAACCTGCTGAGACATAATAGCAAGACATCTGCCTGCACCTGCCAGAGCAGTCCTGCATCTCCAAAGATGAGTAAGCCCTGAAGGCACACAGATTGTCAAAAGCCAGGACCAGGTCAGAAACTGTGTGCCAGGCACCATGACCTTCCCCTCTACCCCTTCCCACAGCAGCCAGTGGAGCCTGGGGTGAATCAGAAGTCTTGGCAATGTTTGCAATAACCAGAGGCCACATCAGCCAGAAAGGCAACAGACAAAACTCCCTGAAAGTGTTCTGAGTATTGTCTCAATTTGTTGCTAGCCCCACAAGACAAAATAATACTTGTGAGTAAACACCTTAAGCTTTTGCCATTACCAAGCCTTCTGCTTAAGTGGAAAGGGCCCTGAATTCCATCTAGTGTCCAAGCAACGTTATCAATCACAGGAACTTTCTCTTCCAGTTTTAATTGAGTTAATTAATTTCAATTGAATCTGATTGTTTATGCACATTGATAATTAATACTAGATCTAGATATCATTTATGTAATGCATTCCATGATCATTCGAGAGAACCTGCTTATTAAAATTAGTGGTAGGAGGTGGAAAAGTTCCGATATAAAAATTAATAAACAATATTAATTTTGGAAAATAGTCTTGCATTAATTAATCAGAACCCTACCACCATTCCATCACAGGAGGGATTATTTATGGAGACTTGTAATGACACAACAAGGGACAACGGGTTTAAGCTGGAAGAAGGGAAGTTTAAATTGGATGTTAGGAAAAAGTTTTTTTACAGTGAGGGTGGTGAGATACTGGAACAGATTACTCAGGGAGGGGACGTTGTAGCTGCTCCCTCTCTGGAGGTGTCCAAGCCAGGTTGGATAAGGCCCTGAGTGACCTGTTCTAGTGGGAGGTGTTCCTGCCTATGGTGGGGGGGTTGGAACTACATGATCTTTGAAGTCACTTCCGACCTAAACCTTTCTATTATTCTATGATTCTGTCTAGTTACAAACTCCTTGCCATGGCAGGGACACCTTCCACTAGATCAGGTTGCTCAAGCTCCTGTTCAGTTTGGCATTGAAACCAAAGGTGCTATCCACAACTTTCCTGGGCAATGTTTCAGTACTTCATCACTGTCACTGTCATGAATTTCTTTTTAAAATCCAGTCAAAATCTACCTTCTTCCAGGTTGAAGCTATTCCACTTCATCCTATCACTACATTGTAAAAAGTCTCCAAAGATTTCTTGTAGTACGGCTACCTTCAGGTCCTGCAAGGCCACTTTAAGGTCTCGCCTGAGCCTTCTCCAGGCTGAACAGCCCCAACTCTTGCACTCTGTCCCCATAGAAGAGGTGTTCCATGCCCTCCAGTCATCTTTGAGATACTTTTCTTTTGCAAAAGGAACAATGTTAAGAATATTGCTTAGCCTACTAGTCAAAGACATTTCTTAGTGTTACTGCAAATTAAATGTTTCAGCAGTTTGTGTGAGAAGAGACTCCTGTGCACCAAAAGACTCCCACAGGTCATTGAAACTAGAAGATCTTAATCTCCTTGTCTTTATTTTGACTTATAGAAGGCATAAATGTGGCTTGGGGTTTAGATATAGTGGCACAGCATGTACAAATCTTAAATAGTCAGTTAGACAACATGACAGTCACTTTATGCTTAAGTGACTGAGACAAATGCAGCCCAGAAAGCACTGATATTTGTAATGAAATTTACTTCCTCTTCTTTGAAAACACTGAACTGTATACCACTAGCCACAGGGAGAGGGAAAGATTCAACAATCTTTCCGTCACTGTAGACCTTTAGGTATCCTTTACAGTCTCTGTATAACATGCAGAGTTTGCAAGTATGTAGAACTATCAAGGAAAAGGGTTTTCAAGTGTCTTGAAGCTAACACTTCTCAACTCTCATAAAGCTTGTATTCTATAATGCAAGTCAGGGAGATTTTTCCCTACTGCTGTGAAATTGAATACTTTTGAAAGAGGGAAAAAAAAAAAAAAGATTTCAAGTTGACACCCATTCACTAATAGTGTTCCCCAGGGCTCAGTATTTGTGTTGGTTCTCTTCAATCTTTATCAATTATCTGGATGAAGGAATGTAATACATCCTCAGTAAGTCTGCAGATGACACTGAATTGGGCAGTAGTGTTGATCTGCTTGAGGATAGGAAGGTTCTGCAAAGAGGTCTGGACAGGCCGGATTGATGGGCAGAAGTCAAAGATGTGAGGCTTAACAAAGTCAAGCCAGGTCCTGCACTTGAGTCACACCAACTCCACGCAAGGCTACAGGCTTGGGGCAGAATGACTGGAAAGTCACCTAGGAGTACTAATGGACAGCAATGTGCTCAGGTGGCCAAGAAGTCCAACAGCATCCTGACCTGTATCAGCAACAGTGTGACCAACAGGAGTAGGGAAGTGATTGTGACCCTCTACTTGGCACTGGTGAGACCACACCTCAAATACTGTGTTGGTTTGGTCCCATTTTTGCAATGAAGACATTGAGTTGTTGCAGTGTGTCCAGAAAAGGGCAACAAAGTTGGAGAAGAGTCTAGAGAACAAGTCTTATGAGGAGTGGCTGAGGGAAATGGTATTGTTTAGCATGGAGAAGTGGAGGCTGAGGGGAGACCTCACTGCTCTCTACAACCACTTGAAAGAAAGTTGTAGTTACATGGGGTTTGGTCACTTCTCCCTTGCATCAGATGATAGAAAAGAAGAAATGGATTGAAATAGTGCCCAGGGAGGTTTGTGATGGATATTAGGGAAAAAAAATATGTCTAGAAAGAGTGGTCAGGCATTGAAATAGATTAAACAGGGTGGTGGTGAAGTCACCATCCCTGAAGACATTAAAAAATTGTGTGGACATGACACTTCAGATTTAATAGCCATGTTGATATTAGGTCAAAAGTTGGCCTTGATGACCTTGGAGATCTTTTTCAATCAAAACAATTCTATGATTCTATAATTCTATTTTTGCTGTACAGAGAGTACCCTAGCTCCATTGCGATATTTTTGATCCTCCTTTTTTTTTTTTAAACTTTAAATTTGAAATATATTGTGCAAAACAACCCAAAGAATATTTTTTTCATGATAAGTAGGAATCGCGGTGTTAAGAAGAGACATTTATTTTTAGTTAAAGGTGGTATATGATAATCCTCTGGAATCACTGAAATTAATCTATTCTTGTTTTTCACTGGAATTCCTAGTTTTGTTTACAGTAGTGAATTACTTTTTGTCCAAGAAAGACAGTTATGCACAAACAACCATTCCATGATTAATTATATACCTTAAAGTGAAGCATCTTTCTTAAAAAAAAAACAATACAATGATTTATAATACTTCTCAGGGAAATAAAGGTGCAAAGAATATTGAAAGAGGCTTGAATTCAATAAAATGTAAAATGTGTTTGGATGTTTTCTTATGTAATTTCAACATCAGAAAGTTACCTAAGTTATTCCACAAGAGGAAAAAAACCACAGCCTATGGTAATACTTAAAAAAAAAAACCCACACATATACACAAAATATGTAAACCAAACAGCAAATATCGTATGCATACAAAAACCCCAAACATACACACACATATGCATAAAATTAAAGTCAACGAAAAATCAACCAAGACAAACCAAGGAATCACAACGTATTTTAAGGCAATGCTCACTTTTAGCTAGCTTTAGTACTGTTTTTTAAAAAAAGACATTTAAGAATGACACACAGTTTCTCTGATGGACAACAAGGTAAATACTATCAGTACTCCTAGTGTGTTGTGTGAGAATAAATATTGTCTCTCTTGTACATGTAAATCAACAAAGACAAAAATCATCTTTGCTTCCCCCCTTCCCCCCTTCTACCCCCCTCCTCTTCAAGACAACAGTTCCTGAGGAGGTGTGGTGCCAACACATCCTATGTAGTTTTACTGAGCAACTAGGGATTGGAGAAGAGTACTGGAGAAGAAAGAGGTGAGGGGGTGAGGGGCAAAAGCCCACTGCCAGTGCTGGACTCCTGCAGACACATAGACTCCCAGAATGTGCAACAAAGACAAAGGAGGGTGGTGTAAAACACTTCTGTGTCAGATTGAACCTATCATGCAGGGACGGAACAATGCAAACACACCAATATGATGTATAAAGTCAAACCCTCATTAGTAAAAGGATAATTCTTTTATAGTGTTTCTTATCAGACTAAAACAACGTGTATAATTCTGATTAATAACATGAGCTCTGCATGAGTTCTGCACACACTGTCCATGCTAATCAGAAGTGTACTAATTGGTTGGCATAATTAAGCACAGCCCCATTCATTAATATGCATGATAACCTGTTATTCTCTAACCAGATGTTTCATTATCTCTTACAACCTTGTGGGAGGCAGCTGCCATGTTATGAGAATCAGAGACCTGTATTAGATTGATTTCGTCAGCTGTGTGAACCAAGGCGAGACTCCTCATTATTTCACATTCCCACACTTATGGGCTATGCAACAGGTTCACCACGTGGCCTGACTTGCCCTGGATATGTATTTGGTGTATGGACAGGTAAAAGGCACAGGAGGGGGCAGAAGCCCTCACCAGCCCCTGACCTGTTCAATGAATGAGAATCCATAGCAAGATTCCCTGAGGGGCTACACCTAGACACATATTTCATACTTCACTGGAAGCAATGAAGGTTGCGGGCAGCCTTTACTGCAGAGCGACCATGAGATGGTGGAGTTCAGGATCTTGAGTGGTAGGAACAGAATATCCAGCAAGGTCACAACTCTGGATTTTAGCAGAGCCAACTTTGGCCTCTTCAAGCAATTACTAGGGGAAATAACATGGGATGGAGTATTACAAGGCAAAGGGGCCCATAATAGTTGGTTAATAGTCAAAAAATGCTTCTTCCAATCTCAAGATCAGAGCATTCCAGTGAGCAGGAAATAAACAGGAGGAGTCAGGGGACTTGTATGGTTAAGCAAGGAGCTGCTGAACAAAATCAAGTGGAAGAAGGAAGTCCACAGGTCATGGAAGGAGGGATTGGCCACCTGGGAGGAGTATAAGATGGTTGCCAGAGGATATAGGGAGGCTAATGGAAAGGTTAAGGCCTCCTTGGAATTCAATCTTGCAAGGCATGCCAAAGACAACAGAAAGGGCTTCTTCAAAGATATTGCTGGGACAAAAACACTAGAGGCAATATAGTCTCACTGCTGAATGGAATGTGTGCCTTGGTGACAATGGACGCAGATAAGGCAGAGCTGCTGAATGCCTTCTTTGTCTCTGTCTATACTCAGGAGCTCCACACACCTGAGGCTGCATAGGAAGACAAGGTTAGGGAGGAGGCTTCCTTGGTTGATGCTAACTGGGTTAGTGAGGACTGGGTTAGAGAACAGTTCAGTAAACTGAATATCCGTAAGTCCATGGGTCCTGATGGCATGCACCTGTGGGTGCTGAAGTTGCTGGTGGATGTCATTGCCAGACCACTCTCCATCATCTTTGGTAAATCATAGTGGACAGGAGAGGTACCTGGGGATTGGAGGACGTAAAACATCACTCCAATCCTCAAAAAGGGTAAGAGGGAGGATACAGGTAACTGTAGACCAGTCAGCCTCACCTCCACCCCCAGAAAGATAATGGAGCAGCTTATTCTCAGCATTGTACTTAGCCATATCAAGGATAAGAAGATCATTGGGAGCAGTCAGCATGGTTTTACAAAGGGTAAGTCATATTTGACCAAACCGATAACCTTCTATGAGGATGTAACCAGGTATATAGACGATGGAAGAGCAAGAGATGTGGTTTACCTTCATTTCAGTAAAGCGTTTGACACCATCTGCCACAGTATCCTCATAGCTAAACTGAGGAGATGTGGACTAGTGACTTGGACTGGGAACTGGTCAAAGGAAATAAATCAGAGAATTGTGGTCAATGGGACAGAGTCTAGTTGGAGGCCTGTAATTAATGAAGTCCCCCAGGGGCCAGTACTGAGGCCATTATCATTCAATGTATTCATTAATTACCTGGATGTCATTGTTGTCATTGGAGTGCACTGTCAGCAAGTTTGCTGATGACACCAAGCTGGGTGGAGTGGCTGACACACCACATTATCTGCCATTCAGAGAGACTAAGACAGGCTGGAGGGTTGGGCAGGGAGAAATTTAATGAAGTTCAACAGGGGCAAGCATAGAGTTGTGCACCTGGGAAAGAACAATCCCATGTATCTGTATAGGTTGGACGTGCACCCATTGACAGCCATTTGGCTGCAGCCATTAAGCCAGATGGGCATTTTTTTGTTATGTTCCCTTTACATATAATCCTTGGGTTTATTTATTTCACTGTTGTTAATTTTGGCTTGATTTTCTGTTTTGTTTTGTTACACTTTGACATATTACTGAGAAGGAGGAGTTAGATCCCATAGCTCTTGCTTTCCTTTAGGGTTTCAGGTGAAATAGACAGTCTTGTGTTTCTAAGTCCATTAATTTTATGTTTTACAGTGCAGAATGACAGCTAGCTATGTTCCCTTCCTTCATCTTATCAGTTAAATAGAATTCTCCTTATGCTGTGAGTTGAACCACTCAAGAATTAGTACACTCCTGTACTCCAAATCATGTAGATAAGATTTCTCTGATAAGTCTACTATCAATAGTAAATGTGAGAAAATACCGGTAGCCTCTTCTGCCATTGTTCAGGACTTGGAATTATAATAAATATTTTCAGGTAAATGTTAAGCTATACAAAGAAGAAGTCAAGATTCCTGTAGGATTCCAGTATTAGTTTTATATTTATTATTCTGTCCTTTTAAAAAATTGCTTCATACTTCATATTTTAAAGTCAAGCAATGGTCATTAAGCTTTAAATCCAAAGTCTGGGACCAAGGCAGTAGTCATTCACGTCAGGTAACATTTTTTTTTTTTCAAATTGCCTAAGCTCAAATTTAACAAATTTTCAGAAAATGTATTGAAGCTTGATTTTGTGTTTTCTGTCTCAAATCACAACTGGTCACTTAATCGCAAAACATACTGTGCAGAGTCTTGAAAGATTAAAATGATCTCACGACAAGTACGAGCCTTGCAAGTAAGAATAGCTGTCCTTTGTAATTTGTTCAGAACCTGATGTTATAATAATTTTCATTTTCATTTTCATTTTCATTTTCATTTTCATTTTCATTTTCATTTTCATTTTCATTTTCATTTTCATTTTCATTTTCATTTTCATTTTCATTTTCATNTGTCTAAGATGATTCTGTGGTTCATCATGGAAAGACAGAAATTTTGCAGTGAAGTTTTTGCCTATTTGCATACATTTGTACAATTCTATCCTCCTTAGATTTGCTTTTAATAGTCTATTCCTAAGATCTCCCAGGTTTGCCAGATAAATAAATCTCTAAAGAATTTGTCCTCTCTTCCCGTTTTTACATACACTCTGACACATAAATTGATAATAGTATGCTGAGATATAGCCTAGAGAGATTAGTTTCCATATTATGAAAGGCACTATTTATTAAATAAATAAATGTACAGAAAACTATATAGAAAATTAAAGGTATTCTTGGAAGACTAAAATTAAAGTTAAAAAAAACATTTCCTGCTTGTTTGCTTCACTTACATTATGTAAAATCATTATTCTCTCCTGCTAGTCTCTGCTCTGACTTTACGTTTGCTTGAGGTTAAACATCTGGACTATTTCTTTAAAATTTCTATTTCCCTGTCTGGCTGATTTTCAATCATATTAGAGAGGACAGTTCAGGCAAAGGTTGTATATTTGGTACAGACTTTTTTATATATATACAGAAGCATAAAATAATCTTAAGGATTAATCACAATTTTTGAAAGATATAATCAATTGACAGATACATTTAATACCCACCTGAAGTACTGTGTGCAGTTCTGGAGGCCCCAGCACAAGAAGGATGTGAAACTCTTGGAGAGAGTCCAGAGGAAGGCCATGAAGGCAATCAGAGGGCTGCAGCAACTCTGCTATGAGGACAGGCTGAGAGAGTTGGGGCTTTTCAGCCTGGAGAAGAGAAGGCTTCGGGGAGACCTTACTGTAGACTTCCAGTATCCGAAGAGAGCCTACAGGAGGGCTGGGGAGAGACTATTCACAAGGTCTTGTAATGACAGGATGACGGGGAATGGGTTTAAACGGGATGATAGGAAGAAGTGAGGGTGGTGAGACAAAGGAATGGGTTGCCCAGTGAGTTTGTGGCTGCTCCCTCCCTGAAAGTGTTCAAGGCCAGGGTGGATGAGGCCTTGAGCGACCTGTTCTAGTGGGCGGTGTCCCTGCCTCTGGTGGGGGATTGTAACCGGATGATCTTTGAGGTTTCTTCCAACCTAAACCATTCTATTATTCTATGATTTAATTCAATATCTTGACGGAACTGGAGATTACATTTAGGCGTTTCAAAAACCATTACACTATAATCTCAGATGTAAACTGCACCTTCTGTTTGACTATATATTTACATATCTAACTATTGCTTCTTTATTGTGCCTAATAGTAAAAACATGTATACAGAAAGCTTAGTGTGAGGCAAAATGGTTTTATTTTTGCATATGAAGTAGGTTAGAACTGGGCTGAGCTGGGGTTAATTCTCCTCAAAATATCTTTCTAATGCTGTGTTTTGCAGTGCCGTAGCTGAGCATTAATAATGCACCAATGTGTGCCTACTGCTCAGCCAAGTAGCCAGGCCAGTTTTTTTCCAACATCTCCCCACGCTAAATGCTGAGAGGACACAGCTGAACCAGCCGATCCAGACTGGTCAAAGGGACATTCCATGCCACATGACGTAAGCTCATATATAAGAACGAAGTCAAAGAAGGAAGTTTGGGAAGATTCATCCACGGTGTCTGTTCTCTGAAAGTAACCGCTAAGTATAGACAGCCCTGCTTCCCAAGGCCAAATGTTGTCCTGCTGATGGGAAGGTTTTCTCTTTCTGATTCTATCTTATCACTGGCTTTTGTCCCCTGCCCATTTAAGAGGGTGTGTTGGTTTGAGCTAATTGGAGAATTTGAGTGAGAAATTAAACTATTGGCTGAGAGAGAGTTAAACACATTGTGTCACTTCACCAAGTTTCACTGAGAAAGGGAAAAAAAAAAATGTTTTAAGAGATGTTCCCAAAACAAACGAGATAAGCAGAGGGCTTCTGTCCGTTGGGCACTGTGGCTGCTTTCTCCTTTGTCTCTCGGTCTTGGTGGCTAAATTCAGAGTAAAATCACTAAAACTACTAACTTTTTCTTCTACCACTAATCTCTCTGATCTTTGGCTTATCTGCAGCATCAACAGGTGTTGAGATAAAGCTGGGGAAGGGGGAAAAGGTGGTAGGGGGGGAGTTTGGTTACCCTCTCTTGGGGATTTTGGTCTCCAGGAGTGGTGTGTGTATTACCTTTTTTACTGTATATTTCTGTAAATACCTGTTATATCTTGTAAATATTTGCTTGTATATTTGCATTGCTGTAAATATAAAGCTTCATTTATTAACTTCCAGTGTTTTCTGAGTTTTAGCCGGGGTTTTAAAAAGGTGGGGGGGCAGGTAACTGCAAACCCACTACAGAGGGGGAGTGATAGAGCAGCTTTGGTGGGCATTTGGCCCCCTGTTGGGGCAAAACCACCACAGACTTGCAGTGGCACAATTTCAGAAAGTAAAAACAATCAGATTTTTTAATTTATTAGAACAAGAGATATAACAGATTCCAGACTGCCGGTGATAAATGCACTTAACTGCAAGACTGCTCTCAGGTTAATAAATCCTGGGTATCATTCGAGTTAGTCAGAGATTAAATTCTTTGCAATAGCTTTAATACATAATAGAAGAGCTAAGCCATATATTGCAGGTGCAAGTCTTAACAAGAAGGGTACCTTTGTCTTGAGTGAAGGAAAAGGAGCATCCTTGTTTCTGTCTTACCTTCTCATCTCCTGCACTTCTTGCTGCTGGCCCTGCACCTCTTGCTGTTGATGCTGGCACCAAAGCACCCTTGCTGATGCCAGTGACCCTGCACACTGAGAGATGTTCTTCTTGTGGGTTTTATAACCTGCCTTCTAGGTGAAATTTAGCATGATTTGGGAGAAAAATTGAGTAACATAGCATGTACTCAGTTTGGCTCATTATCATATCAACGTGTTTAATTTTAAAAGTGTTGCTAATTAGGCAAATGTCTTCACTCAGGCATCAACTTTAAAATCTTCTTTAAAGTTGGGTGTTTATCTTATTTTAGCCTTGCTTCACCATTTTTAGCTAAAATAGAGCTGTCCTATTTTCATTAAACTCTATTCTTCAGCTTTTTGTCAGCCCTGCTTTGCAGACCTTCATTTAGCACAAACACCTGCTGATTGTACACCACTTCAGTCCCAACACATACTAAATCAACTCGTCTTTCTGTCCCACTGTAAGCTAAGCAGTTATCCCACAGTCAATAGAACAGATGACATGTATTACTCTAGCAAGAAGTACAAGTCAAGAATTGGAAGAACTTGCTCTTGGATCACTTTCAAGTCCATTCAGTCTTCAGTATTTTTAATGAGGCTGCCTTGAAAGCCACCAGCTATATTGTGCTTGTAAAGCAGGCACTTGTTCGTTAAGAGTGAACAGGACATTCTCAGCTCAATTCACAGACCGTCACACAGCTTCAGGTGGAAACTGCTTTCATTTGGTGCTATAAAGTTTAAAATCCCTAATAATCTCAAGACCCCCAGTGTTCCTATTTGGCAAATCCCTGTTTCTTAAAATTTCATAGAAATATTATTTTTATAGAAATGTGAAATTATAGAGCAATCTCAGTTGGAAGAGACCTTTAAAGGTAATCTATTCCAACAGCCCCTCAGTGAACAGTGACATTTTAGCTAGATTAGGCTGCTCAGAGCTCCAACCTGACCTTGAATGCTTCCAGGGATGCAATTTCTAGGCAATATGCTTCAGTGTCTCACCACTCTTATTATAAAAGTATTCTTGTTTATATCCAATTTTAATTGACCTTCTTTTATTTTAAAATAATTTCCTCATGTGCTGCCACAAACAGCCTGAGTAAAATATCTCCAACTTTCTGACAGGCCTTCTTTATAGGTTGAAAGGCTGAAATAATGTCTGCCAAAAGCCTTTTCTCATCTAGGTTGAATAATTCCAACAATGTCAGCCTTCTTCGTAGGAGTGTGTCCTTGACTGTTGTTGTGACCTTTATTTGGACATATTCATACAACTCCATGCGTTTCTTGTACTGTGGACCCCAGAGCTGAACACAGATGAGCTCCAGGTGAGATCTCATGTGAGTGGAGCAGAGGGTGAGAATCACCTCTCCCAACCTGGGGCCACATTTCTTTTAATGCAGCCCAGTAAGCAAATGGCTTTCTGGGCTGCAAGTGCATGTTACTCATTCACGTCCAATTTTACATAGAGCAGTATCCCTAGATTCTTCTATGTAGGGCTTCTCTCAATCAGTTCATCTTCTTGTCTGTATTTATACCATGGTTTACCCTGAACGAGATGCAGAACCTCACACTTGAACTTGTTGAACTTTGTGAAGTTCACATGGTATGGCATTTTGTCCCCGTCTGGGAGCTAAATACTCACCAAACCCACTCTCAATCCTCTTCTTATATGGACAGGAGAGAAGGGAAAATACAACAAAAGGCCCATGATAAGAAAGAAGCTATTTAAATAATGCAAAGCAAATGGAAATAAAAATGTTATTCTCTACTTCATATCAATGTTTTGGTCACTTCTAAAGAAGCAGGGCTAATACAGACAGTGGTTGCTCCAGAGGACAGATGACTGATGAATATCTCCCCAGTGCCTTCTTTCACTTAGCTTGTGTATCTGAACTGATATTACATGGCATGGAATACTCCTTTCATCAGTTTGAGTCACCTGGCCCAGCTGTGTTCCCTCCCAAGTTCTTGTGCACTCCTCAGCATACTCTTGGATTGGGGAAAAGTTGGAAAAACACAGCTTGGGTGCTTGGACCAGAAGTAGCCAAAGCACTGGTGTGTTACCAACATCCAGCTATAGCGCTCCAGAACACTGCATTAGAAATATGTTCTGGGGGGAACAGCTCAACCTGTTATAATTTATATGAAAAATTAATAATGATATTAACATTGATATGCAGGTGAAAATTATTAATAACTATGAAAACTGTTTATTAATATTAAAATCTCACCAGAAAACTTACTTACAAGGTTTGAACGCATGGTTGAGTATTTACACGCAGGGAAAACAGGCAATTTAGGACAATTAAGGAAAACTAGCAAGAATAAACACTTTAAACAGTGGGAAAGAGAAGCTTGTGGTCAATATGATGCTTGCCCTCTGAGGGAAACTAAGAGGCTCCTTTCTGCTAAGGCAGAAGGCACAATAGAATTTACTTACAGAAGGAAATCAGAACTTTAACTACAAAGAGGCCTTTTGAATATTTACTCACAAGCTAGTGTTTCTGGATTTCTGGGGCTGTATTATAGTTTCAGACAGGACCCAAAGCACCCTTGGTTTGAAAGTCATTGGAGGCTTAGAAGTTTTCCCCAGGCTCTAGCAGGAAGCTCAGTTTTAACACACTTTCTGGCCTGGTCTTGACTCTTTCCAGAATGAACAGTGTGCAGGCAGACACAGTATCTTGCTAGTGGCTTATTCTTGCCACAGCATAGAGACACTTAATGCCTTCTCCTGTCAAACTTGAGGCATGGCAAAGTTTCCAAGTGGACAAGCTTAAAGCATCAAAGCAAAGCTGGTCTGGAGCACGAGGCAGAGCACCATGAGGCTAAAGCACAATGTGGCAGGGCAGAGAGTATGAAGCAAAGCAGAGAGCATGAAGCAAAGCAGAGAGCATAAGGCAAAGAGGACATTGCTTGCAACTGTTGCAATTATTAATTTTTTATTATTAGTAGTAATCAAAATTTCCAGGAAAATTTTGGGGTTCTTTGGATGTTCTGTCGGCAAGGTATTTGCTCACAAACACTGAATTAAACAGGTTAAACAGTCAGAACTTGGAAAACAGGGAGCCTAATAACAAGGGAAATCCTAACCCCACCTAAAATACTCACAAATGCAATAGGTAAAGAGCATGTCCCAAGGAAAGGAGAAGAAAGGGGTTTTGCCTTTGCCGCTGCTGTAATGCTGCAATGCATGCTGCAAACACATGGCCGCTGTGAAAGAGGTGCAAAAGATGTCTGTTCCCGAAGGAGGCAGCAGGAAAAAGAGAGACATCAGCTCTGGTTGCCCTTCCTTAAATGCCCCATTTTGAAGGGTGAAACTGGTCAATAGGCACTTAGAGTCCATTGTTTGGCCAAAACATCCAAAGTCCTCCACCCAGGGGTCGACCCTAACACTTTGAGGGACAGCACAGATCACTTGGCTTGTTCATGTGGCACGGAGCTTCCTCAATTCAAACCCACGTTGTCTGTTCTCCTGCTATTCCCGGACCTTGCAACAGGAGGAAGAACGAACAGGAGTTTGAACAATATCTGGGCAGAATTTATGCCCTACCAGGACATAAACTTAGGTCCACTTATTAATTGCCAGAATCCAATGGCTCCTGCAGCCACAGAGACTCACCAATCAGAATGGTGCTTTGCCAAAACTGAACATATTATTTGAAGCCAGAGCTTGCTTTCCCTTATTTGGAAAAACACAGGCTATGCAAAAAGAAGTGTATGCACTTTGTTTTCCACTGCAAAGCAGAACAAGTCCAGGCAAGTCTTGGACCCTCAGACTGGGTGTCTCCAACCCTATTGTCTTTTCTCCCATGCTCTGCTCCCCCGCTTCAGCAGAGAGAAGAGGAGAGCAGGATATCATGGGATCACACCTGGGCAAGCCAGAACATGTATTAGGCCTATACTGGCCTTCTACAGCACAGCCAAAACCAATACAAATGGGTTCATAATCCACGCCTGCCTAGATTCCTCTGTATATCATCCTGTCCCTCATGTGTCAGCTGAATCATTCAGTTTAGTGTCATCTGGGAACATGTTGAGGGTACATTCAATCCCACTGTGTCTTTGAGGAAGATAATAAATAGCTTTGGTCTCAATACAGCCCCTCGAAAGACAACACTTCTTACTGGTTTCCTTTTGAACACTGAGCCAGTGACTGTAATTTTTTAGACATAACCATGCAGCCAATTCTTATCTATCTAAAGGCTCATCCATCAAAATCATATATCTCTAATTTAGAGGAAAGAATGGGGACAACAAACACACTGTATTAAAGGTCTTACAGAAATACAGGTAGGTTTTCACTTTTCTATGGAAGCAAGTGCTCCAAGATGGCACTGGACACTAAGGTGAGGTTGATAGTTTCCAGAGTCCCCTTTACTATGCTTCTAATAAATGACTGTGATACTCCCTTTGCCTGACTTCCATGACTTTTCAAATATCATAGAGAGTGTCTTAGAAGATACATATGTCTGTTCTCTCAGGATACTGTGATTGATGTCTTCTGTACATTCAGGTTTATTTGCTTTGGGCTGAGCTGGAGTAAGCTTTCCTCAAACATCTTTTTAGTGCTTTGTTTTGCAATGCTGTAGCTGAGTGTGGATTATACATCAGTGTTTTGGCTACTGCTGAGCTGAGGACTCAGGCTGTACTTTTCCAACATTTTCTGAGGGAACACAGGCCAGCTGACCCAAACTGGGCAAAGGGATATTCCATGCTATATGACATCAGCTCAGATATAAGAACAAAGTAAAAAGTGGAAAGTTTGGAGAGATTTGCCCAGACAGATTTGTCTAGACCATTTTGTCTAGAGCTAGCCCACCTCTAACCCTTGACACTTTTATATGGAAACTTAGACCTCTTGTGCATCAGAGTACAAGAGAAAAATTGAGGTGACATTTCAGCAAAGCAGCTCCTGCTCTATACTGGTAAAGGATGTTATTCCTCCTCAGGTGCAAGACTCTACTCTTATCCTTGTTGAACTTCACTAGCTAGTTGAGGGTGCCCTCCATTTCTTAATACAGATCACTGATCAGTAGTTTGAACATAAGTCACAGAATCCCAGAATCACAGACTCATAGAGTCACAGAATGATAGGCGTTGGAAGAGATCTCAGAAGATAATTTATAGAGCAGGATCACTCACACTTTTATGTGTGTAAGTGGTGCAGCAGGTCACTATCTATTCAATCTTGGATTATGAGTGCTTCTTTCTTGCCCCCATCCCTATACTTTAGCTCAGGGGCTGTGTATCCAGACTACCAAAGACCAAGCAAAGAAATGTATTGAGCACCTCATAATTTTTCTCATCCTGGACTGATATGTTACCTCATTTAGATATTTCTAAGCATTAATGAGATCATAGAGTCACAGCATTTGAGGTGTGATTTCACCAGTGCTGAGTACAGGGACACTACCATGTTATAAACAACATCTACAGCCTTTCACTCATTCATCAGGTAAGTCACCTGGACAGTTGGATGGAGTTAGTTTGGTCAAGAAGAATGTGCCTTTCATGAGCCCATGCTGGATGTACCTGATTCCCTGGTTGTCTTGCAAGTGCCATGTGAGTACACTCAATATGAACCATTTCATAAGCTGAATGGCAGCATAGCCTTCTGATGCCTCAGTCACTCCTCCCAGTTTTGTATTATCAGCAAACTTGCTGAGGGTACCCTCTATGTCTTCTTCCAGGTCACTGGTAAAAAAAACTGGTCTTAGTGATGTCCTCCAGGGAACATCACTAGCCATGGACCTCCAACTAGACTGTGGTGATGTTCACAACCCTTTCAGACCTGTCCTTCAGCCAGTTCTCAATCCACCTCACTGTCCAATCATCTGCTCCACAATTGAACGTTTATATATTAAAAAAACCCAAACAACTTTATCACTCAGACTCCATTGAGATGAACACCACAAAAAAAGCTTCTAAATAATAAAGCGAGAAAGCAAACAGAAATCTTTCCTTCCCTCAGTTTATTTTAAGAGTGTAATCCTAATCCACCTATTAGAATTTTGCCAGAATAATTGCAAGTAAAGAGATGAGTTCTCTACTAAACACATAGATCACAGTGACAGAATGTGTAGAGATGCTCAGAAATATAAGAGTATTAGAAAACATTTATCAACAAATGGTTATTAAACTGTCAACCTCACAAGATAACCTCAGAGGTGACTGTATTTCACTTAATTTTCTAATGCAGAGCACCATAACTGTCTTTTTAATTAAAAAGCAATCTTGCCCAATGTAAATAACAGGAAAAGTTGGCTGTGCCAGTTGATCCTCTGATGAGTTCATAATTTCAAATTCCTCTACCTACCAAAAGAAAAAACAAGGAAAAAAAACAACATGAATGTATTTCAAGGCTAGGAAAGAGTTACACCATTCATTAGAATTGTGTGTTTTTAGATTATATGCATTATATGCATTTCCATACTGATACACAACTGGGTTTGGAAGTACTTGTGAACTAGGTGAAAGGAAATTTTTAAAAAATGAAAAAAGATACATTTAAATTTTGATAATTTTTTAAAAGTCATAATGTATTGTGGAAAAATTAATATTATCTCAAGTCTGATCTTTCTGCTGGGAAAAAATTATGACCAATTCTTTCAAAGCAACTTTTTAATATGAGTTCTGCAGCAAAAGGTGAAGTTTTATTTAATATGTGGAAAAGTCTCTATCTTGATTCTTCTTTTATACTGATCAAGCTCAATAAAAACAAGGGCTATTACAAGAAAAAATGCTTTTTGCTAACAACATTTTTTTAAAATTTTGATTTAATGAAACTCCTGGTGCAAAACTATAGGTAGACAGACAGATGGATCAAAAATCTGGGAAGCCTCTGCTCAGAAATATTTTCTGTCATGTTGAGGTTAAGTTTGATATCAGAACTTTATTTTCCACTACATTGCTTTAGTTCAGTACTCATTTGCATCTTGACAGCAACAGCAGGAAGTGGCATAAAAATTTCTAGCAGCTCAAAAGTTTGAGGAGGAAATTAAGCTTTGGATAAGGAAATTAGAAACTTGCTCTTAATATTTTGCCAAAGTGACTGCAGGTCAATTTTGGTGGATTTAGGAAATCATTCCCCAAATTAAAACTAACCAGAGTGACTCAGAGGGCTTGGAAGTAAGATAAAACTGTATTTTACAGCAAGCTAAATTTACAACCTCATATACAAAATTTATTTACATATATTTATAATTATATTCAAATTAGAAATAATACAGAAATCCAATCTTCTCCTCTGGACAAAGAAAGTCCAGAAGGGGCCAATGCCATCTTCTTCTCTCCTCCCAGACAGAAAACCAACAAGATCTCACATGTTACCTGGTCAGTCAAGGTTAGTATGCAGTCACGCACAGAGGAGCAGTGGAGGATGTGAAAGGTAAAAGGGAAAATAAATAAAGAGTGAGAAATTGTTTATACATTATCATTTTATTCCTCTCAGCAAAGCAATGAATGATACAGACTTTATCATTATTCTTTTTATAACAAATGCCCTGATCATTCAATCTATATTAAAAATCATGTCCATAAAGTTCCTCTCTCTTGTTTGTAATTAAATACCAAAATAGAGGTTAGATTTTAAAGTGATACAGCAGTAAAACAAACTAATCCAGCAAAGCAAACAAATAAACAAAACCAAGAAAAATCAAATCTAGTGGTAACACACTTTGTTAAATAGGTGAGCATGAGTTCAACATGTCAGTATACATGGTACTCCATGAATATAAAAGTAATGCCGCAATTATTAAACATGTAAATTAAAATATCCATAAAATTAAGAGTCAAGTGAAATTTGGGACAATTAGAAAAAAAAGCAATAAAATTAATCCCAGTGTCATTAGATTTGCATAGCTATGTGCTTAAAGGCATTTACACTTAAATGGAACATCCACAGATACCTAAAAGATCATAGTACAGTTATCTAAACCTAGTGTAGCTCAGGAACTTTTATGGCTGCTACAACAAATTTGAAGTAAATAAAATGCAAGTACAGGGGATAGTGGAATCTATGAACTTGTAGAAGACTTAAAGAAGCCTAAATGAGAAAGTTGAAAAGAATAGATATTTTTTCATCTTGATTGACATATGTGAGATGTCTTTTCCTGTTATAATTTGAGTCTTTGTAGACATTGTAAAATTAATTTTCTTTGGAAATTCTCTGAACACCACTCTGAGCTCTAGCTTTCATCAGTTGTCAGTGCCTGTCTAGTCAAGCTTCTTTAGCGTATTACTTGAAGGTGTACTATCACCTGTATACAATGTATTTTTGTATGCTTCCTATTTTTCAGCCATCTTGAAGCCAAGTTTCACATTAGCCCTTGGTCTTGTAGAGGATTTCAGCTTCTCTGATATCTGCTGAAAATTATAACTCAGCAAAGAAGGACAGTGCCAGGAGCTCCTAGAGTATGTGGAGGATAACTTCCTGACACAGCTGGTGAGGGAGACAAAGGAAGGTCCCTTACTGGACTTGCTGTTTGTGAACTGAGAAAGACTTGTGGCTGAAGTAATTATTTGGATCCATCTTGGACACAGCAATTATGAAAAGAGAGCATTTATTGTTCAAAAAGTAAATTTGATTCAGCAGAGATGATACCTTAACCTTCCAATAGGGAGATTTGGCCTGTTTCTGGGATAGAGTCCCTTAGGAGGCAAAAGTGAAGGTCCAAGGAGTATAGCAAGACTGCATGCTGTTCAAGATTGAAATTTTAAAGGCACAGGAACTGATTGTTCCAGGTTAAGCCCAGCTGGGCTGGGGGAGTGGTCTGGAAACCTGATGACTCCAAGTCAAATTCTACCCCATTCCACAAACATTGTCCCCAAACATACAGAAGAGGTAATATGAGCTATTCTTGCTTCCTGCCTTTACTCCAATAACATCTATCTGCAGATGCTGTTCCAGCCAGCCAACCACATGGCTAACCCTGATACCTCCTGCATTCCAAGGACAATCCGTTCTCAATCCAGAGAATCCACTGCCATCCAACCTGGTTTTGTATATGTATCTGTATCTTCCCCCTTCCATTACATTTCTGTAATCTCACTTTACCTTAAACATCTTTTATTTGCTGTTAAAGTATTAATTTTTAACCAAAATTGGTGCAAGACTTCTTTGGGTGTTTTTACCCCTTTTACCCTTCTGTCTAAAATTTTTTTTATGGGGAGAAGGAGAATGGCAGAGACATTCTAAAATTGGTTCCACTAAGCTTTGTGGACTCCGGAAAGCTTAAACAGTAACACTGATGATCCCTGTGTACTGAAAGACAAACTGCTAGGGAAGAAGACCATCTTGGCTGAATACAGGGATTTAGAAGCAACTTAATTTAAAAAATTAGAGTTTATGGGTTTTGGAAGGAAGAAAGGGATTGTAATGGAGGGGCAATTAATGTGAGATTATATTTTAAAATATATATACTGTTTATTAATTGTTATATTCAAAAGTCTTACCATTCCCAACATATAAACATACAAAGATTAATTGAACTCAATTGAACTGGAAGAGAAGGATCTTGCAGTCAACTATACCACTTGCCCACTAGATGGACTCAGGGGTCCTCTTCTGCTTATGGCAGAAGGCTATGTGGATCTCAAAAGGCTTAAGATGTTTATTCACAAATATTATTTCCCCCAACTCGCCAGGTTGGAAGCAGTTTAAGACAGTACCCAACACTTGCAGGAAATTCTGTTGATTGCCTTGTTGACTGGTGAGACTTCCGATTCTTCCCAGGCTTCACAGGAAGCTGAGGAAAGGGAGCGGATGATCTCTGACCTGGATCCTCCTGACTTCCAACAGCTGGAAACTTGCAGAGGAGCAGGCAGGATGTCCTGCAATATGCAGTCTCAGCATGATGCCATGCTGGCTATGCAGGCGTATTGCATGAAGGCGATTAAAGCTGTTTCCTGGTAAACTTAAAGCAGGAAGTTTACAGGTTGTTCAGGAGAGCTGAATTATGGTTTCGCAAAGTATATTGCTATAAACAATAAGGCATAATCACTGCCAACAGCAGCAGGCAGCAGTGGCAGGCACAGATACAGGGGCAAGGCACGAATACAACAGCAAAGCACATTGTGTTACCTGCTCATCTGTTTTTATATCAATGCCTGATACTAATGGGCCTTTGGACATAGACTATCCAATCAGACTGGCAGTCAGTCTAGTTAACCATATTAGGTGAAGCCTAAAAACACAGGCTTACCATACCCATATTAAGGAAGAGCACAAGGTTGGCACAAGTCAAGTGCATGTACTTTGTTTACTACAGCATGCAAGCAGGAACAAAACAAGTTTGGGCAAGCCTTGGTCCTCAGACTCCATGGCTACAGGTCTTTGGTCCCTTTTCCCATGGTTGCTTCTCCCATAAACAGAAGAGAGGGAAAAAAAGCATGTCTGGGCAAGCCAGTACATGTATAAGCCTATTTTGACCTGTCAGGTTTACCATGACAAGGATACTCAGAAGGACAACAAAGTTGTCCTTTGCTGTACGCTGTGGGGAACATAGTAGTCAAGTATCAAGACTTAAAAATAAGGCAGAAGTGGCAAAGATTGTTATATACAGAACACAAGGTGTGAGAATCTAGAACACCTGTTACTATAATCTGCTGCCTAGATTAATGATTTTTCTTAGTACAGACATTTGGATCAGACTGTGGTAGATCTTATTGGTGAGTATTTTGTTCAGAATGGTAAATTTGTTCATAAACAGTAGCAGTAATCCTTTATGAACAGTAAATTTATAAAATCGCATAGACACTTTATCTTATTAGTGCTCTGTTTGTGTAGGAAAGGTGTATCTGAAAAATATCTGTCTTCGAGTTTTCTCTGTCAATATGTTCATCACTGATTTTAACAAAAAGCCAAACAGAATATCTATGCATAGGTAAAAAGTAAGATTTTCTTCCTATGGTGGTACATTTTCTTTTACTGCACAGATACAAAAATTCAATCATACTGACTTTGCTTGATTCAAGTGATGCAGTCCTGTAATGATTCTTATAAAGATGCCTATAGTTATAGGTATTTTCCTTCATATTTTAATTAATTAATTTCCCAGATCATTAGTGAATTAACTCCTCACTGAGGCTATTCTCCTTTATATTTCCTGCATTGCCAACTTAAATATCAATGGTCATGGGAGTTACACTGATTGAGATTTGAGGTTATCCCTGGTGTCAGTATCATAGCCTGCAGACAAACAATTCAAATCCATATAACAAATGTTTAATTAGTTGTTTATAATATTATTTATATATTATTACATT
>VWZI01009413.1:35689-57637 GCA_013396835.1 Psilopogon haemacephalus
AAGCAGCCACAGCCAGAGCAGTCTGAAAACATCTGGTGTCTGATGTTGTGGTTATACTTTTAAAAACAACTTTTTTTTTTCTTTCTCAGTAAAGCTCTGCGTGAAGTGACATCCTGTGTTTTCCTCTTTCAGCCAATAGTCTAATTTCTCACTCAAATTCTCCAATTAGTTCAAACCAGCACACTCTGATTTCTTTGTGCCTCTAATATGATGCATTACCTCAAAAAAGTCTCATGACCTCATATGAAATGAGTCACAGATTCAAAAATTCACAAATTGCATGAAGTTGGAAGGAACCCTTTAAGGTCACCTTGTCAACCACCCTGCAGTGAAGAGGGACATCTCCAAATAGATCAGACTGCCCAAGGGCACATTAAATCTGATCTTGAATGTCTCCTGGGACAGTGAAGGGTACTTATGCCCTGGTAAACTGAGGCATGGCAAAATTTCCAGGTAGACGAGACAGCAAGACTGGATATTAAGCAACAAGGCTTCCTGGTCCCCAGGGCAACAAGGCAAGGCAAGGAAAGGCAAGGCAAGGCAAGGCAAGGCAAGGCAAGGCAAGGCAAGGCAAGGCAAGGCAAGGCAAGGCAAGGCATGGCAAGTTTTTTACAACTTCTGGCCTACTTTTATCAATTGCCTGAGTCTTAATTGTTCCAAAGGGTAACTGAGACAAACAATTGGAATGGCACTTTGCCAAAACTAACCATGCTGGGTGAAGCCATGGGCTTGCTTTACCCAAACTTGCAAAATCATAGGGCTTACATGAGGCAGATACAAGCCAAGTGTATGTACCTTTTTTACCACAGGATGTAAACAGGAGCAAAACAGTCTGAACAAACCAGAGTCCTTAGACTCAGTGGCTCCTTCTCCTCTTTTAATGTGTCTGCCCCACTCCAGAAGAGGGAGGGGGAGCAGTGAACCATGCTTGGACATGCCAGGATGCATATTAGACCTACCACCACAAATGGTCTAGAACACAAGACTCATGAAGAGCAGCTGAATGAACTGGGGTTGTTTGGTCTTAAGGAAATTGAGGGGAGACCTTATGTCTCTATGCAAGCACCTGAAAGGATGTTGTAGTGAAGCAGAACTTGGTCTCTTCTCACAGATAGCAAGCAACAGGTTTAAAGGAAATAGCCTCAAGTTGTGGCAGGGGAGGTTTAGATTGGATATTAGGAACATATTTCTTCACTGAAAGAGTGATAAAGTCTTGTAAAACTGCTGAAGAAACTGGTGTATTCACCATCCCTGCAAGTGTTCAAAGAACATGCAGAAGCATGATTTAGTGGTGGCTTTAGCAGCCTTACACTAATGTTGGTCTGAATGATCTGGATGTCTTTTCCAATGGTAATGATTCTGTAATTCTGTAATTTTGTGGTTCTATGATAGTATGCCACAGAAGGGACAAACAAGATTGAAAGAAATCTCTTTTTTATCACCATACAATATAGTTCAGTTAAGGAGACAGACAGTAAATGAATAAAGGAAATTAAGAAAATGAAGGCAAGACACAGTCAAAAGGAAAGAAGTGTAGAAACCACAAAGAAAAAGTTAGCTTTCAAGGCTGCTTAAAACAAACCAAAAGAAAAACACAACAAAAAAATATTCACCATCTTTAGAAGCAGAGAAGACACTTCTTAGTGCCATTTTTCTTTTTCTGCTACTGACTGGGAGAGATGCCAGTCATGTATGAAATTATCAAGTATACCAATGCAAGAAGAATGGGATATAAGCAAGACAAACTAGAAATATGGATGCAATCACAGAATCACAGAAACATCCAGGTTGGAAAAGACCCTCAAGATCACCAAGTCCAAACTGCAGCCCTACTCTGCAAGATTCACCTTAAACCATGTCTCACAGGGCTATGATCTCATCACAATTACAGAGACATTGTAGAGCAACTCACATGACTGGAAAATTACAGTAGATGACTATATATTTTTCAGGAAGGATAAACTGACAGGGTGAAGTGGTGGAGTTGCTCTCCACGTGAGTAAGCAACTAGAGTGCATTAAGCTTAAGCCGGGGGAGATGAAAGCTTAAGGGTAAAAGCCAAAGGACGTGCAAAGAAGAATGATATGGTTGTGAGCATTTACTATAGGCCACCAAACCAGAAAGAAGCTATCAATAAGGCCTTCTACAGGCATCTAGAAGCAGCCCCAAGATCAAGTGTCTTGGTGCTCATGAGTGACTTTAATCACTCTGATATTAGTTGGAAAGATCACACACCCAAGCACCAACAGTCCAGAAGGTGTCTGTAGTGCATTGATGACTACTTTCTCCTGCAGGTAGTTGAAGAACCAACAAAGAAAACTACGCTGGACCTTGTATTAACAAACATGAAGGAATGGTTGTAGATTTTAAAGTTGGAGGTAATCTTGACTGCAGTGACCATGACATGTTAGAGTTCGGCATCAACAGACAAAGAAGCAGGGCAATAAGTAAAATTTCAACCCTGGACTTTAAGAGGGCTAACTTTGCCCTCTCCAAAACTCTACTTAGAAGTACCCTGTGGGCTAGGGCTCTAGAAGGAAGAAGGGCCCAAGATGGCTGGTTAATATTCAAACATTATCTCCTCTAATCTCAAGGAAATTGCATTCCCTTGGAAAAAAAGGGGGGAAAAATAAGAGAGGCAGTGACTCACAAAGCACTGGAGCAGGCTGCCCAGAGACATTGAGGAGTCTTCTTTTCTGAAGACTTTCAAAACCTGTCTGGATACAGGTTCCTGTATGGATGCCCTACCTGATCCTGCTTTTGGCAGTGGGATTAGACTCTTATGACCTCTGGAGGTCCCATCAAACTTCTAACATTTTGTGATTCTGTGATTTTTTAAGTTTTTTCTGCAAAGTTTTGCTACAATGTGTCATGGTACTTCCTTATTTTTTTTCCTTAGAAGACTAGGCAGTCAAATTAGGATAATAATAATATATCATTTGACATTAAAACAATCATACATAACCTGTATCACAAATACTGGCCTGTTGTCTGTTTTTCTCTACCATACAAGCTGACTTTAAACTAATTTTTATATTGTACTAACAAATAAGACTGAAAAGCTTAATAGCAGAGTTGTAAATGTAGCTAAATACATAATGTTATAAATACATTGTATTTTTCTTCAAATTTCTTCTTATTTTATGGAAGAGTTTTCCAAATGGAGAACTCTGTCAGTTGTACCTAGGACTGCTCTGGCATAATTAGCAGTCACAACTTATTCTGCCCACGTGGCAGTCAATGCACTTTTAAAATGTTTAAACTATTTCCAGTAACAGTTGTTTGAACAGAAACCCAATGGATATGTCTCTTTCTACAATTTACTGTAGTTCTTAGCTTTTCTGGTCTCTGACAGCAGAATGATGGTGGTTTTCTCCTAATAGCACTATTTATCTCTTTTCTCTTTCACACTTAGTGTCTTTTGAAGTTTTACTGCTTTTCTATACTGGCCAACATGAACTTGAACATACCCTATTAAGCTATTCACTTTTTAGCCAGTAACATTTAAAAATCTCAAAAGAATATGAAAGAAACTCAGTAACTTCACAAGATTTAATTACTTTCCCAAAATAGGATTCAAAATGTACTGCTTATATTTTGTTATTAAAACCAAGACGCATTTTTTCATTAATTTTTTTTACAGACTGATGTAGAGCCTTTAGCATAAGCTATGAAAGATTGACTTGAATTGACTATTTGCTTATAAGACTATAGAAAATTTTTGTATACTCAGAACCCATCAATGTTCCACTGACTTCTAGTGGTATATGTGCATGTGTTCCTATTTCTCAAATATGTCATCTTGTTCAGACAGCCAGAATTTTTCCCTGTGAAACAGAATTTCTCAGATATGGCATCTTGTTCAGACAGAATTTTTCCCTGTGAAATGGAATGAGACACTCCAGAAACATTACTCTCCTTCCAATGCTGGAAAACAGTAGTTTATAAAATTTGGATATTACAACTCATCCATAATACTTGAATGCTTGTTCAGTAATTTCTTGTGAAAAAAATCTGAAGGCATGATTAGCCTGTTCAAGCAAACACAGATGATTTAGAAATTATTTTCAGTCAGATCTTGTATATATTCTGTTTGAAAGCAAATACCTGACTAGAAAATTTTGGTATGAAACAGAGAAGATAGGACAGAATATACAGGGGAGAAAAAAAAGAAAAGCTGACACCTAAATCTATTTCTTTGAATTTCTGAATGCTGTTAGATGCTTTTTCATACTGCTAGTAAACATGTGGAGAATGTTTCACCAGCTCTTTAGAGTTAGTTACCATGGCCCCAGTGCTGCTCTCAGTTTTTGGCAGTTTCACTATGTGCAGCTAGTTTTGTACAAGCGGCACAAAGCTTCAGCAGCTAACAGAACTATGGTCTAACAGCATGAATCATAACAAGTTATAGATTATTAAATATGTAAAGAAACCAAATATTTCCAAAATCATCTAAATAACAAACGGATTTTTTTGTAGCTTCAGCACCACAGAAACAAGCACCTCTCTTACTGAAAACCCTTGTACAGGAGGTGTCTCAGTCTTGGCTGCAGCACTGCTATTTCTGAAACTAATGTAGGAAAGAATCATTAACAACTTCTTTGCCTTCAGCTGGTGTGGTGGTGCCTGTTGTCCTGCTCTACCTCCATGCTCTTCAATATCTCTGTCAAGATGGATCAGAGGTACAGATTTCCTTAGCCTGACACTCTGCTTATGTATTCCCTCATTAAATGCAGTCTAAAAAGTACATAGAAATTGTAAGTAAAGCTTTGTCATGCCTCTGATTTTGCAATGGGCCTGTGTGGCCCCTCTTCTTAGAGTACTGTCCTGGAAGGGCAAAAATCCAGCTAAATCAGTTTGGCCACTACCTCCTCCTCCTGTTTCCAGATCCAGAAGTGAGTTGAGGGAGCAGGCAAAACAGACAATGGGACATGGCTCCAGTATGCCTGCCCTAGGGGGCAATACAGCACCATGTTTCAGGTGCTGGCCAAAATACCTGCCTTACTGCCTTTCTGGGAATACACGTGTGGCTTACGTGAAGCATGGCACTTTAAATTGATTGGCCAAACTCCTGATACTTGTGCCTATTGGACAGTTTAATTTTCAAAATGTAATTAATAGGGGAAAAATTTGAAAAAAGAGCATGATTCCATGATTCCCTCTGCACAAATCCCCAGTGGCTTTTCCTCCCATTAGAAGCATATTAACTGGGTTGTTGCCTGTGCATCATGATCCACAGCATTGATAGCTTTTGCCTTGCAGCGGCCACGTTGTCTGCAGCAGTTCAGCACACAGTGACTACGTTCTCCTCCCCTTCCCTCTGCCTTTGTAATTATATTGCATTTTTACCCTCAAGATTACAATCATGGTTTTTGGAAGTATCTTTGTACAGGAAAAACTCCCTTGGGACATCTGCATCCTTTTTGAGTAATTTCAGGCTAGTTTGTATAACTTTTAAGACTGCCTAATTTGAGTTCACTCCACAAGCATGTCTGATCCACTTGTGATCAAATCTGGCATTGCCTGTTGTGCATGCTTAGCATTTTCCCTGTTTTCACTTCTCTATTTTCTGAGTTCTGACTGCCTTTCCTTGTTTAATTCTGTGTTTATAAATATCCTTTTGTGTAAACACTTGCTGTCAGCTGAGAATCTGAATGAAATCAATGTGATCCAGTGATTTAAAAAATTAATAAATCATAACATTCACCTAGGAAATTATTTTTTAATTCATAATTTTGATATAAAATTATCACAAGCACTTCATCACAATGAAGATGAAAACTATCACTGAAAATTACAATTGCATAAAATGTGATGAAATTTCCTGATTGCAGTTGACATTACTATTTACCTGATGAGAAGTAGAAATAAGCTATACAACAGAGTATTTTTTTCTTCATGGTACAAGCTTAAGGACTATTCCTACCCTTGATTACTAATACCACATTTCTGAAATAGTAAAGATTATACCTGTATCGTGATTGTTAATTTCAAGTATGAATATGTTGTGGTTTTTAAAGAGACAAAAGAATGAAGCTCTCAAATGAATTGGAGAGAAAAAATAAATATATTTGGAAATAGAGATACAGAAAGAAATTACAAAGCAGATAGAAAATCCATAGGGAACCACTTGTATTTTCCTCCAACCCAAAACTAAATCTATAATCCCCAGTGCTCCAATCCTAAACTCCCCCAATGCCTCTGCCATCCGTAGGTCTAAACAAAAGCATGTGGAGGCCTCAAAACAAGCCTACTCATTACATCATTTGTCCTGATAAAGCAGCCCCCACCAGACAGGGGGCTGGAGGAGGAGGAAAGGAAGGCGAGCTGGCCTCACCGTGAACTTATAAAGAGACAGCAGAATTATGAGATTGAATAACAATTTTCTAGTCCCTATAGGATTTTTTTAACCCTCTAGTTCCCAACCCAGGACAGAGTAATTTCATCATTGATTTAACAAGTTTCCAAATCTGTAATGTTTCCTCTGATCTGTAGATCATCTTGCATTTTGCATTGTATTTTATCTTTCCTAATTTTCTAGGAAGCACCTTGATTGACCACCAGAGATTCAGCCCTCTGTTTTCTGGCTGTCTGAACTACAAAAGTTGGATCCAGAAAAGCATTCTGCTTTTCTATACAGTGGGAAGGCTTCAACAATTAGTATATTCTTTGGGTAAACCATAAGATTTCTTTTTGTCCAGACTCTTAATGTTGTGTGTAAGCCTCAGTTTCATGCTCTCATTTCTTGTCTAATCTTTCTGAGCTACTATAATCACTCTACTTTACTCACTATTTTAATTCCTCTACACATCTGATCATATCAGTATCACAATAACAACATTTAAAGTTGTTTCAACAATATTCGATCTAGCTATTTGACACTGTGATTAAAAAAGAAGACAGAAAAGTAATAATTCCTATAATACAGCTTAAGTCAAGCAGATCTAAAGAAAACTGATAAGGAAACTGAAGAATAAGGTATATTAAAGTGTGAGAATAAACAGACTGACAAAGTAAATCACTCAAGAAAAGGTCAGATTACATTGGCAAGAAAGGATCAAAAGTACTTAGACAACGAGAGAATACTGGATTAAAATAGATAACACAACAGAAACAGCATTCTCAATAATTATGTTTTTTCAATAAAAATTAAAAGATGCCACATTCACATTCTAAATATGTTATGTGAGATGCTTTGCAGATTACAGTGATGATCTTTCAAGTAGTTTGATATCCTCTCAAATACTGCAGTTTTCAGAATAGAGAGGCAGCTTTGCCCATGCTGGAAAGAAGTATTTAAAAAGAAAAAAAGACACAGGTATCTTAGGATGGAATGAAATTGTTTATTAAATAGTCAAGAGAATGTTTACCAGAAGAGAAAGAGTTAGTGATTAGTCACAGTTGAATATTAACAAAACACTAAGTAGAAATTAACCTACAGCATGTCTGTACTAAGATGATTTCCTGTACTTGATTAATCTATAAATACATGACCTAAAATCACCTAAAACTGGGAGAATTTATGTAGTGAAAATGCCATCTCAGCAGCTTCTTCATTTTATAAGAAAGTTTTAAGGATCTTAAGGAAAGAAGGATTTGCTAGAGGTATTTAACTCTTCTTTTGGCCATGTTGATGGATTTTATTGTTTTTTTTTCAAAAGTCAGGGAGATACTCTTATTGCATACCTGTGTGCATGTTGAGAAATGTGTGGCTTGTACTGATACTGTACTAACTTAGGAACATTTAGGAATATGTAATCCTTATAGAATGTATCCATTGTGTAAACTAATAATCATTAACTCTATGAACAACAAGAAATTGTAACTTGAATTGAGAAAGAAATCTGTCTCATCCATCACATCAGCCTAGAAAGCATGCTCAAGCAAAAATTTCACTTAAAGGCCATAGACAGGAAACAGATGGATGCCCCCTGAGCCACCAACAGAGGACCCCCACAGTACATGATGAACATGCATGCAGGAAATGTACATAATGAATTCCATGAACTAATATGAATATGATAATCACTTATTAGAAAAATTATGGTTATCTATGACATGTAGGCATATGTTCTCTGAATTTTACTGGCTTTGGTGCACTTAGGTAGAGAGATGGCTTAAGTGTCCAGTACTGAAATAGATAAAGAAATATCTGCCTTCTAACACCTCAGGGATCTCAGGAAGTTTCTTTGTGGTATTTAGTAACAGTACAAAGGATGATAAAACTATGTTGGAGTCTAAGAGGACAGAAATAACACTAGGTGTGTCAGCCTCCTGTCCAGAGTAACATAAAACAGCATTCTGTCCAAGCAAACAATCTATCTTGCTCTCAAATACTGAAAGTTTAAAAGATCTTAACTTTTCTAATAACATTTCTGTGTTGTATTTTTGCATTTCTTTTGTGTCTGACAGGGTTTGGGTAATGGAGGAAGGGGCTGCTGGTACTGCTGCTATAAGAAGCTTTAAGAAGCTCCCTCATCTCCATGTCAGATCCTTCTCTGGCCAGGGCTGAGCTAGCCACCTCTCTCTTCTATATTTCAGAGGAGAAAAACATCTTTGACAGTTTCTACTTTGGGTAGGGTCTTTTTGGTTTTGGGACAAGCAGGAAAGAGAAACATGGAAGCAGAGGTCATTGAGGAAGAAGAGAAAGTGCACAAAAGGGGCAATCCAGTTCTGGCCCATGGTGCTATGTCAGGCTGAGCTCCAGCAGCCCAAGAGATGCATGATGAAGAAGAATCCTGTCGGTGGCCCAGAGAGGACTGCAAGACAGAGGAGGTGGCTGCTTACAAAGGAAGACATGATTCTGGGGGGAACCTGCACAGGAGTGGCCCATTGCTGGTGTTGGACAAGTCACTAAATTGCATCACCAGATAAAGCCTTAAGGAAACCTAAACAAGGCAAAGTCTTGTGAACAGAACAGATAGCATATAGATTGCTAAAATGGGACCCTTTTCTCTTACATATTACAATGTGAATACTCCACCTCTTTGATGTAGGAACTCTAAATATGGATGATTTGCTGTATCAGGATATTGAAATCAGTAAGCCATGGCAACAGGATACCTAAAAGGGAACAGAATGTCTAAAAGAGGGACAAGATACCTAATAAGGATAGGATGTATCACATAAGAGTTATGAAAGGTCGAAAAGGGGAAGAGAAACGGCCTTGAGAGAAGCAGTGACTTCCATAAGAAGCAAATGGAAAATTGTTGCATAAGAACAACAACACATTTATTTGCCAATAACCATAAACCGACCACCGTGATTATGTAATTGCATGAACACCTGGCCTTTACCAATCAGCTATAGCCACTGGATGCGTGGACAACAGGTTTTGTCCAATCAGCATTTACCTCATATGCATGATATCTTGTATGTACTAGGCTCAAAATGTGTATAAGCCCACTCTAAGGCTAATAAAAATGAGAGAATTGGTTTGCATCAAACTGTCTCCCATCTCCTGGTTTGCGGCACTTTGACAGACACAATATTGTAAAAATGAAAAACACATGCCCTAGAAGGTGTGTTAGTTTCTTGAAGATCCTGCTCAGTATTGTAAACATAGAATCATAGAATGGTTTAGGTTGGAAGGGACCTCAAAGATCATCCAGTTCCAACACCCTGCCATAGGCAGGGACATCTCCCACTAGAACAGGTCTCTCAAGGCCTCATCCAACCTGGCCTTGAACACCTCCAGGGAGGGAGCAGACACAAACTCTCTTGGGTAACCCATTCCAGTGTCTCACCAACCTTAATGTAGAGAACTTATCTCCTCTCTGTGTGTTGCAATTAAATATCAATTAAATATGAATTACAAGAAGGCTTATATAAAACTATTATCAAAACATTAAAATAGTAAATATTTATATTTTAATATAATATGAAAATATTATAATTTTTATATTAAAAAATCCTTATGCTTGTCAGATTTGATTATCTGTTTGGAAAACCTAGCCTTGCAGAACGTACATGCATGCAATCAGAATGATTTTAACAACATTAGAAAATTTAGAAATAGTAATCAGTTTGAAAATAAATTCTTTCTGTGCAATATGCTGCTTGCCCTCTAGGGGTAAACTTAGAAGAACTTTCAGCTATTTCAAGTTAAACAGCAGGCATGAGCTTTATAAACTTTAGAGAAATTGTCAATTTACTCATACTCAATGCCCTAAGATTTCAATATTTGTTATCCAAAATGATGTGTGGCTGTACAAAACAAAGATAGTTCTGACTCTGTGGAGGCTGCTCCATGTAGTGGCGGTGGGGGTGCTGCTGCAGAGGCTTGCAGTTTAAATTTGGTGCACTGTCAGCAGCATCCATGGACACGGCGAGGTGAATCTCAGTGCAAGGGTGACTCTTTCAGTGGCTCTCAGGATACTACTGGATTGGCCAGCCACCTGCATAAGGCAGGATCCAGGCTTACGAGCTGAAGCAGTCTGGTGGATGCTACACACAGAGCTGTCCCATTCACAATTGGCAGAAACAGACCCAATGCTGCAACCTGATGCTGTCAGCCTGTGGCTGAGTGCTGGATTTGAGCAGTCCAGGCTTAGTTGAGCTCAGGCTGGCAGCTACTTCCCAAAATGGGGTAAGCAATTCAAGTCCCTGGCTTGGTTTGGGAGATGGACCAAAGAGCACGGTATTGGTGGAGCTATCGCATACCCTACTATGCACCATCTTCAGGAAAGATTTAATACTACAATGGTTTGCTGAAAACCACCCATATCATAACATGCCCAGCAGGGCAAGGGAGGGGATTCTCCCCCTTTACTCCGCTCTCCTCAGACTGGAGTATTGTGTACAGTTCTGGAGCACTCAACACAAGAAGGACACAGAACTGTTGGAGCCAGTCCAGAGGAGGACCAAAAGATGATCAAAGGGCTGAAGCTCCTATCCCATGAGGACAGGATATGAAAGTTGGGTCTCTGCAGCCTGGAGAAGAGAAGACTTTGAGAAGACCTTACAGTAGCCTTCCAATACCTGAAAGGGGCCTACAAGAAGGCTAGGGAGGGACTATTCACAATGTCTTGTAATGACAGGATGAGGGATAATGGGTTTAAACTGGCAGATGGGAGATGTTAGGAGGAAGTCTTTCCAGTGAGGGTGGTGAGACACTGGAATGGGTTGCCCAGAAAGTTTGTGGCAGCTTCCTCCCTGGAGGTGTTCAAGGCCAGGTTGGATGAGGCCTTGAGTGACTTGTTCTGGTGGGAGGTGTCCTTGCCTATGGCAGGGGGTTGGAACTGTGTGATCTTTGAGGTCACTTCCAACCTAAATCATTCTATGATTCTATGATGACTTTGAAAATCTGGGACAAACATTCAGCGCAAGCAACCTGGTTGGTAAATGGCAGAGGTTGTGTAAATAGAGTAGGACCTCCAGGCAGATTTGTTATAAACAGTAGATGGTCATAAAAAAGAATCTTTTAGGAAAGACTGTCTGGGTATTTTCTCCTTTGGTTGAAGGAAACCTTTCCAAGGGGTGGTTTCTGCTGAAGGTACTGGTCATACATATCAGGTAATGCAAGAGAATGGTGAAATTCGTTGTGTTTCACAAAGAAATCTAACTTTAGCTGGGAGAGTTTAAATTTAGAGTGTATAATACAGGCAGTTAGGAATTTTCTGTTTCAGGTACAATGTGGTGTTCAAAGGAAGAATGTACAGTACATGAACATGAACCTGTAAGTCACCTGGGTGTCCCTGTTTCCCATCTCATCTATGAAGACACAATTTTTTTCTGTTTTCTGAGCTTTTGAATCAGTTGCATCTGAGATAACCGTAATGAAGAATGAACTGCAAATGTTAACTTTACTATTCATCATTGTAAATATTGTTCTAGTTTAGACAGCTAATTTTATGGAAAACACCGAATGATACAGAGGAGTGTATTGTGCTGGTTTAAGGCTAATTGGAATATCTTAATGAGAGAAAATAGACCATTTGTTGTGAAAATAAAATGATGATGAAATGCATAGCATTCATTTGTTTGCTGAAAGAGATAAAAAGCCAAAAACTAAACAATTTTTCCCACTCTGTTCTGCTTTTATTTGCTTCTTCAACCCACTCTAATCTCTCAACTAATAAATAACACCATAAGTTCTGCTGGTTGTTTTTATTTGTCTGTCTGGGAAAGTAGAGGGAGAAAGAGAGGGTAGCTCTGAGCCACTTCTGGGCAGTATTCTTTGTCTGAGAAAGGGTCTGGATTCTGTATTATTTCTAATTTTTATATAATTGTAAATACTTGCAAATATATTGTATATATATGCTTGTAAATTTTGCTTTGCTGTAAATATAGCTTCATCTTACTTCCAAGCCACCTGAGCTAGTCTGATAAATTTCAATAGTGGGGGGAGGAAAATTCTTAACTCACAACAGGCCGCTCAAGGACTCACCATTGTTTATGTCTAGAAGCTAATCTCTCTTAGCTGTTCAGAACAATTTCTAGCAGACAGAAATTCTAACAGAAAGAAAAATCCTTCATGAAAAATAACCACTGAATTTCCTCACCTCAATACCATGATGATGTCATGCCAGCTTTGAAATGAAAATGCTGGGTGGAACAAAGAAATTTAGATTGCAACATGAGAGGGTTCCTGTTCCGGTTGTTGATTCCAGTTTCCAATTTGGAATGGCTGAAGATTGGCGGGGGGAGGAGTGTGACTGGCTTCTGCTGCTGNACACAGAAACAGAATAGATGACTACGAAAGCATAGAGATAGATGACTAACAGGATACACTGTACTCTTGCAAGGAACAGCACGAAAGCACTCCAAGGTCGTCTAGGAGAAAAAACAGTGGGAGAAACAGTGACTGGTACCCATCATCAGTGAGGGAGAGTAGATGTCCACCAAGGATACACGTAGGCTTAGGTTGATAAGGATGCTGCAAGCTGTACGATTACCAAAATTCCAGGCAGAAGGTGAGAAGGACATCATGATGAAGACTACAGCCTTCCTCCCGAAGAACACCTCCCACATTTTGGGGACCTCTGCCCATGATTCCTGAGGAGCACTACGCAGGCGCAGAGGACTGATAAGCTAATTAAGATATGAAGCAAGAGTAGGCAGGTATCAGTGATAAGAATGTATAGGTGTTAAGAATATGCACGGCTTCAGTGTATAAATCCAGATGGTTTGCTCCCTTGAGCATGCACGCTTTGGAGGTAGGATCCCCCGTGCATCTTGCGCAATAAACATACCTACTTTATAACTTTCTAGTTATAGAGTCCTTCTCCGTACATCAAAGCAATAATGGCAGTAGCACAGGCATTATCATTGCCAATAGGCTGCAGGCACAGATATAGCAGAAGCACAGAACAATGGCAAACCAAGTTGTGTTACCTACTTATCTCTTTATATACCAATGCCTGAGACTGATAGACCTTTGTACATAGATTATCCAGAGTGGCAGTAAGCCAAGCTTGACCACATTTGAGTGAAATCACAACCTTGCTATTCCCATGTAGGAAGACAGCATAGGCCTAGCACAAGCTTAGCACATGCCAAGTATATGTAACCTGTTTACCAAAGGTTATGAGCAGGAGTAAAACAAGTTGGGCAAGCCAGAGTGCTCAGACTCCATGGCTCACAGGTCCTCTGTCCTCTTTCCTGTAGTTGCCCCTCCCCAAACAGAAGGAGGGAGAGCAGAAAAACATATCTGGGCAAGTCAGAGCATGCATAGAATCATAGAATCATAGAATGGTCCAGGTTGGAAGAGACCTCAAAGATCATCCAGTTCCACCCCCCGCCATAGGCAGGGACACCTCCCACTAGATCAGGTCGCTCAAGACCTCATCGAGCCTGGCCTTGAACACATCCAGGGAGGGAGCAGACACAACCTCCCTGGGCAACCTGTTCCAGTGCCTCACCACCCTCACTGTGAAGAATTTCCTCCTAACATCCCATTCAAATCTCCCCTCCGCCAATTTGAACCCATTCCCCCTCGTCCTGTCATGACAAGACCTTGTGAACAGTCCCTCCCCAACCCTCCTGTAGGCCCCCTCTCAGATACTGGTAGGCTGCTATAAGGTCTCCCCGAAGCCTTCTCTTCTCCAGGCTGAAAAGCCCCAACTCTCTCAGCCTGTCCTCATAGCAGAGGTGCTCCAGCAGAGCAGAGGGGAAAAAAATATAACAAAGGCCGCTTATAAGATAGAAGCAATTTAATAATAATAAAAAATAAGCAAAAGGCAACAGACCACATGGAAGAAGGAGCAGAGAGAGATATTAATCTCTNTCTGGACTCTCTCCAACTGTTCCATGTCCTCTTGTGCTGGGGGCTCCAGAATTGCACACAGTACTCTAGGTGGGGTCTACTTTGACCTTTCAGGTTTACCACAACAGCTGGTACACACAGGATCTCTCCACCAAAGAACCTGCACACCCTGGGTCCCAACCTTGTGGTTTATAGGTTGTTACTTATTACATATTTGTGACAGTTCCAGGGAAAAATTATCCATTGTGGTGGTTCAGTAGTTCACTGCCCCCCCACACTTTGAATTAACCCATGCTAGAACTCAGTCATATGGAATTTAAGGAAACAAAGCTTTATATTTATAGCTTTGCACAATATACAAGCAGATATTTACAATATATAAGATATATTTACAGATATATACAGTCAAAAAGGTAATACAGAAACAACACACCCCTCCCAGGGATTGGGATCCGTAAGAGGAGTTTTCAACCACCCTACCACCTTCCCCCGCTTCCCAATCTTATCTCTCTATCTGTCTTACCTGCCAGATAAGCGAAAGTAGGTTGGCCAGGGGTATTAGCAACAGGAAAGAAATTAGAGAAGTTATTCAGATCCAGCTAAGAAGGCAGGGAGAGAGATGCAGCAGTCAGCAAGGTGCAAAGCAGTCTGTCCTATCTGTGTTTTGATTTTAACTTTATACCATTTAGTAAACAATTGAGTGAAGTAGAATCAAATTTTGTTTTCCTTTCTCAGCCTATAGTCTAATTTCTCATTCAAATCGTCCAATTAGTTCAAACCAGCACGTGCATATACAAAGTACTTCTGAGAGGTGTTTTACATATGCTCACTCACAGTCCTTTTACACAGAGAGATGCTACCCCGATAGTGTTCTCTGGGGTCTCAGGGATGAAGGTGACAACCTTCCTTGTGCTGCCCTCTTGGTTGCAAAATGTGCTGATCAGTGTAGCTTATCATTGAGCTCAAACTGCCAGGTCAGTTCTGGCCAGTTTCAGGTTCTCTGTAATCATAGTCACTTCCTTATCTTGATGTCTCCTGTTCTCAGGGTCTCTGTGAGAGTCACTGTTTGCTTATATCAATGCCTCTAGTTGGTCAGATAATTCATAGCTCGTCCTTCCTTAGTATTATGTATGCAGATACATAGAGTTATGTAATTGCAAAAGTGTTTCCACTTCTAAGCCCCATCGGGCCCTTCATCATCAGCTTTGTTGCTCTCCTCTGAATCTGCTCCACCACCTCCACATCTCTCTTGTTTGAGGGGACAAGCATCTCCCTACTCCTGCTGGCCACAGCCAGGATGTCATTGGCCTTTTTGGTCTTCTTGGCTTCCTATCACCTCACTAAACTTCTTCTCTCAATCCAGTTTTTCCTGTGTTACTTTCCCTCCTGTCTGTGTGTGAAATGCTTGTGAGAGCAGACTGAGTGAATCCAGGATACATTGTTTTTCATAAAAGACAGGGAGTAAGGGTAAACACATTTCATCTCTTTTTGTAGAGAAATGATAGCAAACAATTTAATCAGAAACAAGCTTATGAGACAGATTACTGGAAGAAAGAGGTTTGTTTGTCTGTTGTTTTGTTTGATATTTTGTTTATTTGTTTGTTTTTATTGAAAAATAAATCCTAACAGGGAATGTTGAAGTATGCTGTTAAGCAACTTCATTCTTCTGTCTTTTTCAATGCAATTTCCCACTGTTGGCTCTTCATCTTCCTCTGAAGAGCAGAGAAGTAGTGAAGGTAAAGAACAGTTAATTTCATCTAAATGCAATTTGCACTTCATTTGCATACCTATGGGTACTCCTCATCAAGCAGGTTGCTTCTACTAGAGAGTGGATTAATCATACAATATATGGGGCAGCCCTGGCATAAAAAAATCTATGGGATATCTGTAAAGAACAGATATTTTGTCTCAGCTTTCCTGGAGAAAACAACAGCTTGGATTTCCTTTATAAAGTAGTCATGATATTTTTCTTGATAACCATATTGAAAACTATAATCAAGACCAGGCAGACAGAACAACGGAGACAAGATAGACACTTTCTAGTTAAAGGTACATTAGGCAATTCACCATGATAGAATTCAGAGCACTATCTATATAGTTGAATGTGTAATTACAGTTTGCTACAACAAATCACATTAGAATTTGTCTGTTCTTCAAGTGAAGAGAGCCCTGAAACAGTTGTCTTAGCAAGTACTTGAAAGAGTTCATGATTCAGGAATTGTACATACAATCACTCAGTTTGCTCAATTCCTTGTACAGGCACCAGTTCCTACCTCTAGACAGCTACCTAGAGATATGCAGTTCAAATATATATTTTTTTGTGATGATTCTTGTATGTTATTTGTCATCACTTTATCAGTTAGGAAGATTTCAGAATAAACTTAGTAATAAATACAATGAGACTTATTAGAAAACCAACAAATTAAATCTATTTAATTTTAATTGTCCTACAGACTCAGTGAAGTGTTTTAGAGAAAGGGAATAGTAAACTGTGTGACTGTTAATAGAGTTCACAAACTGAAGGAATTGCTAATCCAGAAAATCAATTCCACTCTATTGCTCTTTTGTTTACTTTATTTTCTTCTATTTATTCTGTGGTTGAGTCTTACTTAACCTATGCTCAGATGTACATGCAAATAAGTCACTCTGTCTTAGCTTGATTACAATGGCTCTTCCTGTCATCTTAGACTTGTGTTTCAAATGCCAGGCTTTAGGTCTGGCTGCACTGCAAAGAGCAATACTGAGAAAGACATAAGTTTTGATTTGGTTTGTTTTTTCTCTTTCCTTTGTTTTGCTGGAAGCTTTGAAATTCTCATTAAATCAGTTAGTCACAAGACAATTTTTTTCAAGCTTTACTACTTCAATATACTGTTCTTGTCATCAGCTGTTTCTATTTCCTTTGCCTCCTAATCAATAGAGAGAGTTCAAATATGTAAACTAAGCATAGATAAGAAAAAGGTTTATGGTACAATTTGTTTTCAGAAATTAGAGGTGAGTAAAACATCAAGGATGTTCTTGGTGCAATAAAAGCTAATTTGAGGAGGGCATATGGGAAATCTCAGACCATTTGTACAAGAGCAGACACAAATCAATACATACGAGGAATAACAGTATTACGTAGGTGTGCTGGTTTGAACTAATTGCAGGATTTGAATGAGAAATTAGACTATAGGCTGAGAGAGGAAAGCACAGATGATGCTACTTCCCTCAGAGCTCTACTGAGAAAGGAAGAAAAAATGTTTTAAGAGTTGTAACCCAAATACAGATAAATCAGGCTGCTTTAGACCACTTTGGGCTGAGGTAACTCTTGCAAGGTTCTTTCTCGCTGCCTTTTGTAGCTGTATCTGAATAATTCCACTAATTTCTTTCCTGCTGCTAACCTCCCTGGCTGATCTACCTCCACCTATCTGCTGCATAAACAGAAGGTGAGATAAGATTGGAGAAGGGGGGAGGTGGTAGGAGTGGTTGGTGACCCCTCTTAGGGATATTGATCTCTGGAAGGGGTATATATAAAGCTGTAAATATATCCACAAGTCACAGTACATGGCAGGAAATCTGGTAGTCAGTGAAGTTTGATGAGTTATTACAGTTGGATGTAGCCGAAATTGAGACAATTACGTGATTCAAATTAGAATCAAGTAAGAAAAGATTCTTGCACAAGGAGAATGTGTAAGAGTCCTGAAAGACCTGATAACATTTTCCTTGGATCAGGATGTAAACTATAGCCAAAGCTATTGTGTGAACAGTTCCTTCCTTTCTGCTGCTTGATTTTCAAGAGAAGGTAATGTTTACATAAGATACAGAGAACAGGTATTTCAACTGGGTCTGTGATCTGAACAGTTAGTAGACAGGGACTGTTGTTCTCACAACAGGTTGTGAAGTTTATGTATGCTTCCCACATTGGGATTATCAATAGACAAAAGGTTTTCATATATAGTATATAACAAATATCAAAATAAGAATGTTTTTTCTCTTGAAATTCTAACATTTGCTTTGTTCTGTTGGTGTTCTATTAGGTGAACTTTAAATGTAACATAAATTCAGAATATATTTTAGATTTAGGTTCCATTTAATTTTCTGATTTTACATTCATGTTCCAGAGTTCCTGCATATGAAGGCATCTAGAAATAAAGCTTGTTACTCTCTGCAATACTTCTGTGACATTTAGCTGGTTTTTAATTTTCTTTTTCTAGCTAAGCCACTATTTATTCAAACATAAAAATATGTACGCAGTTTATGAAAGTTGTGTAATTTTTCAATATTTTTTATTTGGCGTTAACATTAGAAAGACTATGTACCTTACTTTCTGAAGTCAATAATGCATACAGCTCCGTAGTTCTTTAGACTGTCATTATGTATATTTTCAGTTCACTGCATTTTTTTGAAAACTACTTTGTCAGCACGGGGGAAGCATTGCAGCTAAACTCAATATGAGTGATAAAGCAAGTTCCAACTTTATTAGCAATTTACAGCTCTTTTATACCCTGCCAGCTGGGGGGCATTTGCCAATTATCACAAGGTGATTGGCAAAGAGGATCATATGTGTAACCCCATGATTGGTTATTGTTACAATAACAATGAGTTTGCAACTCTCTGAGAAAGTACTTCATACTTGCAGCAGTGGATTGTTCACTGCCCCAATTCTGCTTCTCAGAGATACTCTGCAACACTACTTTTAACTGTAAATAAGGAACTAAATATTCTGATGTATCATCATCTCATGACAAAGCCTATAATGAGAAATGGAAGCAGCACAACTTGAGTCTATATCTGTGATAATTTCAAGTGGAACAGGTAGCATCAGAAATAAGATCTGCTGCTTGATGTTTGTTACCATGACTGACAGTAGCCATGACAGATGCTGCAATGAAATGTGTTCTCACCATCCCAGAAACATATTACAAAAAAATTTGAGACCTATTGCTGAAGCAGAAGGAAGTTGAGTAAGTTTCAGAGAAATAATTAAAGGCAACATAATTAACATCACAGTTCTTGACTGATGACAATGTCACCAAACTTGAAAAGTCAAAGTCCTTATACTCCAACGTGGTATTAAGAAGCAGATGTTTCTTTATTGTGACACACTCAGGTGCATTGGGGATTCTTCCTACAAAGCAATGCATACCCCCTATGATTTCTCAAGGCTGTTTACAAAGTAACACCTTTTGTGGTGGTTTGGCAGTTAGCTGCCCCCACACATTTTTAAATAACCCAGGCTAGGACTCAGTCGGCTGGAAGTTAAGGAATGAAGCTTTATATTTACAGCTATCCACACTATACAAGCAGATATTTACAAGGTATAACAGATATTTACAGATATATACAGTGAAAAAGGTAACACAGAAAGATATTTCCTTAAACAAAATATTTTTGTTTTTTAAAAAAGCAACAATGTTTCAGAAATCAATGACCAGGAAATTATCTACAGTATGAGTTATCCAAAATGTAACTATTTTTCCTTATTCATAAAAACTGTCGAATATTGGTTTGATTTTGTTTGTTTATAGGCTTTGTTGTTGGTTTTATCTTTTTTTTTCCTATAGCATTGATGGAAGAATCTAAAAACTTCTTAGACAAGAAGTGGAGTTTCCATTTATTTAATACTGAATAAGGCTGATGGGGGCATCACTCCCAGAAGTCTGTGGTCCTTGAAGCAAAGTCTTCATGGCTATTTATACATGAGATTTTACAAAGTCACAACTTGCTATGGAAGGGGTTATGATTAATTAATGTGATATGATTCTCCAAAATCAATATTGTTTATAAATTTTCAGTATCCAAACTTTTCCACTGCTGACCACTTATTTTTAATATTAAACAGGTTTGATTGCAGCAGTTATGGAACAATTACATAAACAATATCTAGACCTAGAAATATTTATTAATATGCACAATCAATAATTGTAACTAATAAACACTGGAAGATCTCTTGTGGTCAATAATGCTGCTTGGCCACTTGATAGAACTCAAGGCACCTTTCTGCTTAGGGCAGAATCTAGGTAATATGCAAAGCTTAAGATTTTGTTCACAAGTATTTTTCCTGTCTTGCAGAGGCAGAGGTTTTTCAATGTATCTCAGCAGATGTGTATCTCATGCTGCTAATTGTGTGAAGGCTATTCAAGTTACTCCTGGAAAGACTCAATGGTTCCAGGGTGGAATATAGCTTAAATTGCTATATAACCATATCAAGGTGTTACAGCATGGATGCAAAACACAGAATTAGAAAAATCATGGCAGAAGCATAAGCATGGCAAAGACACACTGTGTTATCTGCTTATCTGCTTTTAACATCAATGCCTGAGATTGATTGTACCCTTTTGGATATTAGCATATCGAATCAGAGTGGCAGTAAGCCAGGTTTTACCATATTTGGGTGAAAGCATAGGTTTGCTTATACCATACTGGGGGGAGAACATTTGCCCAGCACAGGCATAACATGATGCTGGTGTGTACAATTTGTTTACCACAGGTTTCAAGCAGGTGAAAAACAAGTTGTATAAACCAGAGTACTCAGACTCCATGGCACCATTTCTTTTGTCTCTCTTCCCACTGTTGCTCCTTCCCCAAAACCAGAGGGAAGACAGAAAAACATGTCTGGGCAAGCCAGCACATGTACAGGCCTATTTTGACCCTTCAGGTCTACCACAACACATCTATCTAATACAATTATTCCTCCTACCTTTGACATATTTATAGAGTATGAGTGTATAAGTATTGCATGCTGCACCCATGCAAATAGTCCGAGTTCTTGCAAACCACTTCCACCAAGGCCAAAGCTGTAACTTCCTTTTTAATCTATATTTAAAGTACATACTAATCAGAAAAAAAAGCTCAAATACAGAATGTCTGTTCAGACAGCCAGTCTATTCTACATCATGTGAGGAATCTTTCCTGATATTCCAAAACAAGTAGTGAGCTCATGGGAACTTAACTGATACATACGGAAAACAAAGCCTTGCTTTGAAATACAAGGCTGAAGCCTTTTGAAACATAAAATTGAGGAATATATAAATTCAGGCTAGCAAAACAGGCTTAAAGCCTGTTTTTTAAAGGTGATAATATTATTTCCTAAAGCCTAGAAGTCTTTCCCTTTAAGCTTTCAGTCTCAGCAAAATAGATGGATAAATCTATCTAAAGCCTAAATTGGCTTTGTCACAGCTTTTAGCTTGGGTGTTGTCTTGCTTTCCGAGATGCTTTGCCTGGATCTATTATATGGATTCGCTTGTTAATTTTCTAGCAACCCTTCTAGTAAACTAAATAAATTACAGAAGACTAAATGCCCAAGTATTCCAATATGGCTTTGAAGCAACCAGATAACCAGTACATGTATAGAGTTAATGAATTCTCATTTTTGTGCATCACATTCCTCAATCCACTTCTGTAGGATTCATTATACGTAGTTAACATCCTTAGCATTTTCATTAACAAGAAAGATCTCTCACTGGAACTGGATCATCTGACATTAAGCATCATGAGATTTCAACTTCCCTGCAGTATCTAATCTTTATAGGTGCATACTCCCTCATGTCTCATAAAATGTTTCTTTCAAAACCTGGTTAGCACAATTTTAAAAAGTCTATGCAATAAGTACCACATCCAGGTGCTTTAGAACTTGTAGGTCAGATGAACACATTTGCAGCAGGGCAGAGAGTGATCAGCACTTCTGGAAAACTAATAAGTGAAAACATCTAGGAGTACTTCAACATCTAATAAGATTTTTTTCATGGCTGGCTACAGAATCT
>VWZI01009413.1:79664-125101 GCA_013396835.1 Psilopogon haemacephalus
TCATTCCAGTCTTTAAGAACTTAGACAGATGTATGCACCAAGCTACAATATGTGCCATTGTGTTAGAACACATTAACCCACAAGGTTAAAGTAAAGAAGTTTGGGGGTGTTATTGAAGTAATAAGTAGTGTGCAAAATGCCTCAAATTCCAGAGTTTATGCCACCAATTAGGCCTGGAAATGCCTAATCTGGGGCTGGAGTTGCCTAGCTGAATTTTGTGCTATCACAAATAGAGTGGTATGGAGAATAGGGAGCAGGGCATAGAAGTCTCGATTTTGGTTAGCTTGGTGTAAAGGGAGTTTTGTGTGAAGCTGTGGCTTAATGAGCTTCTTTGTGAAGCCCAGACTATGGATTTCTTTGTATTTTATATGTTTTGCTATGCTTTGCAATATACCACTGTAGCATTGTAATATATGAATCGCCTTTCCATTTAATCTTTCCAATTTTCCAGTCTTGTGTGTGAGCAATTTTCTTCTGCCCATTTTGGAAGAGGTGTAAGAGCAGTCTCTCCTGCTTTAAACTGTGACATTTCTTCACAAAAGCCATGTAGTCATCTGTTATTACACTGAGTTTCTTTCATATTTATAAGTAAACTAAGGCATTCTTTCACTTTCTGTTCAGGTAGAACTAAATGGAATAAATCAATCTAATGAGCTTAATATAGATTAATTACTGTAGACAAAGCACTAAAGAAAGTAGGAGAATTTTATTTATATGATCACATTGGCCATAAAATTATTCATTCAAAATTACTCTTCATTGCTCAAATTTGGATTCTATCCAGAGGTCAAATATAAGTTAATACAAAGAGAGATCATTTAAGTGCTGTTATTAAGGAGACTGTGATTGATGGGGTTAGTAGCTGGTAATATGCTTCCTTTTGCCTGCTCTGTGAACATCAGTAACAGATCAATATCTCATTTGCATTAGATTACAGTCACTTCTGACAATAGGCCTGTAAAGAAAAAAAAATACACTGATTTATAATTTAACATGTATGCTTAGCTTCTGCTTTTACCTAATTACCCAGTTCCCCTCTTTCATACACCCTCTGTGCTTCCTGGGAAAAAAAAACAAACCAAAAAAACCCCAAACAAACTAAAAAACACAATAAAATCATGCACAAGAAAAAATCAAGCCCACGAACCTCTCCAAACTAAAATAATCCAAACCCCAAAACAAAAATAAAAACAAACAAAACCCCAAAATCAAACTAAAAAACAAACCCAAAGACCCTGTCACCTGTGAAACAGTGACCACTTGTTGTCACAGTCTCTCCAGTTGGAGTTTGCCTGCTTTTGTCAACTTTCTTGTATTGCACAGGAAAGACTTATTTTTGCTGCAGAAATGGTAGCATTGTGATTGTGTTGGAAAATTCAAGAAATCTAATTATGTCTTTCAGGTGTCTTAGTAGTGCTTTTGGTACATATGCTTTTGTGGTTTATGGAAGTATAAAGCTTAGCAATAATATTCTAAATATGATCTAGAAGGGCAGTTCTGGATTTATTAAAGATTTATTCATTATTATTAAAGATTTATTTATTAAATTTAAATAATTTTTAAACTGAGCTTCTTGAAGACATAATAAGCTCTAAAGTAGAATTCTTATTCAAATATTTAGGTTTTGTAAATTAATTTGTACATATTAATAATGTATCAGAGTTCATCTATAAGGATTTAGTAGCCCAGCTGTCAAAAACATCTCAGAAAGTGTGTTATGCCATCTAGAAATTGTAGCCCCAAAATTTCATTTCTAAACTGTGATTTAGGAGAATCTTGCTAAAGTGTCTGTCCCTGAATTTTGAAAAACCTCTCTACAAAACTGCCTTTATGAAGATCCATCAGCTGGTCCTTGTATCACCTGCTTAGAATGTTACAGGAAAGAAACCCCACATTTTCAATGTTAAATCTTTTTCATTTAGGGATTACCTGACAGTTCTGATGTTAACTTGATCTTTAGGCTCAAATTTTAAAAGAAAACACATTGAAAAATAATTCTGTAAAAGATTGTTTTCACATATAAATGTAGTACAGAAAGGAGCACGTTTTGCTCATAGGATCAGAAGGTATTTGCATTTATTGAAAACTTCCTTGAGAGAGATAGTTCTATGTGTTACTGCTGTACAGAATGCTAATTAACTGTTTATACTTCCTGAGCATTTTATCTGTAAATTCACTAGCTATATATTTATTAGCATATTGTGGCAGTCATGTGGAAATAACATTTTTATTTCAGTCTCTACTAAATATTTAGAATTTCTTATGTGGATTGCAGCTATTTATTCACTAAATTATGACCAGGAAATAGAGATTTAATTCCTGGTCTTTTAAGAGTTACCTTTGAAATGTGTTTTTACACTTTCCAAGAAGACTTTCATGTTAAAAAACTATTCTTGTTACCTTATGCAAGTGACTAAAGTCTCCATTTGTGTAGGAAATTTGTACTGCTGTTTTTTTTGTTTCAGTTTTAAAACAATCCCTGTCATTGTATTCTAATGGTTTAGAAGCAGGTAAAATAGCATTGACTGAATATTTAAATAGAGAAAATAAATACAAAATGTCTGGGGGTCTGGGATGATGGAAAGCTCAACATGAGCCGATAGTGTGTGTGTGCTGCCCAGACAGCCAACTGTGTGCTGGGCTGCATCAAGAGAAGCGTGGCCAGCAGGGAAAGAGAGGTGATTATCCCCTTTTACTCTGCTCTCATCAGACCCCACCTGGAGTACTGTGTGCAATTTTGAATCCTCCACAACAAGAAGGACGTGGAACTGTTGGAGAGAGTCCAGAGGAGGGCCATGAAGATGCTCAGAGGGCTGGAGCAGCTCTGCTATGAGGATAGACTGAGAGAGTTGGGGCTTTTCAGGCTGGAGAAGAGATGGTTTCGAGGAGACCTTATAGTAGCTTTCCAGTATCTGAAGGGGGCTTACAGGAAGGCTGGAGAGGGACTATTCACAAAGCCTTTTTATGACAGGATGGAGGGTAATGGGTCTAAACTGGCAGAGGGGAGATTTAAATGGGATGTTAGGAGGAAGTTCTTTACAGTAAGGGTGGCGAGGCACTGGAACAGGTTGCCCAGGGAGGTTGTGGCTGCTCCCTCCCTGGATGTGTTCAAGGCCAGGCTGGATGAGGTCTTGCGNGGATGATCTTTGAGGTGTCTTCCAACCTAAAGCATTCTATGATTCTATGACCTAAAAGTTTTATTTTCAGTAGAGTAACCTGTTAAAATAGAACGTTTTTTTTTGATGGTTGGTGTGAACAGTCCATTATAATTAAATTTACATTTTGACTTACAGAATAATATCTCACAGTACTCAGAGTGTTGTAAGGAAAGGTATGTTCACTCAGTGCTGGGTGATGGGGGGATTGCTCCTCCAAAACCCTGCACACCTGTACCTTGTTCAGGTAAGGTACTTACACTACAAAATCATGCACATTCATTACATTGGTAGGGCTAGCACAATTAGTTCTAGGAAGAGGAGGAGTTTTTACAGTAAGTCCCTGGAACTCATTTCCCCAACATCCCATCTCTTCACACATGCTCATTGCCACCTGGTGGTCATCTTTTGGGGCCTTTTTGTTGAAGGTTCACCATCTTTCTCATTCTGACGTTTTTACCTTTTGTACATCTGGCACCATTTGTGGGTCTCTTTCTTGGCCAAAGTTTCTCATGTTCTCCTCTTTGAATACAGTATCCCTTTTCTCCATAGGAGTGTTTCCAGGCTTTCTCATGCTTAAACCACCTTTCTTTGCATATACCTGATTAATGATGCCTTTTTTTCAGTTGATGGTTACCTAGGTTACTACATTCTATACTTTCTGTCTCCCTTTTCCCATATGAGTTTCTACTCCCTCCCCTTTTCCTAAGGATTTTTGGACTCTAGTACCTGAGGTTTAGTGCTTGAACATTACCCTTTTCTGCAACATGATGGTTTCTATAGCACCACTTATAGGCTAGTTTTTGGATACTGGTACTATGCTGGAAATTGTGGTTCACTACAGATGGAAGCAATCTTCAGTGAGAGAATTATGCGCTTGGTTAAAATATTCATCTCATCAAATTTACCAAACTTGCTGTTAGAGAGATATTGCAGTGAAGATTGCATTCACCCACTGTAGTTCAGACAGTGTCTTGGACACACACATCCTCCAGAAGAGACCTAAGTTTAACTGTGCTATTTCTTTTCATAGTGCTAGCACTAGCATTTTAAATGGCACTTCACAGGATCTGAGTAGCTTTCTTTCTGGGAGAGTAATAAAGCAGCACTTTCTGGTGCAAAACAACACCTCTACTAGAACATTTAAGATGTCCCTGGACCCATTATACTTGTCCCAACATGTCCATATTCCAGCATCCTGACAAAACTGCAGAGGGTGAATTATTTCAGTCAACCTGAAGTGTTCAAAAACAGAAGAGAAATTACACTGACAATTTTGTTAGGCGATGTCACTACACTACCAGCTTTGTTTCCATAAGCAATGCATTACTTAGCATGGTGGTGGGCAGAGCTGGTTAAGATTAATTTTGTGGGTTCATTAGAAGAAATTATTTTGTTGAAAGGAAATATTTCATGGGAACAATTTTTTAAAATGAAAGTGGGATCTTTTAAGCCTTTCCAGAGTTGACTCTATTAAAGATAAATAAACAGATTAAATGCATATCAAGTGTTCATTTTCACTGTTGCTAAAGGTAAAGTGTGTTGGAAATGGAAATAAAGCATTTTAAATGCATGTTTAAACTTATTGACTGGAATTAATGTTTTCAGCATGAAAAATATTCCCAAACTCAAAATGAAAAACAGGTGGAAAAATATAGCAATTTTTACACATCAGTGACTCTGATAATTTGACCCTTTAGGTCTCCCTTCATATATTCACAAAAAAACCAAAAAGGCTAATGCATTTATATCAAACATTGGTGTCACTTAATCACATTTTAGTAGTTATTCCTTTTTCATGTACAAATGTTGACTCTGGTTTTCGAAGTACATAAGAGCATTTCACATACTGGTGGTCATCATAAGCAGTGAGACAAAATTCTGCAGATATCTTACGGTTTATATTAATTTATTTTACTGGTAAAATGACAAATAGAATATGTCTTGATACTTCAGAAGTCTTGCATTGCTTTTGTCAAATTATAGCATCAGCATACAAAGTTTTTTATAATTTTACTCCAAGAAAATCCCTAGTGCCTTTTCAGTGTTGTTTCTGCTCACTCATTGTCTAGGCATGAATTATTATTGATATTAATAACCAGGAAAAATTTAAAATTTATTTATTAATAGTAAATCGCTCCAGAAAATGTATTTTGAAGGTACAAATGCACAGTTATGGCCATTCACACAGGGAACAGGTAATTTAAACAGTTTAGCAAAACCAGAAATATAAAGATTAATTTAAACTGGAAAGAAATTTATTATGGCAATGCTGCTTGCCCACTAGGAAATTTTATGGCACCTAAGCAAGGAGGCTGACATGTAGAACTTTTACAAGAGACTTTGCAAGGTTTACTTACAGCTATGCTGCTTTTACAAGGAACACGTCCCTTTAACATGTGGCATTCAAGCAGGTGATGTGGGTGTCCACCAGGCTGTGACTTGGAGTTTTCTTTGGTGCTGAGATGGCTGCTGGTGCACACAGTGAGGCTCGCAGGTCTGGAGCACCTCTTGTCCCTGCAGCTCTTCACATGGCATCTGTATAGTTGCTTGCTATTAGAGGGTTTTTTTAGCTGTAGCCTTGACAGTGGTCCTTCTTGTTTCTCCAGGCAATACAAGGCAAGAACAAGCTTACTATTTCAGTCAGTATTAACATAACTTTCCTCAGGCAATAATGACCATTAGCAGAAGAAAGTTGAAGGGAGAAATTCAATATTTTTACCTACAGGATCGAGTTTACCCAAACATAGCCAGAGGTACACACAGTCCCTATGAGTGCTACAAGGTCAGATAGTATTAGTTTTAGTAACACAGCATTCAAGAAAAAACAATAAAGTTTCCAGAATGTAACAAAAGTGTCTATCAAAGGATAGCTCATATTATTGAAGATGATTGCTAGCAAACAGGAAAGGGATGCATGTTTTACATCAATCAGGTCAAATTAAAAGGATATAGATGGTGATTTGCTTATTAAAATAGAAACTCTTGCTTTCTTTCTAGAAACTTAAGAAATTTTGGAAAAAACACATCATGTGTGTAGGACAGTTTATTAAAAATCCTATTTGTTACTCAGTATTTATTAATCATAGAGTAGAATTGTACAATCATAGAATCAGAATTGGAAGGGACCACAAGGATCATCCAATTCCAACCCCCCTGCCATGGCCAGGGACACCCTACCCTAGATTAGGTTGGACAGAGCCTCATTAAGCCTGGCCTTAAACACCTCCAGGGATGGGGCCCCAACCACTTCCCTTTGCAATCTATTCCAGGCTTTTACCACTCTCATGCTCAACAACTTCCTCCTCACATCCAGCCTGAATCTCCCCACCTCCAGCTTTGCTCCATTCCCCCTAGTCTGGACACTACCTGACACCTAAAAAGTCCCTCTCCAGCTTTTTTGTAGGCCCCCTTCAGATACTGGAAGGCCATAAGATGAAGAAGGTCACCTGGGAGCCTCCTCTTCTCCAAACTGAACAGCCCCAACTCTTTCAGTCTGTCCTCACAGCAGAGGTGCTGCAGCCCTCTGAGCATCCTCATGGCCCTTCTCTGAACACACTCCAGCATGTCCACATCCCTCTTGTAATAGGGACTCCAAAACTGGATGCAGTACTCCATATGGGGTCTCACCAGAGAGGAGTAGAAGGTGAGAATCACCTCCCTCGACCTGCTGGCTACACTTCTCCTGATGCAGCCCAGGCTCTGCTTGGCTTTCTGGGCTGCAAGTGCACACTGCTGGCTCATGTTGAGCTTCTTGTCCACCAGCACCCCCAAGTCCCTCTCCTCAAGGTTGCTCTCCAGCCAGTCACTGCCCAGTCTTTATCATGCTAAATACAATGGAAATACCAAATGAGAATAAAAATTGGAGGAATGTGTGCATTTTGATATGCACACTGTTTCTCAGGAACTGACATTTCAAAGAAAAAGTACCACATAGATCTGTCCTACACTCCTTTTGGACCTACTACATTTTTAACTTCAATGGAGTTATAAGGGCACACTTAAAGAGAGCAGACCAGAGTAATTAAAGCATTCACAATGTCTGGAAAGGCTTTTTCCAGTTGCTTCTCAGGAATTATCAATATTCAAACCACTGATAAATATGAGGTGAGAAAACATAATTGACCCTAATGCTTCAGTACTATCAATTTATGTAGTACTCATCTGATAGTATTTTGAAATTCACATTATGGATCACTACCATAAACTGAGAGTGAACAACAGGTAGCATCAAGTGACCATGAAGTTACAATAGTTATGAATAATGTATAAGCACCAGGTATAGGGGGGACAGGATAATGATTTCTGGGAAAATTGGTGAATATGTATGTTTATAAAAACTGATGTGTTCTTGAATTCAGGAGAACACACTTTTGGAAAGATCCCAGTGTATCCTAGCACTGAAATAAAAGATTAGCAACTTTTATAAACTCAATTGCACTTTCTTATTTCTTTGTTTCACCCAGAACAGTAAGACCATCAATGCCTGGGCAAAGCACACGGCCACTGTTTGCACTAACATATTCCCAAACCCAGCAAAATAAATGTGAGGGAACATGAAATAAAACAAAGGTAAGAGAACAGAGTGCACTGCCAACAAGTTTTCTAATGTCACAAAACTGGGTGGAGTGGCTGAGACACTGGAAGATTGTGCTGCCATTCAGCAAGACATAGAGAGGCTGGAGAGTTGGGCAGGCAGAAATTTAATGAGATTCAACAAGGGCAAGTGGAGAGTCTTGCATCTGGGAAGGAACAACCCCAGGAAGGAACAACCCCAGGTATCAGTATAGGTTAGGGACTGACCTTTCAGAGATCGGTGAAGGGGAAAAGGATCTGGGGGTCCTGGTGTATGGAAGGTTGACCATGAGTCAGCAGTGTGCTCTTTGAGACCAAGAAGACCAATGCCATTCTGGGGTGTATTAGAAGGGATGTGGTTAGTACGTTGAGAGGGGTTCTCCTCCCCTTCTACTCTGCCCTGGTGAGGCTGTATCTGGACCATTGTGTCCAGTTCTGGTCCTCTCAGTTCAAGAAGGACAGGGAACTGCTTGAAATAGCCCAGAACCGAGCCACAAAAATGATTAAGAGAATGTATCACAGGTTTTATGTTTAAGAGCGTGACAGACTGAGATGATCTTACTTTACTCTTTTTCTAACGGTCAAGGGCAGCAAAATAACCATGCTCTCACTGAATTGGAGAAGAATGCAGAAAGGTTGTATTTAATTTTTTTCAGGAAAAGATACAGCATATATAAATCCTTAACACCAAATACAGATACAGGATACATGGGAATTTCCCAAAAACCTTCCCCCAAAGAAAATTTAAAAATCCACCAAAAACCCCCATGCTCATTTTCTCCCATCCCCCACTGTCTCCCAATTAGGCCCCAAATGGGCCAGATTTGCTGAGGCCTGTGGTCTTGAAGCCATGGCCTGTAGGGTACTCCTGCATAGTTACCAGATAAAGGATCCCTCTGGAGAGTTGAAAGGAAAAGGGAGAAGAGAGAACAAATTGACCTTGCTGCTTACTTTTAAAGCGTTTGCAGGATCTATGGGATTGAATAACAAAATTACAATATCCAGGGTGACCAGTTCATCCCCTGTCATGTATCTTGGTCTCTGGAATAACCTGGAACCCGTCAAACCACAACACTGTGGAACGTCTTCCTTAAAAGGAGATACTGAGGGTTCTAGAGGTCTTTAGTTTGGAAAAGAGGAGACTGAAGTGGGATCTCATTAATGTTTATAAATACATACAGGGTGAGTGCCAAGAGGGTGGAGCCAGGCTCTTCTCAGTGATGCCCAATGACAGTAAAATGGACAATGGATAAAAGTTCAAGACCTGCCTGGGTGTGTTCCTATATGATGTCGTAGGGGTGTTGGACTTGATCTCTCAAGGTCCCTTCCAGACCCAGACATTCTATGATTCTGTAATCAGTGCAACCAACAGATTCTGTGAATCACACAAACATTTGCCATCTAGTAACTACTATACTACAGGACACTTAAATCTGTGTGTGTCTCATGCCTCATGTTGGGTGTCAAAAAGGACTGGTGGTTTGACATTCTCTATATGTGTCCAACAAGTCACTTCTTTCCTCAGCAAAACAGCAGAAGGAAGAGGAAATGAGATGGAAAAGCTCATGGATCAAGAAAAGGGCAGTTTAATAAAACAAAAGCATTCTCTGTTTTCCACCAGCAGGTAAAATTAGACAGTTCCCATGCAGTAAGATCTCAGTACCTGTAGCAGTTGCTCTGGTGGTGAAGGGGAGAAAGTTGAAGAGATAGGCTTGGTGCTGTTGGACGACTGCTCAGCAGTAGCTGAAACTCTGGTATATCATCAATACCTTTCTAGCTACCAATACAAACACAGAACTATGAGGGGTGCTATGAAGAACATGAACTCCATCTCAGCCAGACAACACACTTGGTTGGTTAGTTGGTTTGTTTTCCCAGGATGAAGTTTTTAAGCATTAGCTTTGTAGAAAATTTTGGAGTGATACAATTGAATTGGAGAAAGTCACAGGCTCAGATACCAATCAGAGAAAAACAATATGCATTTCATGATTAGTGAATTAATATCTGGCATAGGAAGTGTGTGTTACTTTCCCCTAATATCCCAAATAAAGATAGAACTGATTTTAAACCCCACAATCTCAAATTTCAATCATATACTGTAGATGAATATGTCTTTGGATTGGTACCACTTTCAATGGCTAGAATACACTGTTACTTAAACATACACATAAACGAAGATCCAGAAGGAGGATCCAGAGGACTACCTGACCTCAGTACTAGAAATGATTATTGAATGTCATCATGGATTGAGGTTAGTCTGCTGGTTTAATGCCATACTGTCATCATGCCAGCTTTGAACAAGAGCAGGTTATCTTGCTGGATCAATAGAACCTAACATTGGAGGCTAACTTTAATGCACCTCTATTGTACATGGTTTGTATACAAAGTGGTTTTTGTACCGAGGCAATCAGATCCATGAATCATAGAATCATAGAACAGGCTGGGCTGGATGGTACTTCTGAATGTCATATAGTCCAACCCCCTCTGCAGTAAGCAGGGACATCCTCAACTAGATTAGGTTGCCCAGAGTTCTGTTGAGCCTCACTGTGAATATCTCCAGGGATGGAGCCCCAACCACCTCCCCATGCAACCTGTTGCAGTTTTCCACCATCCTCACAGTAAAGAATATTTTAGTAACATTCAATCTAAATTTACTCTCTTCTAGTTTGAAGCTATTGCCCCTCATCCTATAACTACAGGCTTTTGTCAACAGTCTCTCCCCATTCTTCTTGTAGATACCCTTCAGGTACTGGAAGGCTGCTATTAGTTTTCCCAGAGCCTCCTCTCTTCCAAACTGAACAACCCTAGCTCTCCCAGCCTGTCCTTGTAGCAGAGGTTTTCTAACCCCTTGATCATTTTTGTGGCCTTTCTCTGGGCCCACTCCATCAGATCCATGTCCTTCCTATATTGACTGCTCCAGAGCTGGATGCAGTACTCCAGATGAGGTCTCACCAGAGCACAGTGAAATGGCAGAATCACCTCTCTGCATCTGCTGGCTATGCACAACCTTCTCTGCTCTGTTGTTTAGCCAGTTCCCAATCCATTTCACTGTCCACTCTTGCAACCTATACTTTCTGAGCTTTCCCACAAGGATGTTGTGGGAGACAGTGTCAAAAGGCCAGCAGGAGCAGGGTAATGATTGTGTCCCTGTAGTCAGCACAGGTGATTTCACACCTGGAATATTGTCTTCACTTTTGGTTCCCATACTACATGAAAGACATTGATTTGCTGAAGTGTGTCCAGAAAAGGGTAACAGTGATGATGAAGGGTCTAGAGAGCAAGAGTTACAAGGAGCAGCTGAAGGAACTGGTATTGTTTAGTGTGCAGAAGAGAAGACTGAGGGGAGACAGAGTTGCTTTCTATGACTGCCTTGAAAATGGTTGTAGTGAGATGGAAATTGATATGTTTTTATTAGTATCAGATGATAGGATGAGAGGAAATGGCTGATACTGTGCCAAGGGATGTTTAGATTGGATATTAGGAAAATACTTCTTTAGGAGACGATTTGTCAAACATTGGAATAAGTTATCCAGGGAGGTGGTGGAATCATGATCTCTGGTGGGGGTTCAAGAAAGTTGTGGTCATGGTATTCTGGGATGTGATTTAATGGCTATCATGTTTTTAGGTTTATGTTGGACTCAATGAACCAATTCTGATTCTACAATTCTATGACAATGTAAAAGTTAAACCAAAGTCTACTGTTTTTTTAGGATTCCTGTGTATTTGCAACACAAATGAAAAGAAGATTTGAACATAATTAAGAATAAATGCTCAATTCTCTATGTTCCATAATACAAACAAACCTTGGTATGAATAAAAATGTTTTTGAGTCTAATTTCCTGTGTTTTGCCATCTTAAGTGATGCTTTTAACAGTTTTTAAAGCAAGGGTCTTTTTTCTGCTTCTATTCTGAGTTCTAAATTATAGGTCAGTATTTACGATTAGTGGCTTTTAATTTTTTAAAAATAATTTGTTATTGCAATAATTCACTGAACAAAGTGTTCCTAGCCTCTGCACACAATAGAGTACTTAATTCACTGATTCGCAGTATTTCACTGATCTGATGCACTTGACTAATACACTTTAAGTCACAAATCACTACATTAGCCTTCTTTTAGACAAATTATTTGATAATTATGGTTTCTTACAAGGATTTAATTTCTGAGATTTCTTTTTTCTCCTTTTGTATAGCATACTTTGTAGCGCAGCAAACTCACAAAATGAGTAGTGAGAACTTAATATCCTAAATATCCTTTAATCATTGAATGATTGAATGTCAATAGAGTACAGCAGCACCCATGTTGAGAATGTATTTAACTACAGTAAAATTCATAGATTAGACTGGGAATACAACACCTATTTTCATAGGAATTTATCAAAGCTTACTAAATGGAATTAAACCTTGTTGTACAGCCACTAGACTTATCCCAAACATAAATCTATTTCCCATCCTCAAGGACAAATTTATTCTGTTCTTGCCCTATTAAGTGTGATCCACAGTATATTATAAAATAATTACATACTTATGTAAACAACCTTTTCCCCTTAGAATAAATGTGAATGTCTTTTTCCCCTCCTATGTTTTCAGCTACAATGCTTACATTACTCAATGTTATTTGAATTACATTGGTCTTTAATCCTACATGGGACTGCAGTTTGTGGATTAAAGGGTATTAATTATGTGCTTAAATATCTTCTGAATTATAGATGAATGACATTTTTAACTTTACAGTTTGAAATTCAAAACACTGATAGCTCTTCAAGTGCTGACAATGTATTTTGTACTTAGAAGTTACGCAATCACTGACAAGACATTGCTTTTTATAGAACTTCATGATTTAATGACAGTATTTGAGAACTGGAAAACCACAACTGATTACTTCATGTCATTTCGATTTTAAGAAAGTTTGCTTTCCTCAGGAACATCTTGTCAGTCAGTATAGAAACTGGAAAACATGGGTGAAAATTAGAATTAAAAATATTTACCTGGTCTTTTCCAGTAAAATGTTGCCTCTACAACCTTTCTTCATGCTGTGTCCATGTACTTGTGAATGTCTTAAGAAATAACTCTTTAATCTTTTTAAGAAACAATTTCACAGACAAGTGGTTCTCAGTGTCAGAAGGTTTTCTTATTATTTAATTTACACATTCCTTTCCTAATTCCATCTCATTACTCTTTCACCTACCTTAGGCAGTATACTCATCAGTTCATCTCTCTCTCTCTGGTATTAAAAATTACTTGAAGAGGAAACAGCAATTAAGTTTCAAAAAGTTCTTAAGATAATTCCTCTGCTTTAAAAAATACAATGTACCCATAACACCCTACTCAAAGTTTAAAGGATAAATATCTATGAAAGACAAAATAGAAGTTAATTCCTCAGAGTATGCTACAAAAAAATGCTAGCTACTTCTTTAATAGTCATTGTTCAGTTTTCAAGGCAGATATTTAGAATATAAAGTCATGGACCAGAATAATTTTGTTTGGAAGAGACTCATAAGATTATCAAATCCAACCATTAACAGGGTACTGCCAAGTCATCACTAAATCATGTGCCTCTCGTCACATTAATATGCCTTTTAAGTTCCTCCATGGATGGTGATTCCACCACTGCCCTGGGTAGCCTGTTCCTCAGCTTGACAACTTTTTGGTAAAGAAATTAATCTAATATCCAACCTGGCACAATCTGAGGCCTAATCCTCTTGCCACAGAATCAGAGAATCACATTAAAAGAGAAGAGACCTCAAAGGTCATCCAGTCTAAGCTTCAGTCCACAACTGAAGGGTCAATACTAAAACCATGTCCCCAAGTACCAGGTCCACAAGCTGCTTAAGCACCTCCAGGGTTGGTAACTCCACAATTGCCCTAGGCAGATCACTCCAATATTTGATAGATCTTTCTGTGAAGAAATATTTCCTAGAATCTAGCCTGAACCTCTTCTGTTGTAGATTTAACCATTGCCTCTAGTGCTGTTGCTTGTCACCAAGGAGAAGAGGCTGTCCCCTTATCACTCCAGTGTCCCTTCAGTTAGTTATAGAGAGCCATGAGATCTCACCTCAGACTTCTCTTCTCCAGATTGAATAGCACCAGCTCCCTCAGACACTCCTGATATAGGCCATGTGCTCCAGGCCATTCACAAGTCTCATTGCCCTTCTCTGAAAACTCTCTAGAATCTTGATGTCTCTCCTGTAGTTGGAGGCCAGAACCGAACACAATACTCAAGATGTGGCCTTGTCAGTGCTGAGTACTGGGGGATGATCACAGAGGGATGATCAGCTCCCTGTTCCTACTGGCCACAGCATTTCTAATATAAGCCAGGATGCCACTGGCTTTCTTGGGCACCTTGGCACACAGCTGACTCATATCAATTGACTGTCAACTGGAAGGCCCAGCTCCCTCTCAAAGTTGCAGCTTTTTGAACCACACATCCCAAAGTCTGCAACTTGCCATGGGGTTGTTGTGACCCAAATGGAAGACCTGGCACTTGATCTTTTTTAACTTCATAGAGATAGCCCTCGTCCATTGGTCTTACCTACCCAGGTCCCACTGCAAATCCTCCCTACCATCTAACAGATCAACACAGCCACCTAGCTTGGCATCATCTGCAAACTTACTGAGAGTGCACTCAAACCCCTCACCCAGATCATTGACAAAGATATTAAAGAGAACAGGCTCCAGTAATGAACCCTGGGGGATGCCACTAGTATCTGGGCACCAGCCAGACTTCATTCACTAGCCAGTTATTTTATCCATTGCAGAGTGCACTTATCCAAGCCTTGTGCCATGAGTTTCTGAAGGAGAATGCTGTGGGAAACAGTGTCAAAGGGTTCATGAAACTTCAGGTGGACAATGTCCATGGCACTTCTCTCATCTATTAGGTAGGTTGCCTTATTGTAGAAGGAGATTAGATTAGTTAGACAGGGCCTGCCTTTCATAAACACATGCTGACTGGGAGGACAGATTAAATCCCAGCTTCCTACAGCATCCATTCAGATAGTGTTAAAGAGTAATAAATTCTCCACTAAGCATGCTTTTCTCAGGGCTAAACAACCTGAGGTTCTTGAAATGTGTACTACCAAGAAAAAAAAATATTTTTTTACAACCTGAAATTACACAATGCACTTTTCCCCAGATTTTTCTAAATCCTGGAGTATCTGAGAATGAATAATAATTCATAACCAATTGTGCCAGTTTGAGGCTGGGTGGTGTCTTTAGGACCTCACAGTTACAGAACTCCAGGAGCTAGAGGTATACTGGAAAGTGTAACCTTTGTATCTCATACCCATAATCCTGCATCCCTATACAAACTGTCTGAAAAGTCAGTATCTTCCCCTTGCTCTTCTCTCCCTCCACTCAGAAAGGATGCCCAACCTCATATCTCCTGTTGAGGCAAGAGGCTTGGTTGCCAACTTTGGCAATGCTGCCAGTTATGTCTGAAGTGCCTGGGGCTGCCTTGATGGTAGTGAGTGATGCCATAAGGACTTGGAATGGCCCAATCCACTTGGGTTCCAATGGGTCATCTGAAAGAGATCTGACATAGAAATAATCTCCCATTTCCCGTTCTAATTCCAAACAGATCCTTGACCAGCTTTTGATCTTCCTTACTATATGTGGGTTCAATAGATAGTTTACTGTCCAATATAAAAATAAATTCTCTTGTCCTTTTGCCTTCCTTGGCCACCCTCTTAGCAGTCTTGTCTGCCATCATGTTACCTTTTTCTTTTTAGTTTTCTCCTTCTTGATATGACCTGCAATGAATTATAGCTACCTTGTCTGGTCTCTGGACTGCTTCCAGGAGCCTAATTATCTCTTCTACATGTTTGATGCCTTTTTCTTGAGTTGACAACATGTCTCCCTTTTTCCGAATAGCTCCATGGGCATGTACCACCACAAAAGCATATTTGGATTCAGTCCATATATTTATTCTTTTTCCTGCTGCCAATTCCAGGGCTCTGGTTAATGTGATGATTTCTGCTTTCTGAGCAGAGGTACCAGGCTTCTGTTACCTCCTCTGTTGTGGTATACTTACAGCATACTTGTTTTTCCTTTCTCCCTGGATAATGCAACTGCTTCCAGCAGTGTACCATCCATGGTCTGCATCCTCCAGCGGTTCTTCTTTCAGGTCTGGCCTACTGGAATACATAGCCTCAATGGTTTCAAGGCAGTCATGTACCACTGGTTCTATGTCATTATCTCAAAGGAAAGAAGCTGGATTGATAATGTTAGTAACATTTATTTCCACATCATCTTGCTCTGCCAGTATGGCCTAGTATTTGAGGAATCTCTGTCAGAATAATCAATGTCTCCTTTTTACTTCCAGTACTGCTAAGACAGTGTGTGAAACTAGGACTGTGATTTTCTGGCCCCTGGTGAATTTATGGAATTCTTGGATGTTAATAGCTGCTGTTGCCATGGCTCTCAAGCACCCAGACCATCCCTTGCTTACCTTGTCCACTTGCTTGGTGAGATAGTCTACAGCTCTACAATAAGCCCCAAGCATCTGTGCCAAAACTCCAAGGTCTATTCCTCTGTTCTTGTGAGAGTAAAACAAAAAGGGTTTAGTGGCATTGGGCAACACCAAGGATGGTGCTCTCATGAATTTCTTTTTGTAGGTGTGGAAGGCTGTATTGGGTTTAAGCCAGCTACCACTGAGCTCAAAAGCCTAATAAAAACTCAATCCGATTTGTAAGTAAAAAAAAAAAAAGGTATAAAACTTTAACAATAAGTAGGAGGGGACAGGGATTTTTACAGAAGGTGGGAGAAAAGTGGAACAAAATGCACGGTATGGGGAACGAGGGAGAAAAATACAGAAGCTGGGGAGAAGGGAAAAAGGGGTAACAAAATACAAATACAACCCATGGAAGGCAATAGAGTCCCAAGGTTGAGGTGGATGGTTTTGATGTTGGATGGAAGCAGGACGTAGGAATTTGATGGTGAAAAGCAGTAAGTCCAAGTTCCAAGTAAAAATGGTGATGCTCTTCATGTGCTGGCAGAGGACCATATGGTGGTCTGGCAGCAGAGAGCAGATAAGTAGCTACTCCAGGCAGAGCAGGAACCAAGAAAGAGAAAAGAAGATGGGTTCCCCTTTTTATAGCAAAGTCCTAGCAGGAAGTGGGAGTGGCTAACCATGACACCTGGGAAAAAGGTCAGACCACTTCTTGGGAGGAGTCAGAGGGTTCCCAGGTGGGCTTAACCCTTTACAAAGGCCTATTCTGCTTTCTCGTTCCACTGTGGATCTCTATCACTCTTCTTTAAGAGTTCATAGAGGTGTTTGATAAATAGGCCATAGTTGTAAACTTGTAACCTGCACCAAGCTGTCATTCCCAGAAAAGTTCAGAATTTCTTAAGCATAGCTGGTAGTGGGGTTGAATAAATATCTTCTTTAAATCCAGAACCTAGGATCTGTTGTCATGCAAATAATTCATATCCCAAACAGGTGATCTGCTGCTGGACCATTTGAGCCTTCTCTGAATGGAGAGATTCAATAGCCATTCAGTGCCAGAAAATAAAACATACTCACAGTCTATTCTATATACTCTGGTTCTATTTGAGTTGCAATTAATATGTCATCCCCATATTGCAATATTTTCCCTTTCCCTTCAGGACTCTGTCATTGCTCCAGTTCTTTTGACAGCAGATTCCCAAAAAAACATTGGACTATTCTTGAACCCTTGGGGTAAAATGGTCCAAGTTATCTGAGTCTATCAACCTGTCTCAGGATTTTCCCACTCAAAGGCAAAAAGAGACTGACTCTTGGAAGCCAGGCGTAGACAAAAGAAAGCATCTTTTAAATCCAGAATGGTAAATCATTCTAAATCTGGTATCACTTGTGTCAACAAGGTGTAATGATTAGCTACCACTGGATATAAATTGATGGTGATCTTACTGATTGCTCTTAAATCCTGTAGCAGCCTATGTCCCCCCTCTTGGTTTCTTCATTGGTAAAATGGGAGTGTTATATGCTGATTCACATTCTCTCAAAATTCCAAATTTCATGATTTTTTTGTATGATTGGGAGAATAGCTTGCAAATTTTCCTGTCATAGAGGCTACTGTTTCAATTTCACAGGATGTGCCCCTTCCTTTAATAATATAATTATTGGTGTGGTGCTCCTAGATTTTCCTGGTTCCTCTATATACCAAATTCGGTTACACCTGATCTTCTATTTGGGATAATATCACTCATGTCTGCCTTGCTTTGGTTCTATAAGTGCAAGACTCAAAATTTCAATTAATTGTTAATTTCTCACTTTAAATTCAACTTTGCCATTCTCAAATTTGATATCAGCCTCTAAGACTTTTAATAAATCTCACCACAATAGAGACCTTGGAGCCCCAGGCATATATAAGAATTTATATATTCCCCCACTTGTATTTAGGGGTTTCAGAAAATATGCTTTTTCAGTTTGGCCCGTAAGTCCCACCACAGAAACAAAGGTAGTAGTGCTTGATTTAAGACTGAAATGGTAGCCACTATACCTGTCTACTAAAAATTCTAGGGGTTTCTCACCTTTTCCTAGCTTCATTGTAACCAGTGGGTCCACTAGGGCAGACCTTCCTGGTCCCCCCACTATCAGCCACATCAACCTGAGCTTGTATTTTAGATCTGTTTTTCCTATTTGGACACTCGTTCTCTCAGTGTCCCTTCTTTTTTGCAAATAGCACATTGATCTTTCTTTAAACCACTCCTCCCAGAAGACAGTTTTCTCTGTTCACCTTTCCCTTCTTTTAATGCTGCTACCAGCATTCTTTTATCCTTTCTCTGGGTGTCCTTCTCCCTGTTTGAAAACATCCTCCAGGCTACATCTAGTAAAGTTTCTAAATTCCTTCTGCTGTTGGCAGTCTCTGTAATTTCCTCCTTATGTCTGTTGTTGCTTATCCTGTAAATAATAACACCAGGTGTTCTGTCCTTTCCTCTGAGTTTGGATCTAAAGAGGTATGTCTCTGCATAGCATCTCTTTGTTTATATAAAAATTCTAAGGGGGGTTTCACACGAACCCTGCCTTACTGCATATAAGAGCGACAAGTTTATGGCTTTTGGGATTGCTTTTTCTATTGCCATAGCCACTAACTCTCTATATTCTCTGAGAAGCTCCTGATGAGCTGGAACATTGTTATTCCATTGTGGCTTTTTAAGGGGAAAAATAACAGAAGTTTCTATATTTCTGGCTCAGGCTCATGATACGGGAAAAATGGGATAGAAAATACAGAACGTAGCAACCTAGGTGACAATGAATTGCATAAGGTATCACCAACCAGGTACACACAAAGAAAGGTAGTTTAAGCATGAGAAGACCCAGAAACACTCCCATAGAGAAGAATAATACTTTATTCAAAGATGAGAACATGAGAAACTTTGGCCAAGAATGTGACCCACAACTTGTGCCAGATGGACAAATGGTAAAAAGGTCAGACTGAGGAAGACACTGGGCCTTCATCAAAACACCCAAAAAGATGACCATCAGATGGCAATGAGTATGCATGAAGAGGTGGGATATTATGGAAATGGGTTCCAGGAACTGACTGTAATAACTCTGCCCATTCCTAGAAATAATTGTACTAGCCCTACCCATGTACTGAATATGTATGATTTGGTAGCCTAAGTACCTTACCTGAAGATGGTGCAGGTGTGCAGGGTTTTGGTGGAGCAATCCCCCCTGTCACCCAGTGCCATCAAATAAATATACCTTTCCTTACAACACTCTGAATAGTGTGAGATACCACTCTGAGAGTAACTCCACTGCCATATATTGCCCTATCCTAGGAACTAACTGCTTTTCTATTTCTGTCATCTGGTTTAACAACAGTTGCATATCCTCCCAGTCAGGATTATGCTGCCTTATCAGGAGCTGAAAATATTTAGCTGTCCCTGTTGGGTCATTCCTGTAATTTTAAACTGTTTCCTTCCATCCTTCAATGTAAAGGCTGAAAAGAACACTTTAATCCATACAGGTTCACCTTGTGGTCCAACATATTGTCTCAAAGGCGCTTATATTGCTGGCCTCTGAGTCCAAGTATGGGCAAAGATTAGGCTGCTTATTGATTGTAAAGAATTAGGAGATGGCTGGGAGGACTAAGGGCTGCGGAGCGGGATTGGGAATAGACTAAGAAGACTGAGGGGATTGCAGAGCAGAGGATGGTGTTTTCACTATCCTCTTTATCTGACTCCCTTACATTCCTTACCCTAACTAGTGGTAACTGAACAGCCTGGGGGCTGATAGTATTCAGGCAAGTCCCAAGGATCCTCTTTGGGAGGTTTTGCCTTTAAGCACCTCTGCCCAATGCTGCAGGCAGAGCAACATCTCTGCAATTTACTTTCCTTCCTTCCTATTTTTATCATTGTTATCCTTTTCCAAGGTTAACACAAATGGATCATAAAGAACCTTTAGCCCACAATATCTCTGGAGTTCTGGATCATCTCTTAAATAAAAGAACATGTCTGCATAGTTTGCCTCATTCCATTTTCCCTCTGTTCTTAAAAACAACATCAACTGTAACAATGCATGATAATCTAAAGAGCTATTCTGCAGCCATTTTTCTGCTTCAATGGCTGCCATTTATTACATCAACACCTTTTGACTCCTATTTCCCCCAGAGGCACCTGTAATTTCATTCCAATACACTAGTATATATCCTAGAGCACTCTCTTTAGGTATGCTTCTGTACTCTGACTTTCACCCATCTTTAGAAACCAGTATTCCTGTTAATTCCACGACAACAAAAACACTACCAGGAGGGGTTTTCTAGATGTGTATTTTGTCCACACCAAACACAAAAGAATACTACACAATTGCTTACATATTCTTCCTGTCTTTTCCTCAACAAAAACATATACGTAAAACAATACTGACATTTCAAAATCACAATTAGACAACTGACACACTGGACAAACATTTATCCTCATCCATTTCTCAACACCATTAGTATCTTCCAATAAATATGGGAGCTCACCACCCATTTATTCAGATAACATTGTTTCAAAATACACATAAACAAATGAAACACACATTACAATGCATACTCTTGTCCTACTGGAGAAAAACAGGCCCAAACTTGTTTGTGACACTAGTGACCTGTTTCATTGGCTAGGTTTCAAATTTCTCTCCTGCCAGTGGTCTGTTTTGTCTTGAGGGGTGATTGAAGGGATCTGCTCTGGGAAGGTGTTGTGGCTTGTGGGTGGGTTGGATTCATATGCTGAATCATGATAAGGTTTTCTATGCTCTGTGCTTTTACATTTCCTGCGTGCCAATTCGCTAGTTTCGTGTGGCTCAAAGGGTTGCAGCAGAAGGGCTGAACTTGAGCTGATTGTGTCAGTGCAAGCGATTGCATTGTGCATGCAAAGGCTAGCAGTGCAGATGTCTGCTTTTGGCTTTAGAAAGCCAAAGCCTTTTCCCTCTGTGTTGCTTTTAGCTTTGCGTTGCAGCTTTTTTACAAAGCACTGCTTGCAGGAGGCAGTGTGAGACACATCTGTAGCAGGAGGAAAATTTTCAGGCAGCTTTTCCTCTTATTTTCTGAGGCTGCTAGCTGAATTGAAGATTTTTCAGCTAAATAGGATGCTAAAAGGTCTATGCCTGAGATCCAGGCCAGTTCTGTTGTTTTTGCTAATGTGTGAGCATTTACCTCCATTCTTCTCTCCACTTCACAGAGAAAAGAAGTGAAGGGAGGAAAGGCATGGAGGAGAAGGTGGTGATATCAGCTAGGCACTGACTTATGAGCTATGATAGCAGAAAACAGAATAATATCCTGAGATGACCAGGTCTGGTCCCTGGGACAGGACTTTGTCACTAGTTTTCTTAAGGGAATCTAGGTCCCCAAAACTACCACATTACTCCACTAGATATTTGAGCAATTCAGATAAATATATAGTGGTTTTGTGATAGTTTGGTTAGCACATACTGCTTGCCAGATCAAGAAGAGGTCCTTAAATGCTAGCCAACTAGTAGCCTTCCCATGAGATTTCCTCCAGCAATTGCTTGAAAAGGCCAAAGTTGAGCCTCATGAAATCAAGAGTTGTAGTTCTGTTTGTTATCTTGTTCCTACCAGACAAGATCTTGAACTCTTCCATCTTGTAACACTAAAGCCAAGGCTGCCCTCAAGCTTCATTGCTTCAATCAGACCTTCCTTGGACCGGATAAGGGTAAGATCCAGTAGTGATCCGCTCCTGCATGGTTCCTCCACCATTTGCATAAAGAAGTTATCACTGATGCACTGCAAGAACCTCCTAGACTGTGGTTGGCTGGCTGAGTAGGCCTTCCAGCAAATATCTGGACAGTTACAATCTCCCATGAGAATGTCATGGAAGGGGCTGTGGTTAATGTGATATGATTTTCCAAAAGTAATATTGTTTATTAATTTTCAATATCTAAACTTTTCCACCCCAGACCACTTATTTTTAATATTAAACAGGTTCAATTGTAGCAGTTATGGAATGATTGCATAAACAATATCTAGATCTAGTGGTAACTATTAATATGCATAAATAATCAATAATTGTAATTAATAAACACTGCAAGATTTCTTGCAGTCAATAGTGCTGCTTGGCCACCACTCAGGCCACCTTTCTTCTTAGGACACAATCTTGGTAATATGCAAAGCTTTAGGTTTTACTCGCAAGTATTGCTTCTCCCCTCTTGTGGGGTTATAACTAAATTGAATGTGCCCAGAACACTTGCACGGTTTCTGACTGGTCTGGCTGCTGCTGCAGCTATGGCTGAGACTTGATTCTCCCCAGACTCCACAGGTTGGAGGATAGAAAGGGGGACAGATGATTTTCTGACCTGTTTGATGATCTGCATGCCTTCAGGCTTGCTCATCTTCAGGAGATGCAGGTTGCTGCAGGTGAACTCAGAGATCTTGCGATGTATCTCAGTGGATGTGTATCTCACATTGCTAATTGCATTAAGGCTATTCATATTGCTCCTGAAAAGACTTGAAATGGTTCCAGGGTGGACTACAGCTTATATTGATATATAACAATAATAAAGCATTACAGGCACAAATGCAGTGGAACACAGAATAATGGCAAAATCATGGCAGAAGCATAAGTATGGCAAAAGCATACTATGTTATCTGCTTGTCTGCTTTTAGTACCAATGCCTGGGATTGATTGGACCATTTTGAACATTAGCATATCCAGTCAGAGTGGCAGTAAGCCAAGTTTAAGCATATTGGCTGAAAGCATAGGTTTGCTTATACCATATTGGAGGAAGAACATAGGCCCAGCACAGGCATAGCATAAGGCCAGCATGTCCAACTTATTTGCCAGGGGTTGCAAGCAGGAGAAAAAGAAGTTATATAAACCAGAGTGCTCAGACTCCATGGTACCATTTCTTTTGTCTCTTTTCCCAGCAGTTGCTTCTTTACCAAAACCAGAGGGAAGACAGAAAAACATGTCTGGGCAAGCCAGAACATGTACAGGCCTATTTTAACCCTTCATGTCTACCATGACAGAGAAGCAGGGTCTGTGATTTCAAGGCTGCTGTCAGCTTCTTGTAATAAACACCCACAACTCTATTACCCATGCTAGCCTGTCCCTTAATCTGGACCAATTTTGTAGAGTAGGGTTGTTGATTTGACTTGATGATCCTAAGGGTCTTTTCCAACCTGAATATTTCTCTGTTTCTGTGTGATTCATAACATTTAGGAATTTATATAATGCAGCAGAAAAAGTACAGAAAGATAGCAGTATAGTAAGCAAAAAATTGCTGTGCCTGAAGTTCCAAATATCTGCCTTTTTATTTCTCTCTTTTTTTCTTTTTTCCTCACAAATACATGTTTTTCATAGAGTTCCTGCTTATTTCCAGTTGAAGTTTAATTGATAAGTTTTCATTTGCAGATGAATAGCTCAAATGGAAACCGACATATTATAAACTAAGTATTGTGCAACAGTGTTCATGATAAAGTCCACCCTTCAATCTCACTGAATCCATCTTTTTCCTCAGTAGCTTCAATGAGTCATCATTTTGGACTCCATGCAGCAGATTTCTGCCTTAGATATTTTCACACAATGCAGCAGAACCTACCAGTGAACAGAGCATATTGCTTCTCATTATCTGTCAGCTTGTTGTATGATGAGGTCTCTTCAGCATATGTTACTCCGTTACCTCATCCTACTTTTGTCATATCCCATAATCTTTGTCATCTTCCCAGTTTTTGATCAGTTTCAAGATTCCTGGGCAGCTCATGCTCCATGTTTGAGACTATGGTGTTATCAGTGCAACACACTTACTCCATGTGACATCAGTTGCATGATGTATAGAGGAAACTTGGCCTTGGAACATCCAGCCCAGCACTGGCAGTCAGGGTGCCAGGAGAACTGTGCTTCTGCACTAGCAATTACTGTGGCAAGCCAAACTCCTTGATATGCATCCAATATATGCTGTTTTTTTTTTATTTGAGCATAGTTGGACTCTGATCCTTTGTATCCCTTACTCCAAAATCCTGTGAGTCAGACTTGGTGACCCAGGGCCCCCTTGGTGATCCAGGATGCTCTCTGCCAGAGGCTCCATGTAGGATCATTCTTCCCAGCTGCAGTGTGGAGCACATTTTTAACACATTGTGTTGCCCAGACTGGCAAAGGGGTTACTGCATCGACAGCTTCCTGTGTAATTTGTTCAAAACCCTGTTGCTGCTCAGGGCCACATTAAAAATGGTTCTTTGGGGTCACTAGCTAAAGGGGGCTTATAATTAGATTGTAGTCTGAGATATGCAACCTGAGGAAACTCATAACACACAAAAGAGCCCCAGTTTTCCTTTTATTTGTGGGCGGAGGCATAGCTATTATCTTGGGATTTGGTGATGACTCTCATGATGCCTTATCCCTAGCATCCTCTGTACAGTTCCCTTGACTTTACTTCATCTGGTAGAAAATCTGGCCTTCAGATCTGAACTACTTTCTTCCCTTTAAAGAAAACTTTTGCTGTGCCACCCCATATGATGGTCTCATCAATGCACTGCAGGTATTCTGCAGCTCCACCCTGTTCCAGTGCAATCTGGATCAGTCNTACTGGGCATCCCTCAAAGTGAAAACAAACTATGGCCTACAATCCTGTGCTATAGATGCACAAAACTGATATCAATTGTGATGTACCACTTAGCTGTCTTTGACTCATCTGGTATAGAGGCTCTAGTCTCTTCAGCATGCAGCACTCATTGCTGGTGTAACTTTGTTCAGGTCATGATATCTGCTGTCAGTCCCTGTAAAGGATTGAGTTGAATCTGCTGATGTTATTCATATTATGCTGCAGTCATGCCAGTTAAAAAAAAAAAAAAAAAAAAAAAAAAAAAAAAAAAANGAAAGCTTCCTGTTCCAGTTGCTTCTTCTAGGTTCTGAGTTCTTGGGTGTTGGCTCTTCTCTGCAGTCATAGTGGTGGAATGGGTGGAAGTTGGATAGATGCAGTTTTTTGGTTTCTTTTTTATTTTTTTTCCCCCGCTGTATTTCACTGTGTTTCTTCTGCAAATAGATTAACCTAAGGTAATCATGCATTGTATTATTACATTAATTAGATTTTTAACTAAAGTAATTGTGATTATGATATGTTATGTTACATTAAATTCTTATCTCTTTATCTTATCACTGAGTGGTGTGTGTTACTCTTCACCTCGTTTTTGTGTTGAGAGAGAAGGAAGTTTAGCCCTTTCACTAAGCCATTACAGTCCCATTCTTCATTAGACCTCCAACATGGCCACATGGGGTTGTTGAAGAGTTAGCTATCTTGGATGTGGATTCTTCAAGTTTCTTGTGAAGAAAATTAATCCTATCTTAGCAAACCCAGGACAAACGGGAAAAGAAAGAAGGCCTTTGTGCTTTGTTTAGACAAAGGCAAGATGATATATATCATTTAACGCTCTGCTTTAGCAGTTATGGTAGATTAATGGATTTGTATGTGGAATAATAATCCACTCAAACCACATGGCTTAAGTAAATGGAAGATTTCTGACCAAATTAACACAATAGGAACTGATTGTTGTAAAGTAGTTCCCCTGGATTAAGAATGGAAATAGTTAATGGATAACAGTTACTGGTTTATGTTAGGTTATATTGAGTTTTGTAATGTAACATGTATTCTACCTAAAAATTGACCTCTATAACATTAACTGATACCAGTGCACTAAAAAAGAAAGGTAAACATGGAACAAATTAAAAATGAAGCTTTGATATAGGACTAGATGTCTCAAAAGTGCCCTCAAGTATGTATATACGTACCTTTCACTTAAGATTAAGGTGACAGATTTTCTAACAGACCACAGATCGTACACTCTCAATATGTGTGTCTTTTCTTTCAGACTGAAGAAAACAGCAAATGAGACAGAAGTAAAGGAGGAGAATCAGCTCCCTTGCCCTGCTGGCAACAATTCTTTTGATTCAAGCCCAGGACACAATTGCTGCCCGGGTTGCACATACACACCGCTGGCTCAAGTTGAGCTTTTCATCAACCAAGACCCCCAGTTCCTTTTTCTCAGGGCTGTCCTCCAGCCATTTGTCACACAGCCTGTATTTGGGCTTGGGAATGTACCAACTCAGGTACAATTACACTTGGCCTTCTTGAATTTCATGAGGTTGTCCTGGGCCCACATCTCCAGCCTATCCAGGTCCCTCTGAATGGCATCCCTTTCCTCTAGCAAGTTGACTGTGCCACACAGCTTGGTGTCATGATGCAAACTTGCTGCGGCTTCGCTCAATTCTTCTGTCCGTATCATTGACAAAGATGCCAAACAGCACTGGTCCCAGCACTGCCCTCTGAGAGATGCTACTTGTCACCGGTCTGCAGGTGGACACTCTGCCATTGGGCACAACTCTCTGTGTCATTAATTTGCATGGTTTCATATGTGTCCCTAACACAGAGGGCCACTCTGCCACCATGAAGTAAATAAGTTTGGAGCTAATGCAGCACTTCTGTTTGAAAATGCAATTTTCTCTCCATGTTTAATGATAGCTTTATGATTGTCTCTTTTAATTGAAATAATATATTCCAATGTCACAAAGCTGCCACTAGTTTATTAAAAGCGTAAATTTAGTCTGTAACATTAAGCAGTTACTTTTACACTATTTCTGCATTGAAACCTATGTTTCTTCATGGAAAATAAAAATAAAAAAAAAGCTCAATAGCAAGAGAAAACAGAACCTGAACATGACATTTTTCTTACTGTGTTTACATTTTGCATGATTCTGTTTGGAAATGAGTCACAATAGATGTTGGGCTTTTACAGTCTCCATTTTCATGATTATTAGGTCATTACCCTCATCGTAAACCAATTTAAGTTTGTATTAGCAAGAACTGGTGATCAGCTCTCACCTCTGACCTCTAGGTTAATGAAAAGTTCCTTTGTGCAATTGCTATGCCTTAAGACTGCACTGTGCTGTGTAATCTTTATTGTTGTTAAATGATATTCAAAGTTTGTTTTACAAGAGCAAGTAGAATTTTTTTTTTCAGTGAGTGATAATTATATGCCTCAGAAAATTATTACAGAAAATACATAATATACACACAAGATAAATTGTGTTCATCTGATAGCCTTTGTTTGTAGTATAAGCTAATTAAAAGAGTGTTGACAGAGTAGTATTATTACTTTATAAGTAACTATTCTAATCAAACAAAAAATAACTTTATTTTGTCCAAAAGACATGGACAAAGTAAATCCATAACGCTTCTAGAATCTGATCACTGTAAAAAGTAAGCATGAAAGGAAATATCTATTTGGTCCAGTGGAATAAGAAACTACTAAAACACTCAATAGTCATTTGGTACTTATACAGACAGGAAATACCACCCCTGATTGAATAAAGTTCTCAGTCTGTGTATGTGTGAATTACGCACACTGTATAATATATATACTTTTCCTTTCCTGCTTTAATTATTTCAATTAATGACACAACAGTCATTCCATTAATATTTTACCAATCAGAATATTTTTAAAAAATCAATGTTTATTTACCAGGACAATTTCAAAGACTGCTTGCATATATACCATAGGACCTTGATCTATGATGAATTGCCTTTGCAGTTCAATATAGGGTAGAAAGAAGAGTATTGCAGGAGACAGAGGTCTTGATCTTGTTTCTTCTACGTTACAGAAATTTTAAAGATTATAATTTGTCTGTTCTGTGACAAGGAAAGGGAGGTAGATTAAGAATTTAATTTTAGTAAGTTTTTAAAAAAATTCTTTCTATACAGGGTTAGTGCACAGTTTCAATATTAACTGGCAATTGCATTTAGTTTTATGTTCTTCATTTAAAAAATTATATAGAATAATTCATTCCAGAGAGGCAGCAGCACCAGGACCAGCACCGGCACCAAAACCAGCTCTGGCAACTAATGGTTTTGCTTTCCATGGGAAAGGAGCTTGCCAAAGCAGAGGCACCCAGAGAGAGGGGAGAAGGGTCACCAGAGTGAGCTCCCTCACATGCCTGCATGAGGGGGCATTGCTGTGGTTACTGTGTGAGATAAAAATGGAGGTGAGGCAGCAGCAAGTCGCCATTCTGGAGAGGCATCCAAAATCTCACTGCATCCTAGCGTGCAGTGTGTGCACTGAGAGAATTATAAAAATTGCTGAAGGTCAATTATTGGGCAGGGCTCTGAGTCTCTGCCAGTGCACTACAGAGGTTCACACCTTTAGGGTGACCAGGCCCCAGGGTGCGGACAGGAACAGCTGTGCGTAGGAGTGAGGGAGCAGGGTGAGATGGAAGCAGCAAACAGTGTTTGATTCCTTCCCAGGCAAAGGCAAGATCATGGTTACAATACAGCTAAGAGGGCAAAAAGATTGTAGGAACTCAGGCCATGCTCCTGCACAAACATGCAGCTGTGCAGGTTTCTGGCTTCAGCAAGTGCTTGAGCCTTGAGCCTGGCTCTTGAACCAGAAGGAGTCAAATGTACTGCTTGTGTATAGTATGATCAAATAAATATCCTACTCAGGCACGTGGCTGAATTGAGAGAGGAGGTAGAGAAATTGAGAACAATCAGGGAGTGTGAAAATGAGATAGATTTGTGGAACCACACTCTGGGGCCAAGGCAGCAGGAAGACACTCTACAAGCAGAGGAAGGAACAAAGGACAAGGGGGAATGGAAAAAAGGACTTTCCTCAGAGAGGTAAGTGAGAACCTACTTAGTCCCCCTCACCTACCTAGTTGACATTGTACAATAGGTATGGGGCTTTGGGAATTGACAGCCAAGACAATGAAGATAGAGACAAAGACAGGTGCAGTCTGGGATACAGTGATCATGAAATAATAAAGTTTTCAATATGCAGTGAAGATGGGAGAGGCATCAACAAACCATTAATATTGGCCTTTTGGAGGACAGATTTTGGCTTATTCAAAGAACTAACTTCAAGGATACCTTGGGAAAAAGCCCTAAAAACCAAAAAGTTCCAGGAAGGTTGGACCTAATTTAAGACAGAAATCTTGAAGGCACAAGAACAGGCTGTGCCAATATGCAGAAAGCAGAGCCTCCAGGGAAGAAAACAGCCTAGATGGGTAAGAAACTTGTGAAGGAATTAAGGGGAAAAAAAGAGGCCGTATCACCTTTAGAAAGAGGAGGTGGTAACACAGGGAAAATTTAAGAATGTTGCTAGGTTGTGTAGGAAGAAAGCAAAAGTCCAGTTAGAACTTAGACTGTCCACTGTTGTGAATGATAACAAGAAGTGTTTCTGTAAATATATTAATGATAAAAAGAGGGGCAGGGATAATCTCTACTCTTTATTGGACAAAGAGGAGAATATAGAGATGAGGAAAAGGCAGAGGTGCTTACCTTATTTGCCTCAATTTTCAATAGCAAGACAGGTTGTCCTCAGGAGAGCTGGCCTCCTGAGCTGGTAGGTGGGGTCAGGGAGCAGAGCAGCCCCCCTGTAATCCAGAAGGAAGTAGTCAGGAACTTGTTGAGCCTCTTGGATCCTCACAAATCTATGAAACCAGATGGGATCCATCAATGGTAACAAGAAAAGTTTTTAAAGTACCTCAGTGACAAAAGGAAGAACAGGAAAAATTATTTCCCTCTCCAGAAGGAAATGGAAGATTCAGTCACCCAGGATATGGAGGTACTCAACAACTTTTTTTGCCTCAGTCTTCAATTATAAGAACTATGACCACACCATCCAAACTGTAGAAAACAAGGACAGAGACTTGGAAAATGAACAGCCACCCCACCGTAACTGAAAATCAGGCTAATGTGCACAAGTCCTAAGAACCAGACAAGACTAACCCACATGTTTTGAGAGGACTAGCAGATGAAGTTGGAAAGCCAATTTCCATTGTATTTGAAAAGTCATAGTGATCTGGTGAAGTTGCCACTGATTAGAAAGGGGAAAACACCACTCACATTTTCAAAAAAGGAGATAAGGAAGACCCAGAGAACTACAAAGACAGTCTCACTTTAATTTCTGGCAAGGTGGAGCAGATCCTTCTGAAGACTGATAGGAAACATGGGAAATGCAGAGGTGGTTGGTGGCAACCAACAGGGTTTCAGCAAGGGCAAATCCTGCCTGATAAATCTGGTGGCTTTTTCTGATGGAGTCACAGCATTGATGGATAAGGGAAGAGCAATAGACATCACCTTCCTACCTGCTTAAAATACTTCTGTCAAATGCTCACTTCAGTTAAGTTTCACTGCCTCGAGCACCACAAGACCATCTAATATCCTTTGCTACTACAAAGTCCTGACATACTTCTTTTGCTGTCTACTTTTCTTGTCACCTGAAGGACAGAATGCTATTACATTTAGTTTAGCAGAAGATAAGAGACTTGGAAATCTCTGAGTGACTGAGTCAAGAGGAGCAACAAAGCAGAAAGTAAGAGTGGTAGCATCAGAGAAAAATGATACGGAGAGAAATTTCTGATCTAATATAAAAATCCATGATGGCTTTTTTTTAATTTCAAAAAGGCAACTGAAACATCAAGGCAGACATATTCTCATTTTGGTTACACAACTTTAGTTAGCACAGGGGAAGTCAAATGAAGCTAACTTAGGTGTAGCTATCTGGGGAATTTTGATTATACCATTAGTATGAACTTTGGATTATGGCAGACACAGCAGCAGTGAAGTTAATAAAAGGGTGGGAAATGCTGAAAATATTTAGTCTTCCTTTCTCCCTGCTAATCACTGTTTCTCAACAGCCACTCATTCAAGAGTTTGCTGTGCTTTCTCTCACAAGATTAATGGTAGTGCTATGAGAGCTCATTGTGAACATCCACAAATTATCTATTCCATTAAGTGACTTTAGTGACATTTGCTTACTTTAGGGCTGATTAGTTAATCGCTCACATTCTGTAGTTGCTGTTGGTGTGAGCTCTGAAAAATTTCAGTGCTATGCTAACTGAGTAAACTTAAATTCTGAAAGTCAAGAGGACGAAGTCAAAACAGTTGAAGTAGTAGGAAAAAAACAAGCATCACAATAATATGAAATGTCATTTTACATTAAAATCAAGTCTGTTTGGTGTGTTTTCCCTTCTTGAAGCTTTATGTCATTAAAAGATAAAATTACTTTATATAATACAGTCTTCTGAGCATTTCAGAAGTTCCAGGCTAGCAGTGAAGTTAATAGTTAAAATATGTGACTTTCTATCCAGATGAACAATAGGTAAACTCTTATTACAGACATCAATCCATTTAAAAAGCAAAACTTCTTCAGTATAGGTGAGATCTTGAATTTACTCATGCTTTGTATATAGGATGTCAGACTATACATAATATCATTGTATATATACATACCACAAACTCAGTCATGAAGTGAAACAAACTTCCATGAAGAAGAATGTTCTCACTGTTCACGGACACATGAATAGTTAGGGATCTACTCAGCTTTCCTAAATTAAATGGGAATTTAGAATTTCAATTTTTCTCAATAATACTTGCAAGCTGTTTTATTTTAATTTTTCCAAAGGAGGAAGAAAAGCTATGCTAAACTGTGATTCATTGTTTCCATTATAGTGCATTATCTGCTTTGTGTTTGAATATATAATGAAGTATTACATTACCCTAATACTTGAAAATACTACAAAACATTAGGGTGTGAAGAAGAGAGGTAAGACATGATAGAACGGCAGAGTTTAAAGCCTTATTTATGCATAATTTTTTTTTTATTCCAATGGGCTTTATGGAACAAGTATATTTTTCTGACTGTTAAGACAGACTAATATATCAGTTTTGTTTTGTATTTTTAATCTATAGGTGCAATGTACAACTCCAACTCTATAGCTTCAAAATTTTGAATTTTGCTTCCTCTTTTGACTCAGTTTTTCTGTGTAAAGTTTAAATGTGGTTGAATTACACTTCTCTAAAGATATCTTTTTAGTTTGATAAGGCAGTTGGCTGCAAATTAGCATGACTAGTCAAATCTTTGCTGCACTCATCAGCAAAACCCTTGGTGGCTTCGAAGGCATTGAGATTCTTCACCTGATGAAGCATCAGTGCCTGATAGTAGTGTAATGCATTTGAAGGTGCTTAGGATGCTAGTACCCAGTATATTTGCTTCCTCTGCAGAGAAGCTCAGAAGCTACTTTGCACACGTATCCTGGTATGTAGCATTGATCGTATAACCACATTTGATCTTTTTCAGTATGGCACAGGTCTGCTTAAGTCATTGTTGCAATTATTAGTTTTAACTACTATTAATAATCGTGGGGGTTCTGGGAATAGATCCCCCGGGTTCTTTGGATGTTCGGTTGGCAAGAATAAATACACAAAGTTGCTTAAAACACAGAATTAAACAATTTAAACAGTCAGAACTTAGGAAACAGAGAGCCTAGTACAAAGCAATCTTAATTACACCTGGAAATACCCACGAAATGCATGCTAGATACAGTGCTTTTCCTGAGATAAAGAGAAAGAAGGGGCTTGTCCTGAAGGAAAGAGAAAGCTTATCCCGAATAAAGAGGAAAAGAGAGAGGTTTGCCTTTGCCGCCTTTGCAATAAGCTGTGATGCTGCTGCTGCTGCCGCTGCTTGCTGCAAAGCACGTGGCCGCTGCTGGACGGGGTGCGGAGATGTCTGTTCCTCACTGCGGTGGTGGAGAGAGAGAGAGATATTAACGGCCGTCACACCCCCTTAAATATCTCATTAGGAGAGCATGGAACTGACCAATAGGCACTTAGCATCCATTGTCTGGCCAATTGGTTCAAAAGTCCCATGCCCAGGGGTGGGTTCTAACACCGTAAGAGACAGCACAGATCACCTGACTCATGTGCGTGACTGTGCATGTGGCCCAAGACTTCCTGGTTCCAGAACCACATGGTGTGCTCCTGCGACCCACCCCTGGACCTTACCACAGAAGAGGGGAGGGAGCCCCAGGAAGTGAACCAACTCTGGGCAGAAATCATGCCCATACCAGGACAGTCATGTCAGAGATAGCAGTCTCATCTATTGAATGGAACAGAAATTATCAGTAGTGCAACAAATCAGTCAACCTTTGATCTGCAGTTTGTTCACACTGTAGATTACAATACCTCTGCTCAGAGGGCCACAACTTACAGCTTGATGACAGTGATTCCTTAAAACATTAACAAAGTAAGGAGCCTGTGCGATTTCCTTAAAGTCCAGAAATTAGGTGAGACAGATCTACAAGAAAAGTAAAAAACTACAGTTTACTCTCAGGTCCATGCAGAGCGTTTAAGGAGAGCATTATATGAATGCCCACTATCTCAGCTGAATTTTAACTGCTGAATTTTGCCACATTTGGTTTTACCAAGGGGAAGTCATATTTGATCAACCTGATAGCCTTTTATGAGGACATAACAAGGTGGATTGATAATGATAGAGCAGTAGATGTGGTTTACCTTGATATCAGTAGAGCATTTGACACTGTCTCCCACAGCATCCTTCTGGCTAAACTGGGGCAGTGTGGTCTGAATGATCAGGTAGTGAGGTGGACTGCAAACTGGTTGAAGGAAAGAGGCCAGAGAGCAGTGGGATGGAGTCTAGTTGGAGGCATGTAATTAGTGGGGTCCCACAGAAACCACTGGGACCAGTTCTGTTCAAGATATTCATCAATGACCTAGATGAGGGCACAGATTGCACTGTCAGCAAGTTTGAGATGACACCAACCTGGGTGGAGTGGCTGACACTCCAGAAGGTTGTGCTGCCATTCAGTGAGACTTGGACAGGCTGGAGGGTTGGGCAGGCAGAAATGTAATGAAATTCAACAAGGGCAAGTGGAGAGTCTTGCACCTGGGAAAGAACAACCCCAGGTATTAGTATAGGTTGGGGAATGATCTGTTGGAAGTCAATGAAGGGGAAAAGGATCTGGGCATCCTGGTGGGTGAAAGGTTGACGATGAGCCAGCAGTATGCACTCTTGGCCAAGAGGGCCAGTGCCATTCTGGGGTGTATTAGAAAGGGGTGTGGCTTGTAGGTCGAGAGAGGTTCTCCTGCCCCTCTACTCTGCCCTGGTGAAGCCACATCTGGAGTGTTGTGTCCAGTTCTGGGCCCCCCAGTTCAAGAGGGACATGGAACTGCTTGAGAGTGTCTAGCATAAAGTCACAAAGATGATTAAGGGAATGGAACCTCTCTCTTACAAGGAGAGACTGAGGAAGCTGTGGCTTGTTAGCTTGGAGAAGAGGTGACATCATCAATGTTTATAAACATGTAAAATGTGAGTGCCAGGTGGATGCAGTCAGACTCTTCTTCATGATGTCTGATGACAGGACAGGGGGCAACAGGTAGAAGCTGAGGCATAGGAAGTTTCATTTAAACATGAACAATAATTTTTTTCACTGTGAGGGTGACAGAACACTGGAACAGGCTGCCAGAGGAGTTTTGGAGTCTATCTTTCTGGAGATACTCAAAACCACCTGGACACATTCCTGTGTTATCTGGTACAGGTGATCCTGCTCTTTCAGTGAGATTGGACTAGATGATTTTTTGAGGTCCCTTCCAGCCCCTGACATTCTATGATTCTATGATATTCACTATTAACACACTGATTTATTCTCCTGAGGATTTCCTTGCTCATTTTCTAATAATAATTAAATATACAATTGTGTCTTCTTCCCCACATCTGTTCCAAATTTCCTCAACAGCTATTCCATTAAGCTAGTTCAGCTGAGTGTAATGTAAGACTATGAACTGTTTCATGGACTGAGGTTTAGCAGAGAAGAAAGACATGACTAGTAATATTCCAGATGGGTAGTAGTTTCTGAAGCAATAATCCAGAGTGATGACTTATACTAATAGAGGTGTCATGAAAGTTTGAGGGCATCACTCTTTATTAATCAATACTAATATTTTACTAGGATTAAGTTTGCATGCAAAAGTGTGATGGCTTTGCTTTGCAGAGTGGAACTTAGATGATAATTTCACTTCCATATTTCTTAAAGAGAACTGTACAATCACTTAGTTCAGATTTAATAATATTTATTTAAAGGAGTTGTATTAAGACCATTGATGCTGTTCTTGCATTGAGTTATGCACAACTGAAGGTACCAGTCTGATTCTTTTTTTATGTCAACAGCTGCTTGAATTTAGTAAAGCAATTTCAGGCCACTGATATCTTTTGCCCAGTGTCAATATTTTTCTCTCTCGCTGAACGTTATGTATGAATCCTAGATCTAACATAAGTTCATATGATAAAGAACTACATTTTAAGTCAGGCATATGGTCCTTTTGTTTTATGCAGGTGAAATAACCCATCACATGATTGGATGTGAAGATCATGTTTCTGGTTGTTGGACGCATAAGCATGAATCAATAAATTCTGAATATTGTCAATGCTGCACAATGCCAAAAGATAAATAGTTCAACATGTCCTTGCCCTTCATGTGTCCTAATTTCTGAGGTGATAATTTTTTCCATTCTTGAAATGAAAAATCGGACTCTTCCTGTTTAACAGATATAAATTTTATGTAAGGTTATCAGTATTAGGAAAGGATTTTTTTTTCTTTTGATTTGTTTAGAAGTATTGAATGAAATAAATAACATTCAGGTCTCAGGTATTTTTATATTTTAAGATTTCTTGTATCTACTTCACTACAGTAAAAAAAAAAAAATTAGAAACCATTTGAATTCACCTTAAAATTTCTGACAGTTGTAATCATTCATTTCCCAATTATTTCTTGTTTATTTTCCTATTAGGTAAGCTATGCCTTTGCAGGACAGAAAGCCACTGGCACAGAATATGGACGTGTAAATTGTGCCATTGCAAACCAGCAAAGACAATAGAAAATGATGGATATACAGAAACTTCCTACTGTCTGGAGTCAAAATTAGCCTTGGTGTCACAATTTTTACTCAATGCTTAAGCTACATTATAAATATATCACCTTTTTATAACAGGGGTCATAAATAGAGATCATTAATAGCTTCTCAAGATGTTTGAAAATTTGCTAAATTTGAAACTAGTGAAATGTAAGGATTTAAGTTTGTTGATTTCATGTTTGCCTCAGTGTTAGTTGTTGCAAGATGTTTTCACATCACTGTGCCGGGAAGATAGTTGCTTATCTACAAGACCACAAACTCTGATTATAGCAGCTGACAACCAGACAAGGCCACAGGTTCCTGTTCCTGAGTGTTGTAATGCAAGCTGGAGCTCACTGTGACAGTTTTATGGATATTTTGGTGGAGATGATTGATCGTAAAGGAACCACCTTTCCTGCAAAAGTGGATTGAGACATTTTAATTGGTTTTGCAGACAGAATCCCCTGAAAAATCAAGTATTAGCTGGAGAACATCACAGTAACTGAGGAATTCCTGATACTGGATTAATTTGGTCAGGATGACAGTAACTGTGATGCCAATAAGCAGGGCAGCTCCTGATCCTGGATTAGCTTAGTCAGGAAGATAGGAACAGTCACAGCAACAAGTGGGCCATCTCTTGATTCTGGATTAGTTTGGTCAGGAAGATATAAGTGGGGCAAATTTTGATGGAGAGGGCAGTGGGCTATTTGGAGATATTCATAAGAACAATAACTCCTACCAGCTCCTTCAGCATCCATGGCTACCTCCCATTAGGACCCATGGATTTATAGAGGTCCAGATTGCTTAACTAATCCCTAACCCAATTCTCATCAACCAAGGGAAATTTCTCCTTTACCTTGACATAATCTGGGGCCTCAGGCATCTTCCCTTCCTGAGGACAACCTTGGGCAGTATAGTCACAGTCTCAACTTATTCAGCAATGGGCCTACATTGTCTCTAGTGTTAGTTTTGTGTTCAGTATCTCTGAAGAAGCCCTTGTTCTTGTCCTTGACCTCCTTTACAATATTTAATTCCCAGGGGGCTTCAGCTTGCCTAATTGCCTCTCTTCATCCTCTGATAACAGTCTTACATTTCTCCAAGTGGCCAACCCTTTCTTCTATGATCTGTAGATTCTCTTCATCCACTTGAGTTTGCCCAGCAGTTTCCTCTTTAACCACAGAGTACGACAATAATCTAACATCTCCCTGTACACAACTGTTAAACAAATATATGTTTAATGTTTTGACAGGGTAGTGTTTGGGGTTTTTTTTGTTTTATTTTTTAACTTACAGCTTTACTAGATCAATCTCTTAATGGTAATTGAGAAAGTATTGTATGAGCAAAATGTCTGGCACTATTGATTGATATGTCGAATAATACAGCTTTCTGGTTTGTTTTTTTCATTACAGTGATCAAGATGTGTGTCTGAGATTGCATAAAGATAGACCCACACAATTTTTTAGTAAATTTCTTTTTCACTTTTGGCCTCTATTTCAAAGATTAAACTTTACTGGAGCACCTGTCCTATGAAGAGAGACTGATGGAGTTGCAGTTCCTCAGCCCAGAGAGAGAAGGCTCTGGGCAGATCTTGTAGCAGCAGCTCAATGTCTGGAGACCTACAGGAAGGCTGACAATGGACTGTTTAGAAGGGTGTGTAGCATTAGGGTAGTAATTTTAAACTAGAGGAGGTTAGACTTAGGTTAGTGAGGGAATTCTCTCTTGAACATGTAAATCACCTTGTAAATGTAATGATTGCATCAGGAACATGAAGTGTCCCAACAAAGATCATTGTGAACCACTCTCCTGATGTGTCAGCTCTGTCCACCTAAACAGCTATTGCCCAGAGAGTGTGGTGGATGGCAAAAACGGTTGGAGGCCACTGAACATCTACCCTTGTATGCCTACTAGGAGTCCCCTGAAAGTTACATCTGCATTGTAAAGTGACAAAGTGTGTAGAGCTAAGATGAATGGACCAGAAACAGTATAGAAATCCTGAGTTATGCCTGCTTAAAGTGAGAGAAACACCACTGGGTACAAGCTGAAGAAATGCCACCCAGGACATCAGAAGATGGAGGAACTTCAGCCAGAGTTATAGCAGAACACCATCTTCATCAGTCCAGGAATGTCTTCTTCCTCCTCTCTGCAGAAGAAGGAACCCTGGGGCAGTAATTATCTCTCTCTATCTCTCCTACTTTCTTTGTCCATTCTATTTCCCTTTTGTTTTCCTTCTTTCTCTGATTTGTTTGTAACTAGCCAATATTCTCATTTTTATATATGACCTTATTTATGTCTCAGTTTAACTCACAGGAATGTTCAAAATAACTGACTTCCTGACTTCTGCATAGAGACATTTATCCATAAGGATGAAGTTCTTCATAATGAGGGTAATTAAATACTAGAAGAGGTTGCCTGGATACGTGGTGGGGGGCCCATATCTGGATATATTCAAGGTAAAGCTTATTTGGCCTCTGAGAAGCCTGATCTAGATGGAGATGTCGCTGCTTGTAGGCAGGATGGTTGGACAACATTATATTTGAAAGTTTCTTCCAACCAATGAAGTCGGTGATTGCAGTTTCTTACTGTTCCTATTGAATTTGTCCTTTTACGTGATAACATATCATTCTGAGGAATTCAGATCTCTTGATCCTGAGGAATAACAAAGACAAACATAGAAATTAGACCAGATGACATCGATCCAAAACTCTAGTCACAGTTCATCTGTACAAACCTGCACTACGTTAACTAAAATTTATTATCTATCTTGTCATTGTAAAACATTTTTGTGCTCTTCTACTACAGACAGAGAGTTTCCAAGATAGGATTCCCTCAAGTCCCATTTCCCTGTTGAGGAAGTTGAGATTGTCAAAAAGATGTCTTATTTCTTTGAATCCATATTTCACAAGTAGGGACATATTTCCCTGATTAGACGGGCAGGCTTACTTTTGCTAAGATGCTGTGATAGTCACAGATCTTTGAGAATTCTCAAGGTATTGATATTAATCTCAGTCCATCATTTACACTTTTTCTTATGTCTGTGTCAACTCTGTCAAACCTTTCAAGTGTTGATGTCTTTTTGCTTACAAGCCTTCTTTTTACATACATATAAAGTTAAAAAAACCTAAAAATCTGGTATTTCACTTGATGAGTAATAAAGGCCTAGTACAATATTCTCCCAGGTAAAATGTGATAGGATAAGAGGAAAAGCTCTCATGTTGCACCAGGGGAGGTTTAGAAAGGTTGCTAGGAAAATTATCTTCAACAAAAGGACTGAAGAACTGAAATGGGCTGTCCAGGGAAGTGGCAGAGTCACCATCCCTGGAAGTATTTAAAAGATATATAGACATGGTGTTGAGTGGCATGGTTTAGCAGTGTCTTGGTGGTGCTAGATGAACAGTTGGACTTGATGATCTTGAAGACATATTCCAATCAAAATAGTTCTACAATTCCATGTCATAGTATCATAGAATAGAATCAGTCAGGGTTGGAAGGGTCCACAAGGATCATCTAGTTCCAACTCCACTGCCATGCCCAGGGATACCCTATCCTAGATTAGGCTGGACAGAGCCTCATCCAGCCTTGTGTTAAACACCTCCAGGAAAGTGGCCCCAACCACCCCCCTGGGCAACCCATTCCAGGGCCTCACCACTCTCATGCTCAACAACTTCCTCCTCACATCCAATCTGAATGTCCCCACCTCCAGGTTTGCTCCATTCCCCCTAGTCCTGTCACTCCCTGATAGCCTAAAAAGTCCCTCCCCAGCTTTTCTGTAGGCCCCCTTCAGATCCTGGAAGGCCACAATAAGGTCACCTGGGAGCCTCCACTTCTCCAAACTGAACAACTCTTTCAGTCTGTCTTCATAGCAGAGGTGCTGCAGCCCTCTGATCATCCTCATGGCCCTTCTCTGGACACGCTCCAGCATGTCTACATCCCTCATGTAATAGGGACTCCAGATGTCTTCACCGTTCTTCCTGAAGTTATCATTGATGAAAAGTGCCCATGTAAGAAGCTATCTATTTAGACAGTGTATGTTTTACTTTTAAGGCTATTCCAGAAGAAAACATGAAGATATGAATCTGGTTTGAAAGAGCAGAAATGAAATCCTTGTACTGAATAGGTAAACTCTATTTCTAGAAAGACTTCTGTATCATACTTGATATTGTCTAAAGAGCAAAATAATGCTGTCTTCCTATTGCTTGATCATCATCGGTATGATTCTCATTGTTTCTTAGAATAAGTGAAGCAATTTATTCTTAGGACAAATACTATATAATTCTGTCTATTATTCACTTAATGAAGTATAGTAAATAAAGTTTTGTATTAATTTCAACAGCATGGTCAAGTACATGGTGAAATGATAAAAAAATAAGATACCTCTTATTCTGAGATTAAGGAAATCATTCTGCTTAGACATTCTTTTTGGCTTACTCATTTTTTCCGTAAATCAAAGTGTTCGGCTGGCTAAATTGTATGGTGTAAAGCAGAGGACTGATGTAAACCACTTTTCTTTTACCATGTAATTTTCTAGTAATGGAAGGGATTAAATGAACATTTTAGTTATCTAATAATTATTTGGGTATTCGGTCCGGAACACCTTAACAAGAGGTTTGCTTCACTACTTTACTGCTTTTAAACCACAGCTGGAACCTGTAACCATAGATGCAACAACAAAAGGACAGAAAAACAATTTTGTCTTTACTCTTACTTCAGTTCTCTCTGGCTATGTTTTAGTTCTATCAGACCTGAGTCAATTTGACCAATACATTTTCAGGTGAAAAGAACTAGGAACATTCTTAACAAAGGTGGGAGAGGTGAATGGATCAGGAAGTGCAATGGGGTGATAGAACAGTAAGTTGAGAAAACAAAGTGTTGAAACTGTTCACTCAGAGTTATAAGCAAGATTGATTGCATGAGAGAAGGAAGGTAGAACAGAAAAGGCAGTCAGTGAAATAACAATCTGGAGAATCACATGCAGCTGTCAATATGATGATTTTTTACAAAGACAAGATACATTTATGGTTTTGGTGACCTGATTAAAATAAAGTTTCATTTTCTAACTCTGCTTATCATTCAGTTTCTGCAAATGAAGTTTTTCTGAAGTGTTTAATGTAAAGTAGCACAAATCTTTTAAAGCCACTAATAATGGCAAAATTACCGCATGACTGTCACTTGTTGGCAACATTTCTCAGCCTTATGTTGGATTCCTGGAAAGAAAACCCCCAGAATTTATGCAACACTGCAAATAAATTAATTAATTTATTTTCTTTGAGAGCCATTTGTCATATTGCTACATACCCTCCTAAATGGTCTCTCCCCAGCTTATACAGAAAATCCACTCTGAGGTTTCCTGGAGCCTTCTTTTCTCCATGCTGAACAACCCCAACTCTCCTACTCTATTTTCATAGGAGAAGTGCTCCAGGCCTGTCCTAGTTTAGGGCCATGAGCTACCAAGGACTGGAGGACAGAAATGACAGACTCCCTTTGAAGAGTAAGAATGAAGATAATGGACACTAATTGGAAGTTTAAAGAGAGATGCTATTTACTAGTGCATGTATGCAAAGGTCAGTCAAGTAGAGTGAGTACATCCACAAGCTAAGCCAAGTCTAACAGATTCAGACCATCTAGAATCCTCCACCCCTTCCACCCTTGGNCCAACTCTCATAGCCTGTCCTTATACCAGAGGTGCTCCAGCCCTCTGAGCATCTTGATGGCTTCCTCTAGACTGGCTCCAACAGTTCCATGTTCTTTTTGTGATAGGGTCTCCAGAACTGCACACGTTACTCCGGCTGGCGTCTGAGGAGAGCAGAGTAAAGGTGGACAATCCTCTCCCTTGCCCTGCTGGCCAAGCTGCTCTTGCTGCAGCCCAGGAAAGAAGTAAAAGAGAAAGCATTTCATTATGTTAAAGGGAAGGGAAGGGAAGGGAAGGGAAGGGAAGGGGTGATGTCCAGGCAGCTGTGATACTGAAAAATGGAATAGAATAACATTATTACAAAATCCTGGGAGAAACAGGTCCGTTCCTTGGAGAAGGCTAATATTTTCTTTGTTTTCTATAGTAGACAAGAAGCTCTTGTAAAAATAAACAAAACAATGGTCTTTCATCCTTCAACTTAGCATGGCTGTATGTCTGTATTGAATATGTTTCTTATTTTCCTCGCTGACTTACATGAAAGCTTAGAGATTCTGGAAACGTATGAATAATTTTTTTATCCTTGGTACCAAGATACCTTCTCAAGTTCTGTATATTTCTGCTGCTAATGAAAACAAACAATTCCTTCACTTACAGCCCAGTCTTCAGGAACTGAACCTTCTCATCTATGTCTGATTAGGAGGGTGTATATGAGAGTTCTAAAGAGCCTGCCATCTCTGTAGATTTGATCTCGTTTCATAACGCAACCATGCATAATCAGAAAACTAGATTTTGCACAGGAGATGTGAAATTCATCTTATCCATAAATTATCAGCCTAACAGTAAGAACAGTTAAATAACCTATTCATTTATGTCTGGCACGATGCTTAAATTGAAACATTCACCCCAATCCCTTTTTATTCTATTATAGCAGAAATTAAAAAAAAAAATAAATCATAGAATCATAGAATCAGTCAGGGTTGGAAGGGACTACAAGGATCATCTAGTTCCAATACACCTCCATGGGCAGGGACACTGCCCTAGATCAGGCTGCCCACAGCCTCATCCAGCCTCACCTTAAACACCTCTAGGAATGTGGCCCCAGCCATCTCCTGGGGGAACCCATTCCAAAGTCTCACCACTTTCATGGTGAAGAACTTCCTCCTCACATCCAATCTGAATCTCCCCACCTCCAGCTTTGCTCTGTTCCCCTATACCTGTCACTACCCGATAGCCGAAAAAGTTCTACAGTTCAGCACCTGTCACATCAATTTTTGAAGAAAGGGAAAAGATGTACAAATCATATCGAGACATGCAAAGTCTCTAGAAAGGAAATAATAGAAAACACAGTATTCAAATATGGTCATCTGATTTGAACAATTATCAATGTATCATTTGAGTGAAAATCTGTACCATTAAATAGTGCAATACTTTATCCAGTAGATTTTAGTCAGCTACTATAAAATTAAGCTCATTGTGCTAACAATGTAACTAAAAAGGGCTAATATAAACATGTTTATTATTTCTTCTGGTAAATATTCTCAATTATCATTATGCTGTTATCAGCCAGTCAGTTTCCAAAACATGATTTAAATTATATTCTTATTGACCTCTCCATTATATTCTAAAAGTCTATTATAAAATATTTACCCACTGTTTTTGTAACACCTTATAACTGAATCCTGGATAGAAAAAAAAATGTGTGCAGCACACTGTAACACAACCACCTTTCAACAACAAAATCAAGACTAGGTACTGTGCTGTCAGCTTAACAGAGATATCAGAAAATACTCTTCCCCCCACATTTGTGTTAGCATGTCATTATTCCGAACAGGAAACAAATTGATGCCTTTAATTTTTTTAGAATTTTGGAGGATTTTATGGTTTGATTTTCAATTTTCAGTCTAGGTAGAATCTCTCTTTTCCAGATAATGCACTTCATTCTTCTATGTTCTTTAACTGTTGCTCTTTACATAATATAGTCAATTAACTGAGAAAATTCAGTAACAAATCCAAGTCTCTGTACATTGCACAGATATTTTTTCCCCTAGAATTTGGCAGTGTTCTTAATTAGAGATTCTCCAGCTATGAAATATATAATCAGGAATAATTTACCTACCATAAAGTAGTATTTTATGTGACAGTACATATATTAAATTATATATTATAGAGAATGTAAGAGTACCTGTGAAAAAAGTTAAATACCAAGCCAGGACTTTATTCATATAGGATAATTTCTTATATCCCATTAAAAAATCTGCTACAAGTAGTGGAATTACATGATGATAGAGATTTGTCCTTTAGGGACCTGCAGGTCATAAAGAGACACAAGAAACTGTCTGAAATTTCCTTAACTCCACAGATGGTGTACTTTGGCCATAGTGTGATTTATCAGATATTCAGAGTGCGCACATCTGGACATCTACTACTGTCCTAACAAGAGTAAACATCAACATTTAATTTGTAGCTAAGGTAAGTGACAATCTAGAAATGGCTCCTCTACCAGAATTCTCTGAGCAGCATTCATGTAGATCCACCTCAGTGGTTTTGTTCACTATAGCTTGTTTTGCATTTCATAATCATTGAGTAAAATAAAGAAGTCTGAAAGTACAGGAAATTTCTAAACCCTATTTTTAGCCAGTGACTTATCAATAGGCTAGAGGGAGGTCTTCTTTTGTCCTACTCAGTCTAGATTTTTTTCCTTTTTTATGCTTTGTAGCAGTGTAGTTAGAGGATTTATCTTTAAAAAAAGAATTTAAACTCCCTTTAATAACGGAAAAAATAAACCTTTTTTTGATTACAGGGGGTTCTCAGTTAATTAGAGTTGGAATGAAAGGAGACATAGAAGGAAACAATTGAAAACTTACTTTCTTGATGGAAATGATCTACATAACTATATTCACACATGCTCAGTGTTCTTTATTGCAGGCAAAGGCTACTGTCTGAATAGAAGTTAGATTTCCATTCTGGCCTAATTGTCACATTTCCTAATAATTCTAAAAAGCTGTGTGCTGATTATACATAATTGGCATAAACATTAATGCTAAGATTCTTAAAAGTTCTATTAGCATTATCAGTTTGGTCTGTAAATATCTGGGGGCTGGTCAGAAGCTGGGAGAGGACAAGCTCTTCTCATTTGCTTGCTGTGATGGGAGCAATGGGTGTGAGTTGCAGCACAGGGGGTTCCACCTCAGCACAAGGGGGAAGTTCTTTACCGTAAGGGTCGCAGAGCACTGGCACAGGCTGCCCAGAGAGGCTGTGTAGTCTCCTTCTCTGGACACTTTCAGGGCCAGTCTGGATGTGTTCCTCTGTGATCTGTGTTCGATTCTATCGTCCTGCTCTGGTAGGGGAGTTGGACTTGATGATCTCTTTGGGTCCCTTCCAGCCCCTGACATCCTATGACCCTGTGATGCTGTGACGTGGGGGCATGGGGTGATGAAAAGCTCAACATGAGCCTGCAGTGTGAGTACAGCCCAGACTGCAACCATGTGCTGGGCTGCAGCAAGAGCAGCATGGCCAGAAGGGCAAGGGAAGGGATTCTCTCCCTTTACTCTGATCTGAGACTCCATCTGGAGCACTGTGTGAAGTTCTGGAGCCCCCAACAAAAGCAGGACATGGAAGTGTTTGAGCCAGTCCAGAGGAAGGTCACAAAGATGTTTAGAGGACTGCAGCAGCTCTGCTATGAGGACAGGCTGAGACTTGGGGCTCTGCAGCCTGGAGAAGAGAAGGCTTCAAGGAGACCTTATAGTAGCCTTCCTGTATCTGAAAAGGGCCTACAGTCAGGCTGGGGAGGGAGTATTTATAAGTCCTTGTAATGACAGGACTAGGAGGAATGGGTTTAAACTGACAGAGGGCAGGTTTAACCTGGATGTTAGGAGTAAATTCTTTACAGTGAGGATGGTGAGACACTGGCATAGGTTGCCCAGGGAGG
>VWZI01009416.1:0-49457 GCA_013396835.1 Psilopogon haemacephalus
GGAGCACGCTGAGCTTTTACTTATATGACCATGGAAAGGACATGGAGAGGGCATGTGGAAATGAGGTGGAAAACCAACTCCAGTCCTACCTGCTTGAGTACATGGTCTGTGAGGGAAACCATCACAAAAGAGGATTCCTTCCACAGGAGCATTGCTCTGGTATCCAGTGGGGACTTCCCCAGACACAGCAGAAGGACTAATATTACTTCTGAGCCTCTTGAAGGGATCTCAAAGCCTTTTTCTCAAGGAGTGCTTCTGAGCAGAATTAGAAGGACTCTGCCTCCAGACAGTCAAAAGAAAGAGATAATCAGATTTTCTGGTCTGTGTGGGTCCAATGGTCAGGCACATCTGACTCACAGGACCATGAGGCTCAGTAGACAGTGGTGCAGAGTGCCACCCTAATGCCATTAAGCTATAGAGGGCTCAAACTCATCTCTGTCTGGGGAGACAGGAGAATCCTAATAGCTGAGCATGTTGGAAGATAAGGAGAGTTCATCCAGGAATGAGTGGCACAAACACTCCATTGTGCCCTGCACGGATGAGCAAGAAGCTTCTGAAGATAATCTCATGGAAGAAAGAAGCTCACAGTTCATGGAGGAAGGGACTTGGCACTTGGGAGAGCTACAGAGAAGTTGTCAGAGCATGTAGGAGGGCAACAAGGAAGGCCAAAGCCCTCTTGGAACTAAAACTGGCAAAGGAAGCAAAAGTGAACAAGAAAGGTTTCTTCATCAGTGGTTAAAGGAAGAGCAGGGAAAGAGTGGGCCCAGTGCTGAGTGAGAAGGCAGCCTGAGACCTGAAGGTGCAGAGAAGGCAGAGAGCTGCTAAATATCTTCTTTGCTTTAGTCTTTACTCCCCTATGAGCTCCAGCCCCTGAGTGAAGGAGAGGAAACCTGAAGGAGAGAAGACTTCCCACTAGTCAGCAAAGACTGGGCTAGGATCAGTCACACACATTGAATATTCACAAGTCCCTGGGCCCTGATGAGATTCACCCTGCTGAGACAACTCCCTGAGGTTGTCCTCTGCCACTCTCCATCATGTTTGCTAATCAGTGGCAAACAGCAGAGGTGCCTGAGGGCTGGAGGGAAGCCAAAGGCATTGCAGTCTTCAAAAAAGGAAAGAAAGAGGTTCCAGGTAAATATAGCCCAGTCAGCCTCACCTCATCCCTGGAGAATGATGGAGCAGCTCATTCTGGAGGTTATCTCTCGGCACTGGGGAGAGAAGAAGATTATCAGGAGTAGTCAGCATGGATTTACCAAGGGGAAACCAGGCTTGGCTGACCTGACAGCATTCCAGGATGCTGTAACCAAATGTGTAGCTGCAGGCAGAGCAGTGGATGTAGTCTGCCTTAGCCTTAGCCTTAGCAAGGCTTTTGACACTGTCTCCCACAACATCTTTTTGAGCAAGCTCAGGAAGTGTGGGACAGAAGAGCAGGCAGTGAGATGGGTTAGGAACTGGTTAGACAATAGAGGGCCAAGAGTGGTGCTCAATGGTGCCAGGTCCAGCTGGAGTGCTGTGACCAGTGCAGTCCTCCAGGGATCAGTGCTGGGTCCAATCCTGTTCAACATTTCCATCAATGACATTTCTGAGGGCACAGACAGACAGACAGAGGCTGCTCAGCAAGGTTGCTGATGATACTGAACTGGGAGGCTTGGCTGAGACACCTGGAGGCTGAGAGCTGGGCAGACAAGAACCCAATGAGGTTCAACAGAGATCATTGCAGTCCTGCACCTGGGAAGCAATAATAAACTGCAGCAGTACAGTCTGGGAGGTGATCTGCTGGAGAACAGCCTGTGGAGAGGGACCTGAGAGTGCTGGTGGGCAAGAGGCTCTCCATGGGCAGCAATGAGCCCTGGTGGCCAAGAAGGCAAATGAGGTCCTGGGGGGCATTAAGAGGAGTGTGGGCAGCAGATCCAGAGAGGTTCTCTTCCCCTTCTGTTCTGCTCTGGTGAGACCTCACCTGGAATACTGCATCCAGCTCTGGCTCCCCAGTTCAGGGGAGAGAGGGATCTGCTGGAGAAAGTCCAAGGGAGGGATATGAAGATGACGAAGGGGCTGGAACCCTACCTGATGAGGAGAGGCTGAGGGCCCTGGGGCTGTTTGGTCTGACTTATAAATACCTGAGAGCTGGAGCTCAAGAGGGAGGGGACAGAATCTTCTAATCTGCACCCTGTGATTGGACAAGGGGTAATGTTTATAAACTACAGCACAGGAAATTCCACTTCAACATGAGGAACTTTACTGTAAACATCCCAGAGCACTGGCACAGGCTGCCCAGAGAGGTTGTGAAGTCTCCTTCTCTGGAGACTTTCAAGCCCTGTCTGCATGTGTTCCTGTGTGACCTGTACTAGATTCTATGGTCCTGCTCTGGCAGGGAGTTGGACTGGATGATCCAAGGAGGTCCCTTCCAATCCCTAACATCCTGTGATCTCTGATCTTGTGATCCTGTGCTTGGCCCAGAGGCCCTTTCCATCCCTGACATAGATTATCCCAGAGAGGGTATTTCAGGGCCCCAGAAGGGCACCAGGGTATCTTTGCTGTAGCTGCCCTGAAGAAGAGGGAAATAAACTGATCTATTTCTTGCCCAAACTCTTCAGAGGTAGGGTTGATGAGGGATAAACTTCAGCAGGTGCCAGTTGCTACCACAATGCTGCACCGGCACCAATAATGCACCAGCCAAGATCCTTTGATTCCCATCCATAAAGTGCTTCGGAGAGCCAAGTTGTGATCAGCAAAACTGTCACACCCTCTCACAGCCCCTCTGGGAAAAGTCAATGTCTAATGGAGACAGGTCCCTCAATCCAACTGTCCACCCACAACCACCATCCCTACTTAACCATGTTGCAGACTGCTATGCCAACGTGATCTTGGAAGGCCTCCTGGTGTGGTCACTCCACCACCTCCCTGGAAATCTCTTCTAGTGTTTGACCACTCCTTCAGTAAAGAGCTTTTCTCCTAATATCCAACCTAAACCTCCCCTGGCACAACTTGAGTTCATTTTCTCTTGTTCTGTCTCTTGTCCTTTGGGAGAAGAGAGCAAGACCCACCTGGCTCCATCCTCCTTTCAGGGAATTGTAGAGAGAAACAAGGTCTCTCCAAGGTCTCTCCTCAGCCTTATCTTCTCCAGACTAAACAACTCCTAGTCCCACAGCTGATTTCCAGATGCTTCACCAGCTTGGGACTCAAGTGCAGGATTCAGCACTTGAACTTCATTAAACTGAACACAGCCCTCAGAACAGCCTTTCTACCCTCAAACAGATCAACACTCCCACCCAATTCAGTGTCTTCTGCAAAGTTAGTGAAGAGCTCTCAGTCTCCTTGTACTGACCCATCCAGACACATTGCTGTGTGACCTGCACTAGATTATGGTCCTGCTCTGGAAGGGGACTTGGACTGATTCTTGGGAAGTCCCTTTCAACCCCTAACATCCTGTGAACCTGTGACAATTAATAAAGATGTTAAAGAGAGTCAGCCCTAAAACTGAATCCTGAAGTACTCCACTGCTTATGGGCACCAACAGGATTTAGCCAAACTCTCTGGGCCCAAGGATCCAGCCAGGCTTATTCCCAAGAAAGAGTTCACCTTTCTGAACCATCAGCTGCCAGTTTCTCCAGGAGGATGCTGTGGCAGACAGTGGTAAAGGCTTTAATAGAGTCCAGGCAGACACATCCACAGCCACTAGGGCAGCCCACCTGCTCATAGAAGGGGATCAGCTTGGTCATTCAGGTATTTCCCCTCATGCTCCTTCTGGCCCTTCTTACAGAGGAGCGTCACAGTGACAAGTCTCCACTTGTCTCAGACCTCCCCCATTAACTAGAATTGCTGAGACCTGATGGAGATCGACTTGTAAACTGCTGTGTGCTCAGAGAGCTGCAGTTATCTGCTCTCACACAGAACCTTTAGGCACCAAAACCAGCTTGTGGCAGCAGAGATCAGTGTTGTATGTTCAGGCACCAGTCACAGCCCAGGTGCTGCCCTCACTCAATTTTGGGTTGGTTACACAGAGACCAATAAAAACTTGGAAACACCTCAGCCCTGCCAGGTGCTGGGTGAATGTTGATAGGGCTGCAGAGGGTTGTCCTGCTGCCAATGGCCAGGTTTCAGACTGTCTACACCAACAAGCAAGACCCACACACACACTGGGAAGAAAATGAGAGAAACAAACAAAAAACCCAGCGGCTGAGATGAGGAGAGTTTAATGGAATGATGCAACGACAAAACCTTAGAGCATTTAGGAGAAAAGCAAAGCAGGAGCAGCATCAGAAGCTGGAGAAAAACAACACCTGGTGAACTGCCCTCAAAGGCTTTGGATGAGTCTAAACAGGGAAATGAGAACACGCCAAGTGCAGGTGCCCAGCACAGGGAGAAACATTAGCAGGCAAAGATGTGTTCCCTCTTCCTGTGTCAGAGTCCTCCCAGTAGATGAGCTGACTGCATGGCAAGAGGAGATAGGCTGGAGTGTCCCTCCAGCCTGGTTCCTGAGGTCCACATGGCAGCTTTGAGAGAAGCAAGGAAGAGAGCAAAAGTGTGAGTGGAAGACAGGAAAGGTGAACATTGGCCACATTTGCAGAGAACCAAAGTGTCACCTTTCAGGCTTCCTTCTTAGGTCAAGCCAGAGAAAACCAACTGCTCATAAAGCAATGGTGCAAAAGGGAGATCCTCTGCCCAGCATCATGTTCTGAGTGCCTGGGGGTCGTTCTCTGATGCCATGAAGAGCTTCTTCAGCAGGGCCTGGATGGTCTGCAAGAGTAGCGGTTGGTGATGCAGGAGAGGTCAAAGCCCCCAGAGTTGATGGGCACTCCATCACAGCTGAGGATGCTGCCAACAGCAGCAGAGGTGGAGGAGCCCACGGCAGTGTTCTGGGGGAAGGAGCTGAGGATGGGTCCAGGCAGGGTCACCAGCACAGCAGGTGGCTGGATGGCAACGATGGAGTCCTGGCACCTGACACAGCAGGGCTCATTGCAGCTGTTGGCCAGAGGGGTTGGGCCACAGGGCTGGCAGGGCACACAGGGGTTGCAGGAGGACATGTCCTAGGGGTGGAGGTGAACCTGGGACAATGGACGTGGGAAATAAGAGCACAAGCATGGGTGAGAAGCAACCTATTACACTGTCACAAAGGACCTAAGCCCTCAATGGCTGAGAAGATGAAGCTTCTGCTAGCAGCAATACCATCAACACTGCTTCATCCAGCTACAGCCTTAGGAACAGCAGCCTGACCCAGGCAGCCTCACTCCTAGTGCACAAACCAGAAGCCACCACACCACGTTCCTTTGTCTCTCTAAGCAGGAGCCATCCCTAATTCCCCCCTTATGAAAATTTCTCTGAGCCCTAAATATGACAAACACAACATTAGTTGAGAGGTCCATTGAGTGGTGGTCTCATTTCTGAAGAGAAGTAGAAGGGCTTCAGACTCACCTGGTTCTCAGGGAGAAGGAGGCAGAAGTGGATGAGAGAGCAGGACCTGGGCTGCCTTTTATACCTGCCCTGCACTGCCCCAGGACCAGAGGCACCTTGGCAGAGGTAACAATTTCTGGGCAAGCTCATCTTGAGTGCAAACCATCAGAGCTAAGGACATGGCTGTGCTTTCATTTCCTGCACTGCTGCCTTTTCATTTCCAGGTTTGTGTCAGGACCACACCCCAGCTAAAGCTTCTTCTGAGCACTAAATGCAAAAGTCAGGAATGCCTCAGTATGGGCAAAAGAGTCGTGAGAAGTTCCCCTGAGGTCAGCTGCACTCTCTGAAGCTACAAGAAATGGGAAGACAAGACCCTGACATTAACCCAATTTTGAAAGCACTCCCTCTGCAGAAAAAAGGCACCAAGATTGTGCTGGTGAGACTCAGTGGGCAGCTGTGACTGATCCTGGTTGTGATGAACACCTAACAGCCTCATGCCCCAGCTTCATTTTCAGCAGCTTGCAGAGAGCTCTGCTTGTTCCTGCTCCAGCCATAGGATGTGGCCCTTGGTTGAGATTGTGCTGTTGGTGTTGTCCCTGAGTTGGGTTCTTAGTCCAGGCTGCCAGACACCAATTAACTCACTGAGTGGAGAGATTTGACTTTATCTCTGGTGTGCAGGACCAAGTGCCAGGTGTCTAAGCAGAGCAGCTCAGCTTCCCAGAGACAAGTTTGGCTTTTCACAGAAAACAATAACAAAAAAGAAGCTGTCCCAAAGGCAATGATTGGTGACTTGTGCTTGTCCAAGGGAAATGTCTTTGTGCATGTCCTAACAAATGCTCAGCTCATTATGCTAAGGTGGTCCTCTACTGACATGTAAAATCTCCTCTCAGAGGTGAGTAACATAAGTAATATATTTATTATAATTATATACATTGCATTATATATGTAATTATATATATACACCTCAGAATTATGTAATTACATCAGAAGCTGTTTTGAAAAACAACCTCTGTGATCTGATGGCTCCCAATGTTGACACATAATCCAAGGGTAGCTTCTGAAGAGATCTGTTGAGGGTATATGGGTGTCCTTGGCAGAACCATGCTTGCAGTGCAGGGCAGTGCTTACCCAGGACTTGCCTCAAGAAGGCAGCAAGGGTGAGATAGGCTGAGCCTCATCCTGCTGCATATGTGGGAGTGACTCCACAGCCCACACGTCCCACCCAGAGCCCTGGGAGAGCAGAGCTGCCATTTCTGACTCTGCAAGGGGCACAACAATCCAGTGGGGAGGGGGAAACACTTCTCAGCACCCCTGCAGTGCTCCTGCTCTGCTCCTGCCTCCTCCAGTATCCTGTCTTGTTTCCACAGCCAGATCTTTATAATGAGGGGCTCTGTTGGCTCTGGATTCCCTGTAGCTGAGAGTGTCTCTTCCTGGTCTTATAGTCCAGTGGAGTCTTCCCATTCCCAGGTCAGAAATGCCTGGTTTTGTTGACACCTTTGATGCTCCATTGTTGCAGCCCTGAGCATCTGGTTGTCTCCTCTCCTGGCATGAAAACCTGCAAGCTGAGAGGGGAGATAAGTTCCAACCAAAACTTGAGTCTAAAAGAGACTCCTTCAAATATGTCATCAACATCTTCAACAGCAGCAGCAGCTGCATTTCCCCTTTCTCAGAGCACTGCACACCCTCAGAGGCAAAAGAAAATTTGGATGGTTCCAAGATACACTCAACCTCACCCAAACCAGCCTGCCTGTCCTCTCTTCAAAATCTTTGGGGAGTGCATCAGTGCAGAGCTGGCCGCAGCTTATCCTCCCATGACCCCAAGTTGGATAGGAAGGGACTAGAACACTCTCCCATCCCAGGTTCCACAACAGAAGAAAAGAAAATGCAGAAAGATGAAGATTTTTGCCTCTCCTGACTCCCGCACAGAGTCCAGCCCCAGGTTTATTCCATTCAGTAGAATGGAAACAGCTGCTGGAGATCAGATACTCTGAGTCCCTGCTGAGAGCAGCTCTCACTAGAGCAGGCTGGACAGTGCAGTGACCAAGTCCTGAACATATTCCAAGGCTGAATCCTGCACAACATCTCAAAAATCAAACTCCATCTTTCTAAGCCCTAAAGAGAATTATCCAGGTTCCAAAAGGTGTCCACTGCCTTTCATCCTGCCACTGTGCCCTTTAAAAACATTCCATTCAGCCAGTTGAATCTGCAGGGGAGTATTCAGTACCACGCTGACATAATGCCAGCTTTGTAACAGAAGTGCTGATTGGCACAAAAGATCACAGGGTGAGAAGTTCAGACTGTTGCCTGTGTCACTTCCTGCTTCTGGAGACCTTCTTTCAGCTTCTGGTTTGGGTTGTGTGTCTCTTATGCTTTGCTGGCTGTGGCCTTGGATGCTTGCCTGTTTTATCTTGCTGACTCATTTGCTGATTGTCTTTGCTGCCTCTCTCTTTCGCTCCTTCACACAGGGTTGTACATTTTGCTATTTCATTAATCTCTCTGTCGTGGTAAACCTGAAGGGTCAAAAATAGGTCCATGCATGAGCTGTCTTGCCCAGACATGTTCTTCTACTCTCCTTCCTTCTGTTTGGGAAGAAGTGGGAAAAAAGACAGAAGACCTGGAGCCATGGAGTCTGAGCACTGTGGCTTACCCAATTTGTTTTTCTCCTCTTTGCATCTCACGGTAAACAAGGTGCACATGCTTGCCTTGTGCTAAGCCTGTGCACTGCCTATGTGTCTTCCTGTAGGAACATGCACCCTAAGTATGGATGGGAAGTTGAGATAAGTAAGCCATGGCAACAAAAGGTCTAAAAAAGAATAGAATAAGGACAAGAGCAGGACGTGAAACAAGAATGAGGATGTGTTGCACAAGAGCCACAAGTGGTCGAAGGGGGCCAAAACCAACTTTGATATATGTGGCAGCTTGCATAAGAAGTAAATGGAAAGGTACTGCTTAAAAAGTATAACGTTTCTATCTGTGGATAACGATAGAGCTGACCACTGCAATTCTGCAAGCGCATGAACACTTGGCTTGTACCAATCAGCTATAGCCACAGAACGCATAGACAACTGCTCTTATCCAATCAACATTTACCGCGTATGCATAATAACATCGATGCTTGAAACTCAGAATATATATACAACTACTTTTGAGATAATAAAAGGGGAACTAGTTTGCATCAAACTGTCTTCCCATCTCCTTGTTGCATCTTCTTCCCTAATATGTTCATAGCAAGCCTGTGGTTTCACACAAATATGGCAAACCTTGGCTTACTGCCATGCCAACTGGATAAGCTGTTATGTCCAAAGGCCCAACCAATCTCAGGCACTGATACAAAAACAGAGAAGCAGGTAACACTGTGGCTTTCTGTTACTCTTAAGCTTTCTGTGCTTAACTGATAATCTGTGTTCTGCTGTATCCATGCCTGTGATGCCTACCGGCAATGCTAATGTCTTATTATATATAGCAATATAAGCTATAGTCCAGCCTGGAACTGCTTCTGATTTACCAGAAACAACTCAAATAGCTACATACAACATCCAGTGTGACACATACCTGCTGAGACACATTGCAAGACATCTGCCTGCACTTGCCAGAGCAGCCTGCATCTCCCAAGACAAGCAAGTCCTGGAGGCACACAGATCGTTGAAAGCCAGGATGAAAGTCAGAAACCATCTGCCCCTTCCCTCAGCAGCCTGTGGAGCTTGGGGTAAATCAGAAGTCTCAGTACTGGCCAGCAGCCAGACCAGCCAGAAAGGCAGCAGACAGAACTCCCTGCAAGTGTTCTGAGTACTGTCTCAATTTATTACTAATCTCGCAAGTCGAGAAATAATATTTGTGAGTAAATACCCTAAGCTTTTGCACTAAGCCCCCCTATGCAGAGGGGCCCCGAGTCCATCTAGTGGCCAAGTGGATAACTAATCACAAGCAGAGTAAAACCTTCTCTTCCAGTTAATTAACTTCAATTGGTTTCAATTATATGTATATTGATAGTTGTATTAGATTTAGTTAAGCAATGTGTTCCATGACCATTACAATTGAACCTGTTTATTATTAAAATTAGCAGTTGGGGGTGGAAAAGCTTGAATATAAAAATTAATAAACAATATTAATTTTGGAAAAAATAATCTCTCATTACTTAATCAGAATCCCTTGCATCACACTCTCCTTATCCAAACCCTGAGGGCTTTTTGAGTTTCCCTTGCTCCCAATCTCTGTGTAGGAGCCTTGCTTGTGTAAGCAAACTTCCTTAAACCAGAAGAGAGAAGGATCTGCTTCCACCTTTTCCACATCCTCACAGCACACAAACACTGACAAGGTATCCCTTCAGCTTTCTTCTCCTAAGGCTCTCATCATATCCTGCCTTCACTCCTCCATGACTGCTCAGAGCCCAGAGCAGTGACATAAAATCTAGAAAACAAGAAAAGGAAGAATGGCTTGGACTAAGGATCATAAATGATACTATATAAGATTTGGAGGCAAGAATGGATTAAGAGCTGCCAGAAGGGAGGTTGTAGCCAGGTGGGGTTGGTCTCTTCTCCCAGGCAACAAGCAACAGAATGAGGGGACACAGCCTCAAGTTGTGCCAGGGGAGGTATAGGCTGGATGTTAGGAGGAAGTTCTTCACAAAGAGAGTGATTGGCTGCCCAGGGAGGTGGTGGAGTTGCCATCCCTGAAGGTGTTCAAGGAAAGACTGGATGGGGCACTTAGTACCATGGTCTAGTTGATTGGGTAGGGCTGGGTGATAGGTTGGGCTGGATGAGTTTGGAGGTCTCTTCCAACCTGGCTGATTCTTGCCACGAACAAGGAGATGGGAAGACAGTTTGATGCAAACTAGTTCCATTTATTACATGTGTTTGTTCATCTTATATATGCTTAGATATTCTAAAGAAGTCAGCCTACCAAATAACTAAAGCTAACACAGTGATTGGCTTAACTAAAAATATGAAATCACACGTCTCTATTTGATACAAAATACAGACACTGCCCAACATCCAAGAACACAGAGAAACTGTGAGTTCTTTGTTTTACCTTCTTATCAGAGTTTTTACAACCTCTAGGTCATTTTTGGTGTCTTGGCTCCACCAGACACCAGCAATTAGAGGCTATGTGTCATCCCTTAAACCCCCACTGTTTTTTCCACATTCTGTTTCCATTTATTATGAGTCTGTGTATCCACAGACTCTGTGGTTCTACAGAACAGCAGGGCATGCTCAGAGCTGATTCCTGCTCTCCTAGGATTCATGAGCAGGGTGTCTGCAGCCCTTCCACCATATCCCTGTCTTTCCAAGATAGTGTAGTCTAAACGGTAAAAAGCAAAGGAGAACAGACTGTGCAGGAATAGAACAGAACAGATATATCCATGTCATCATGATGCAGGTCTCTCAAGTACAGAATAACACCCACATGTTCATGCCTGCCTACATGGAACCATGCAACAACCTGTGCACTCAAAAAAAGCCAGGAAAGTCAGCAGTGAGGTCTCTACTGAGGAGATGCTGGGGACCACACTGGCAGAACAGGACTCAAGGAGTCACAGGCAAAACCAGGCCCCAGACTTCATCCTGACAATCACTGTGGCAAGTGGCATTCCTCAGGGATGGGTACTGGGACCAGTGCTGCTTAACATCTTTGTTGGTGCCATGATCAATGCATTCTCAACAAGTTTGTGGATTATAAATGCTGAGTGGTCGGTTGACGTGCTGGAGAGAAGACTTTGCACAGGCTGGAGAGCTGGGCCCATGCTGGGCTGGGGCAATCTAAGCAAAATATAGGCTGTGCAGGGAATGTCTGGAGAACAGTCTTGAGGAGAAGGACTTAGAGGTGTCAGTTGATGAAAAACTGAACATGAGCTGGCAACGTGTGCTGGCAGCCCAAAAAGCCAACTGTGTCCTGCGATATATCAAAAGATGTGTGGCCAGAAGGTCAAGGGAGGTGATTCTTCTCTATCCTGCTCTGGTGAGATCTGGAATGTGCCTTCCCATCTGGAATGCTGCATTCAGGTCTGGAGCCCCCAATACAAGGACACTGATCTGTTGCAGAGAGTTCAAAGGAAGCCATGGAGATGTTTGAGGACATCTCCTGTGAGAACAAGTCGAGGAGTTTGGCCTGTTCAGCCTGCAGAATAGAAGGCTCTGGGGATACCTTAGATCAGCTTTCCAGTACCTGAAGACAACTACAGGAGAGCTGAGGAGGGACGTTTTATAAGATTTTGTGATGACAGGACAAGGGAGAACGGTTTGAAACCAGACCTGGACCATATTTAGATTGGACATTTGAAAGAAGCTCTTTATTGTGTGGGCAGTGAGACACTGGAGCAGGTTGACCAGTAAAGTTGTGGATGCCATATCCACAGTGCTTAGGACAAGGCTAGATGAGTCTTTGAGAAACACAATCTAGTAGGAGGTGTCCCTGTCCATGGAAAGGGGGATTGGAACTAGCTGATCCTTAACATCCCTTCTAACCTAAGCCTATGGCTGGGTTGTATTCCATGATCCTCTGAGGACCCACAGAGACTGCACAAGGAGGGGAGGACCTAGACCCAGCAAAATTGTTCTGAGAGCACTGTTAGTGCTGGAGTCAGGTCAAAGCCACCCAGCAGAAGCCCATTTGTGTGGAAACAAGGTTGACCATGAGTGAGAGATGGGCAAGCAAGAGTTAAAGACTGAGTCCTCTGAAACGGCAGTCCTTGGGCATCTGGAGGAAAAGCCTGAGAGTGGCGCCCATCTCCTGACAATGTGACCATAAACAAGCTTTCAGAAATGACCCAGATGCACATCACCTGCATTCATGGAATGCCACCAGTCTCATGACTGCATTGACACGTGCCTGCCCTGGAAATCCTTGTGGCACTCAGCTCCACGCTTCAAGCCTTCTGGTGGGAAAGGGTGTGGCAGAAGACAGGAAAAGAAGGAGGATCAAGGAAGGAAATCAGGATGCAGCCTGCCCCATCAGCTGGGATGGTTTGCATTTGTCATGAGCTGCTCAGAGAATTCTTCCTTCCACAAATGTGCTGCTGGGCCTGAGGCACTGCAGCACTGCTATAAAAGGCAGCCCAGCTCTCTGCTCCCTCATCCACTTCTCTCACCTCCTTCTGCTTGGGAACCAGGTGAGTCTCAAACTTCTGCTTCTCCTCCTTCAGCATCAGGTCTCTCCTCAATTTATGTCTCAGCTGACTGGGGCTCTGCTAGCACAAGACTGGGAATGGCTTCACCTGTGAGAGGGAAGAGCAGAGAAGGCCTTTTGCAGAGAGGCCAGGACTTAGTTGAGGTGTCACATAGGTCTTTCAGTTGGGCTGTGTGTGCAAGAAGGAAATAAGGAGGAAACTTGAGACCACTGTCATTGGGTGCATGGCTACTCCTCTTGTGTCTCTATTTTCTCCTTCTTTCTTCTCTCTCCCAGGTGTACCCCTAGCTCCAAGACATGTCCTGCTGCAAGCCCTGCCAGCCCTCCTGCCAGCCCTGTGGCCCAACCCCACTGGGCAGCAGCTGCAATCAGCCCTGCTGTGTGAGGTGCCAGGACTCCACCGTTGTCATTGAGCCCTCCCCTGTGGTGGTGACCCTGCCTGGACCCATCCTCAGCTCCTTCCCCCAGAACACTGCTGTGGGCTCCTCCACCTCTGCTGCTGTTGGCAGCATCCTCAGCTGTGATGGAGTTCCCATCAACTCTGGGGGCTTTGACCTCTCCTGCATCACCAACCGCTACTGCTGCAGGCCCTGCTAGAGCTGCTGCCACAGTCCTTGCACAAGAACACCCAAAACCTCCAAACATGGTGCTGAACAGAAGACAGAGCTTCAGGCCATTGTTGCTTTCTTCCACTCTCCTGTCTACTTTTACTGTTGCTGTCACCCAGTGCCAACCCAGCAAGGTTCTCCCAAGTCCAGCAGCCTGACTCCGCTCCTATCCAGGCCAGGCAGATGGACACTCTGCAACAGCTCCACCCCCTTTAGTGGGTGAATTCCTTCATGCTCCCTGTGAGCCACCTCCTTTTCTTCTCTAGACTCATTAAAGTTGTGCTGCATCCAAGTCTGAGCCTTTGAGTCCTCCTTCCCTGGCAACTCTTCCACTCTGCTCAGGGCAAATGGTCAAGGAAGCAGAGACTGGGACTACCTTCAAGGAATTTTGTCACTTGACACCATGGTCAACTAATTCCCTGCTTTCAAGGACGAACTCATGGTTACTGCTGTCAAGAGAGGCTCAGCTGAGTGAATGTCTCACTCTAGCTTAGCTCCCTTGGGCAAAGACCTTGGCAGCTTTCTTAGCCTTCTGGCCTCTGTCCAACCACACTTAAAGAAACCTCCACCCATAGTCTGTTACAGCTGACAGCACCTTGGGTATTAGAAGGAGCCAAGGAAGTAACCAATGAACCCAAGTGTTGTGGTTTAGGCCCAGCCAAGCCCCTTGAAGCTTTAATACTCTGCCCTCCACCCTATAGTAGGACTGGAAGGAGATCTGAGAGCAAAATGGAAAACCCCTGGATTGAGAGAAGAGTTCAAAAGAACAGCACAGAGACTGAAAGAACACCAGGAATTGCACCACCACTAAAGAGGAATCACAGGAAGGCAGTGATTTAAAGCTAAGAAGATCAGCTAAGCCCACAGTGTCACAGCTGAAATCCCCCTGCCCCTACCAGACTCCCCCTTCTACAGTCACCATGATGTCACTATGGCATTCCATGCCCCATTGGCTGCTTCAGCTGGCTGTTCTGACTCTGCCTCCTCCCTTCTTCCTCTCCTATCCAAACCCACAATGTTTCCCACCTTTTGTTCTTTACTATCTATTTTATGTCCTGTGCAACTGTTTAACAGTTTACTGTCATATAATTTAATTCTCTGGCTGTTTCACCCCAAAATTAAACGCCAGTGTGGTACTTAGCAGACTTCTCCATCATCCTACATCACCTACCACATGCACCCAGTCTTTGGAAAAGCAATCCTCTGGATTCCTTGCCTGAAGCAGGACTAACTCAGACCATCTGCCCTAATATATTCTCTATGTCCACCAGGGGTCATATTTCCTTCTACAGCACATGGGAATTTTGGTAGGGCAAGGACAGTTTGACTGGCAGATCCTGTGGTGCTAACTGACCAGGTAGCGTGTGATAAATGCTCATCACAGTTTCTAAAGGCCCCACCCCCCCCAGTGCTCTGTCGTGGAGGCAGGGAATTAATATGGCCAAATCAGGAATTAGAAAAACAGAACTGTTTTATTTTCCTGAAACCCTCCCCTCCCCAAATTATATACAGAACTAGTTTAGGTCTATTTACAGGCTCTAATTCAGTCAGGAATTCTTCAAAGGATGATACGGACAAATTTAGAGAATTAGGACATCAGAAAATGGAAAAAGCTAAGCTACTAACACAGCTTTACCCCAGTATAAATTAGGCTGAGGAGAGAATTAAGGGAACAGCAGGCTTTACTCATGAAGGTGAGATAGGACTGGAGATGATCCCTTGCTGGATTTCTCTGTGGCTCAGCTATCTTCTGACACTGCAAGCAATATCCAATCGTAGATCCGAATGGCAAAGGTCCAAAGTGGGTGGAGAAGCTGCCAAACGAAGAAGTGTCTCAAGACTCAGCTTCTGCAAGACAGAGATCCATGGAAGTGACACTGCCTCAGCAGTAGCAAGGGAGAGCCAAACTGCTAGGGTCTGCCTCAGCCAGAGTAGCAGTCAGGAAATCAAGGCTGCAGTATGGTCCAAGAGTAGCCAGGTCCAGGTGCCAACAGCAGCTCTCTCAAATGGACCCCAGGACTTGCCTAGCTTGCAAAATTGCACAGAATGGTGCAGAAGAGGAGACAACTATCCGAAAGCAGGGACAGTGCAAAAACAAAGAGCTGTGAGAAAGGTAGGAGCCATCCAAAAGTAGGGAAGGTCTGAAATGGGAACTCTGTCAAGGCAGGAACCTGTCCTGTCAGGAGCTCTTTCAAGGCAGGAACTTTTTCAAGGCAGGAGCCTTACGCCTCCTTCCTTGATCTATGTATGCATTTCTAGACAAAGTGTCCATTTGCCACTTTACACTGGGTGTGAATGGCCCAGCCAACCACCAGCCTGATTGCCAGCACAGGCTTCCACACGGGCCAGTACACAGGCCTTTGGCTGTTCCCCCCTCAAGCCCATGGGAGAGGGAAAGCAGTTTTCACACCTTCTTCTCCTCCCCATTCAAACCCCTGGAGAAGGCAGGAGGGGAAAAGGAAGGAATTTGGAGTGCTCTAACATGCTTTCAGTGTACTTATTAACAGTCCATTGCATCATGAGCATGTGCAGTGAGTTCAGCAGGAGATGCATCTTTAAAGTGAAGGGAGAAAGAGAGAGGTCAATGGCTACTCGTCAGCTGCTGGCATGACCATAGCCAACACATTGATAAATATCTGCTGAGAACTTCAATCACTGTGTGAGCTTTGTGGAGCTACCATCCGGAGGTTTTCAGTGCAGATCTTGGAAAAAAAACAAACATCTCAACTGTCAGTTGACTTTTACACACTGGGTAAAGAACCCAGAGCTGGGGCAACACTTCTAATAAGGAACTCCATGTGTGTTGGTTTGAACTAATTGGACAATTTGAGTGAGAAAGTAGACTATTGGCTGAGAGAGGAAAACACAGGATGTCACTGCACCCAGAGCTTTATTGAGAAAGAAAAAAAATGTTTTAAAAAAGTGTAACCCAAAAATAGATAGTCAGAGTGCTTCAGGCCTTACTGGGCTGCTGCTGTTCCTTGCATGGTTCCTTTGTTTCTGTCTTTTGTAGCTGATTTTTAATAATTCTACTAACTTCTTTCCTACTACTAATCCCCTGGCTGATCTACCTCAGCTTATCTGCAGCATCAGCAGGTGGTGAGATAAGATTGGGGAAGGAGGGAAAGGTGGTAGGGGGTGGTTGGTTAGCCCTCTTGGGGATTTTGATCTCTGAGAGGCCTGTGGTGTTTCTGTGTTATCTTTTCACTGTATATATTTGTAAATATCTGTTATACATTGTAAATATCTGTTTGTATATTGTGCAAAGCTGTAAATATAAAGCTTCATTTATCAACTTTCAGTGTTCTGAGTCCTAGCCGGGGTTTATATCAAAAGGTGGGGGGGAAGGGAACTGCTTAAACCACCATACCATGGAGCAGCCTCCCCATCAGATGATTTGTGACAATGCGACAGGACCCATTGGTAAAGAGGATCTATTGCTTCTCATTTCCTGGACATTGTTCATACAGTAAGGCCTCTTCAGCAGGTGTCACCTGTGGCTGTGCTGGGGCAGGCACTATGCCATTAGAATAGAATAGAATAGAATAGAATAGAATAGAATAGAATAGAATAGAATAGAATAGAATAGAATAGAATAGAATAGAATAGAATAGAATAGAATAAAGCCAGGTTGGAAGAGACCTCCAAGATCATCCAGTCCAACCTAGCACCCAGCCCTATCCAATGGCACTCAGTGCTCCACCCAGGCTTTTCTTGAACACCTCCAGGGATGGGGACTCCACCACCTCTCCAGGTAGTCCATTCCAATGCCAATCACTCTCTCTGTCAAGAACGTCTTCCTAATACCCACCCTATATCTCCCCTGGCACAGCTTGAGACTTTGTCCCCTTGTTCTGTTGCTGTTTTCCTGGGAGAAGAGCCCAATCCCACCAGGCTACAACCTCCCTTCAGTTGGCTGCAGACAGCAATGAGGCCTGCCGTGAGCCTCCTCTTCTCCAGGCTGCACACCCCCAGCTCCCTCAGTCTCTCCTCACAGGTCTGTGCTCCAGGCCCCTCACCAGCTTCATTGCCCTTCTCTGAACATATTCCAGTACCTTAATATCTCTCTTGAATTGAGAGGCCCAGAACTGGACACAGCACTCAAGATAAATGGTATGCCACTAAGGAGCACCCTACAGATCCTGCTGAACACAGAATCAAGTCCCACCATCACTACCATGTCTCTGTGGAGCTGGAGTTATCTGCTATCACACAATACCTTCGGGAACCAGAGTTGGATTGTGACACTTGAGTTTCTGTGCTGTTCTTTGGCCTGAGGAAAGCTGCTGTGTGCTTGAGAAAGACAAGGCAGCAAAGAGCAGCGTTGTGTATTCGAGCACCAGTCAGCATGCTGGGGCTGACTCCACACAAGGGGTTGTTGGTTTGACAATGACAGAGTACTCGGGTAAGCAGCCTGCTGGAACTGACCATATGAACTTGGGAACACCATGGCCCTACACATGGAGTCAACAGGGGGCCTTGCCAGATGCTGTGCTGGAAGAGTGATAGGGCAGAAGAAGGAACCTGTCAAGGCAATGACTGATGGCCTTTGGCTGCAGAGTGACCAGGGATGTTTTTCCCAGCTTCATGAGGCAGTGTCTGAAAGAGGACCTGCTGCAGTGTCCCACACTTCAATGCCCCTGGCTGCCCTGTGCCCCCACCAATTTCCTTGCCTTCCAGTATCTGAAGGGGGCCTACAGGAAGGCTAGGGAGCTACTATTGACAAGGTCTTGTAATGACAGGACGAGGGGGAATGGGTTGAAACTGGCAGAGGTGAGATTTAAATGGGATGTTAGGAGAAAGTTCTTCACACTGAGAGTGACGAGACACTGGCACAGGTTGCCCAGGGAAGTTGTGGCTGCTCCCTCACTGGAGGTGTTCAAGGCCAGGCTGGATGAGGTCTTGAGCAACCTGTTCTAGTGGGAGGTGTCCCTGCCTGTGGCAGGGTGTTGGAACTTGATGATCTTTGAGGTCTCTTCCAACCTAAACCATTCTATGATTCTATAAGCAGTGGCTTTGCCCCTCATCAGTCAGCATGAAGATTGAAAGATCACCTCAGTGACACAGGCAGTGTTGCAGCAAATAGCAAATTTTAATGAGTCTGAGGACAGGAAAGAGGCGAGTCCAATGGGAGGTGCACAGCAAACAGAGGTGTAGAGACTGTTAAGAATCTGTTTGCTTTGCCTGTGGTTGAACTCCCACAGGATATCTCCTAACAAAGGGAGACAGGCTGGAGGGTCTCAGGTGGTTTCAGGGGTTCTCACAGCCACTTTGAGTAGAGCAAAGACAAAGAATGAAACAAAGAACAAGGCTGAGTGGAAGACAGGAAATGCAAACATGGCATTGTTTCAAGAGAGCTCAGATCACCACCTCTCAAGCTGCCCTTGCAGAACATGCCAGAGGTGACCAGCTGCTCTTAAAACAATGCTCCAGAATAGGATCTTCTGCCCATCATCATGTTCTGAGTGCACAGGGGTCCTTGTCTGATGCAGCTGTCAGCACCATTAGCAGCTCTAGCAGCGCCTGCAGCAGTAGCGGTTGGTGATGCAGGAGAGGTCAAAGCCCCCAGAGTTGATGGGCACTCCATCACAGCTGAGGATGCTGCCAACAGCAGCAGAGGTGGAGGAGCCCACAACAGTGTTCTGAGGGAAGGAGCTGAGGATGGGTCCAGGCAGGGTCACCAGCACAGCAGGTGGCTGGATGGCAACGATGGAGTCCTGGCACCTGACACAGCAGGGCTGATTGCAGCTGCTGCCCAGTGGGGTTGGGCCACAGGGCTGGCAGGAGGGCTGGCAGGGCTTGCAGCAGGACATGTCTTGGGATGGAAGAGGTACCTAGGAGAGAGGACAGAGACAAAACAGAGAAGGCAGGTTGGTGCAGAGCAGCCTGGTGACACTGTCACAAAGGAGTCAAGGCCAAGTCATAGTGGGGAGTTGGAAGCTGTGCAGGAGCCACAGAGTTCTCATCACCCTGTAAAGAGCAGCCAGGCCCAGGGAGGCTCTCTTTGGCTTCAGAAACTAAAAACTCCCACAGACACTTCCCTGACTCCTCCTAAACAGAACTTCTCTCTGTTTCCCTCTCCAGACAGGATGTTCCAAAACCCAGGACTGAAGAAAGCTAATAGCAGATGAGAGGTCCTTTGACGGGAGATCTCATTTCAGAAGAGGAGCAGAAGGGCTTCAGACTCACCTGGTTCCTAAGGAGAAGGACGCAGGAGAAGTGGATGAGAGCGCAGGACCTGGGCTGCCTTTTATACCTGCCCTGCACTGCCTCAGGACCAGAGGCACCTTGGCAGAGGTAACAATTTCTGGGCAAGATCTTTTTTGCTGCAAACCATCAGAGTTAAGGACATGGCTGTGCTTTCATTTCCTGCACTGCTGCCTTTTCATTTCCAGGTTTTTGCCAGGTCCATGACCTGGTGCAGGAAACTTCTGAGCACTGGGTGGAAAGGACTCAGCATATTCAGGTCAGGAATGCAGCAGTGTGGGTAGAAGAGTCATGAGAGGTTCCTCTGAGGTCAGCTGCACTCTCTGAAGCTACAGGAAATGGGAAAACAAGGCCTTGACATTAACCCAATTTTGAAAGCACTCCCTCTGCAGAAAAAAGGCACCAAGATTGTGCTGGTGAGACTCAGTAGGCAGCTGTGACTGATCCTGATTGTGAGGAACACCTGACAGCCTCAACCTTAGAGACAGCAGCTTGCAGGCAGCCCTGCTTGTTCCAGCTCTAGCCATAGGAACAGGCCACTGCAGCATTGGGAGCTGAAACTGATCCCAGAACACCATTTGACTCCTTAGAAGATAATCAGACCACGATGGAGGGGTAAGGTCTCCTAAAGTTATTACTCACCTTACTGAGAACACCAGAGGAGATATCCAAAGCTCTGCAGATGACAACTAGTGGCCTTTGATCAAGAATTGCCTGTTGACACGTCAGTGTGGCTGCAGACCTCGTGCTGGCTGTAGACTGGGTCCAGCTCCTTTCCCTTTCCTCCTCAGTGACCTGTAAAGGGAGGGAAAGCATCCTCAGATACAGCAAGGAACACTTCTGACATGGCAATCTTTCATGGAGTCATGGAATGGTTTGGGTTGGAAGAGATCTTGAAGATCATCTAATTCCACACTGAGATGTGTCACCACTTGTCCTGTCACTACAAGTTCTTCTAAAAAGTCCCTCCCCAGCTCTCTTGTAGCCCCTTTCAGGTACTGAAATGCTGCTCTAAGTTTCCCTGGAACTTTTACTTCTGCAGGGTGAACAGTCCCAACTCCTGCAGCCCATCCACAGAGTGGAGATTCTCCAGCCATCCAATCATCTTTGTGTCCTCCTATAGACCCTCTTCAGCAGCTCCAGATCCTTCTCTTGCTGGGTGCCCCAGAACTGGAGGCAGTGCTGCAGAGGGGTCTCAGCAGAGCAGAAGAGGGCAGAGGGGCAGAATCCCCTCCCTGTGCTCTCCCTGCTTTGGATGCAGCCCAGCACACAGCATGTTCTGGGCTGCCAGTGACTATTGCTGGCTCGTGGGGACTTTGTCACCAACTGATTCTCCCAAGTCCTTCTCATCAAGGCTACTCTCAGGCACTCCTTGCCCAGCCTGGATTTGTGCTCGGAATCACCCTGAGCCAGCTGCAGTACCTTGCACTTGGCACTGTTGAACTTCATGATGTTGGCTTGGGCCCACCTCCCAAGCCTGTCCAAGTCCCTGTGCATGGATCCCTTCTTTCCAGAGTGTCAACCATAACACGCCTGGTATCATCCACAAACTTGCTGAGGGTACCTCAACCCCACTGTCTATGTCTCTGACAAAGATGTTAAACAGCACTGGTGCCAGTACTGATCCCTGAGGGACTCCACTTGTCACTGGTCTCCATTTGGACACTGAGATGTTGATTCCCAACACTGAGTGCAGCCATGCAGCTGTCCAGCGAGTGGCCCTTCACTCAGGTCCATGCTGTTCCAACTTGGTGACTGTGCCAAATGCTTTACACAAGTTCAGGTAGATGCCATCAATTGCCCAACTCTTACCCACTGATGTTGTGACTCCATCATAGAAAACCATGAAGTTTACAAGGCAGAATTTCACCTTAGTGATGCCATGTTGGTTACCACCAGTCAACTCTCCTTCATTTCCTGTATGCCTTAGGAAGGCCTTTGGGAGGATCTGGGATAATCTGCTCAACATTCTTGCTGGGCACAGAGGTCATATTGATTGGCCTAAAGTTTCCAAGGCCTTCCTTTTTTTCTCTTTTTGAAGTTGGGGGTTATATTTCCCCTTTTCCAGTCATCAGAGACGTGGCCATATTGACATGACTTTTTTCTTTGGGCATCTGGATGAATAACATAATTTTTCTCCAAGACATGGTCTCAAGCAAGGCCACAGGAATGACCCAGGTGCACATCACCTGCATGCATGGAATGCCACAAGCACTTCAACTGAGTCTCCTGCCTGCATTGACACATTTGCCCCGGAAACCCTCAGGGCTGTCACCCTGGCACTGACATGAGACATCCAATGGGAAAGGATGCGACAGAAGGAAGGAAATGAAAAGGCATCAAAGCAGGAAAGCAGGACACAGCCTGTGCCATCATTCGAGATGGTTTGCATTTGTCATGAGCTGCTCAGAGAATTCTTCCTTCCACAAAGCTGCCTCTGGGCCTGAGGCACTGCAGCACTGCTATAAAAGGCAGCCCAGCTCTCTGCTCCCTCATCCACTTCTCTCATCTCTTGCTACTTGGGAACCAGGTGAGTCTCAAGAATCTGCTCCTTTTTCTTCAATGTCTCCTTGATGTAGGTCTCAGCTGATAGGGGGTGTCCTACTACAGAGCTGAGAGCTGCTTGTGCTGTGAGGAGGATGGGTAGACAAAGTCTTCTGTAACAGGGGCTGGGACTTAGCTGAAGTTGAAGCAATCAGCCTGTGCTGGGATAGCAGGGATTTTGGCTGCACTGTGTTTTACAGCTGTGCTGCTTCTCATGTTTTGTCTCCTCATTTTATATTTCATCCTGCCCTCTGTCCCAGGTGCACCTCCAGACCCAAGCCATGTCCTGCTGCAAGCCCTGCCAGCCCTCCTGCCAGCCCTGTGGCCCAACCCCTCTGGCCAACAGCTGCAATGAGCCCTGCTGTGTCAGGTGCCAGGACTCCACTGTTGCCATCCAGCCACCTGCTGTTCTGGTGACCCTTCCCGGACCCATCCTCAGCTCCTTCCCTCAGAACACTGCTGTGGGCTCCTCCACCTCTGCTGCTGTTGGCAGCATCCTCAGCAACCAGGGGGTTCCCATCAGCTCTGGGGGCTTTGACCTCTCCTGCATCACCAATCGCTACCGCTGCAGGCCCTGCTAGAGCTGCTGGCAATGTCCTCAAACAACATCCCAGAAGATGTCAGACCATGGTGATGGACTGAGTGTACAGCTTTGGAACAGCTTCGGAACATTGTACTTAGAGCTTTGAGCCGTTGTTCCCTTCTTCCATTTTCCTTCGTCTCCCTCCTAGTGCCACACAAGTGGGGACTTGTTGGCCCTCCTCCTTATGTAGGCCAGGCACCCTTCAACAGCTCCACCATATCTAAGTGGGGGGAGACCCTGATTCTTCATGTCATCTACCTCATTTTCTTCTCTAGACTCATTAAAGTCATGTTGCATCCAAGCCTGTGCCTCCGAATCCTCCTTCCTTGTCTGGCAATTCCACCAGTGTGCTCCATTCCTCTTCCTTGTATGGTATTTTCAGTTTTGGCTCTTGGAACTGAGAAGGCTTCCTTGCCTTGCCTTGATACACAGCCAGTGCCCATCAAGGAGTGTACTTATCCAAAGTGTGGAAGGAATGGAGACAGGAAACATCAATATCTAAGGATGGTATAAATCCCCACCTCCTCCTTTCCTTCCCTTCCCTTCATTACCCCATCCAGTCTCCATGGCCAGTACACATGGACACAGCCATATGACAGTGGTACCTCCTACAGACCTTCAGGTTCTGACAAGGCCCACCTGCACTGCAGACAAGCAGGGCTGAGGTCATTCACCAGTTAGGATTGCTAAGAATTGCACTAAGCCTATGCAATGAAGTCTCCACTGCCTGTGAACCAACAAGTCTGTGAGCTGCTACAGCTCCAGGAGAGCACCCAGTGACCAAGGACAAAACTTCTGGCCACCACCCACCATCTACAGGCAGTTGGCAAATGGACAGATGGCTACAGTGCACAGAGCATCCCTACAGCGACTTGGGGGCCCTGCAGTGCAGTGACCTCTAACTTCTCATGGCTTGCTTCAGGGGACTTTTTTTCTGCACAAGAAGGACTTCAGGTTGATTTTCAATATCACTGGAAAAGTCCCTTTGAGCTCTTGGCTTTTAGACCCACAAAGATCTCTGATTAGAGCCCAGGCATGGCATGCCCTATGGGAAAAAAATGAGGATTCTCTCACACTCTTCCTGACTGTATTTAGGAACAGACTGTTGTGATTATTATTAAGCAGTTATGCATTATTAATTTATTATTATAAATAATCAAGATTTCAAGGGGAATTCCCTGAGATTCTTTGGATGTTCAGTCATTAAGAGGTTATTGCACAAAGATTATTTATAAACAGTTTAAACGGCTTAAACAGGTCAGAACTTGGAAAACAGGGAACCTAATAACAGGGGAAATCCTAACCTCACCTTAATACTCACAGACATGATAGGTATAGAGCTCCGGAGAGAGGAGGAGAAAGAGTTTGCCTGGCCGCTGCTGTATTGCTGCAAACTGCAATGCAGGATGCTAACACTTGGCCACTGTGAAAGAGGTGCAAGAGATGTCTGGTCCCAACAAAGGCAGCAGAAAAAGGGAGCAACAGCTCTAAGTCACCCTCCCTTAAATAGACTATTTTGAAGGGTGAAACTGGCCAATAGGCACTAGCGTCCATTGTTTTGGCCAATAGATTCAAAGTCCTGTGACCTAGGTATCCACCCTAACACTTCTGAGGGACAGCACAGATCACCTGACTTGTTCATGTGCCATGGGGCTTCTTTGTTCAAACTGCCTTCACCTTCTCACCTGCCACTCCTGAACCTTGCAACAGGAGGAGGGAAAGAGCAGGAGTTTGAATTAATTTGGGCAGGACTTATGCCCTACCAGGACACAGGCACCACAGGACATTTCCCAGATGGAGAAAATCTGGGAAATCCCTGGGCACTGAGCACATTCAGAGGTACAGGAAAGGCACCAAATGAAGCTAACAAAAACACTGAGGGTGACCTTTCCTGAACTCTCCAGGTGCTCTGAATAAGGCCCAGTCCCAGCTCCACTCATACCACCTCTGCTCCTCACATGCAGGCCAGGCTCATCCCAGCACTGCAGTCCCTGCTGCTTGGAGATCTGTTCAGCAACAGACCCTGTGCACACTGAAACCAAGTGGGCACACTGAAGGTCAGGGCCATGCCCTTACAGCAGGACACCTTCCCTTACACTGGGCTCGGCAGGACACACAACCAGTCTGGCCACTTACACTGGAAGGAGTGCTGCTACTAAGCCCAGGAAGGCACCACCCCCGCATGGGTCCAAGGCTGCTCTCTGTGCTGGACTCGAGGAGAAGCCTTTCAACACATAACAGAAGTGGCATGGGAAAACCTCTGAGAATCAATACACTGCTCTGGGTACATTCATCTGCCACCATAGACATAAGCCTGATATGGACCTGCTGACTCAGTCTTTGGGGCTTCTCCCTTCTCTCGCGCATGACAAAAAGCCTTTGGGAGAGGCAGTTCAAATGTCCATGTTCCTCTTTCCAATTCTCTGCCTGCAATGGATGTCTGCATAGCTGAACAAGTCTAGGAATGAAGAGGACATTACCCATTCAGCAGCCCATTTGCTATGAAAGAAACAAAACAAAAACCAAACCAAACACAAAAACAATATTAAAATAACCACACAACCCCCCCCCCCCCGAACAACAAAAAAACAAANACCACCCCCCCCCCCCGAAAAAAAAAAAAAAAAAAAAACAAAAACAAAGCAACAAACAAAATAAACCACACACAACAACTGAAGGGCACCCCTGAGAGGACTGCAAAACGACAGAAGATTCCAGGTTGGAATGGGCTTTGAATGATCATCTGGTCCAAGATTTCATGGGGAAAAGAGCCAGGATGAGATAATCTCCCACTCTGTCCAGCTGCATTTTGAAGAACTCCATATGGGGACCCTGCCATGCCCCTGTGGAGCTTCTTCCAGGGAATGATTGTTCTTACTGTAAAAAATTTATTTCTTATGTCTGTTGTGTTTAAGCACAACACAAGATGAAACCTCCCCCAGTGCAGTAGAATAGTTGTCAGCCCTTGTCTGCTCTTTCTGACTCTTTGCAATGGCAGAGCCTCCACCCTCTCTGTTGTGTGACACCAGGGAATGACAGAATGATAGAATTGGTTTGTGTTGAAGATGCCTCTAACATCGCCGAATCCAACTGTTAACCCAATGCCACCATGACCATTAAACCATGTCCCAAAGTGCCATGTCCACATATGTCTTAAACGTCTCCAGGGATGGTGACTCCACCACAGGATCACAGGATGTTAGGGGTTGGAAGGGACCTCCAAAGATCATCAAGCCCAACTCCCTGCCCGAGCAGGACCATAAAATCTAGCGCAGGTCACATAGGAACACATTCAGACAGGTCTTGAAAGTCTCCAGAGAAGGAGACTCCACAACCTCTCTGGGCAGCCTGTGTCAGTGCTCTGTGGCCCTTAGAGTAAAGAAGTTCTTCCCCACACTGAGGTGGAACTTCCTGTGCTGTAGTTTCCATCCATTGCCCCTTGCCCTATCTCAGGGCACAAGTGAGCAGAGGCTGTTCCTGTCACTTCCTTCCTGACCCCCAGCACTCAGATATTTATAGGCATTGATTAGATCCCCTCTCAGTCTTCTCCTCTCTGGAATAACCAGCCCCAAGACTCTCAGCCTTTTCTCACAAGGCAGTGCTCCAGTCCCTTCAGCATCCTTTTAGCTTTCTGTTGGACTTTCTCAAGTAGATCCCTGTCCCTCTTCAGGTGGGGAGTCCAGAACTGGAAATAATATTCCATGTGAGGTCTCACTAGGGTAGAGTAGAGAGGGAAGACAACCCTCTAGATCTCCTGGACACACTTTACAGGGTTAAGCCCTCATGGGGAGGCTTACCTGAACTGGATCCTAACTTCTCCCCGGTGTTGTTCTGACCTGCCCCTAGGTGTCATGTTTAGCCCCCTCCCACTTCCTTCCAATACTCCCTATAAAGAGGGGATGAACTTCCTTCTTCTCTCTCTTGGTCTCTGCATCCTCACCAGCCCAGCATCTTGCTTCCCTGCTGCTGCTATTTTACCACGTGGTCTCCAACAACACATAGGGGAAACAGCCATATTTGGAACTCTAACTCACTGCATCCCACCACCACCCATTTGCATCTACCACAAATTCCCAACATCACTGCTTGGATTTGACTTCCATCCACTCCGATCTATGGTTTGTATTCTTCATTTTGTACTTTGTTTTTCCTCCCTCATATCCTCTGTAACTCCCCTTATCTTATACCTGTATTTTGTTCCCTTTCTCCCTATCCTCTGTAATTCCCCTTACCTAAAATACCTTTTATTTATTGTTCTATTTATTGTTAAAGGTTTTTTGTTTGTTTGTTTGTTTTTAACATCCAAATTGAATTAAATATTTATTGAGCTTTTGAGCTCAGGGGGACTGGCTTAAGGTAACACACATGCTCTGATTAATGCACTTCCCTGGGCAGCCTGTTCCAATGCCCAAACACTTTTGCAGTGAAGATATTTTTCCTAATCTCCAAAGTAAACTTCCTCTGGCACCATTTCAGGACATTTCCTCTCATTCTATCACCTGAAACTAGGAAGAAGAGGCCAACTTGCACATCACTGCAACCTCCTTCACAGGGAGCTGTAGAGAGCAGTGACGTCTCAACTCAGCCTCCTACACTCTAGGCTAAACAGCCCCAGGCTCTTCCTCAGCCATGTTCTCCAGACCTTTCACCAGCTTGCTTGCCCTTCTCTGGGCATGTTCCATCCTCTCAATGTCCTTCTTGGAGGGAAAGGCCCAAAACTAATTCTAGTATTTGCTGTGCAGCTTCCCCAGTGCCCAGTACAGGGGGACACTCCCTGCTCTACTCCTGCTGGCCACACTATTGCTGATCCAGGCCAAGATGCTGGTTACCTTCTTGGCCACCTGGGCATGCTACTGTTTCATATTCATCCAGCTGTCAATCAGCACCCCCAGGTGCTTCTCTGCAGGGCAGTTTCCAGTCACTCTGCTGCAGGTCCGGAGTGTTTATGGGGTTTTTGTGACTCAAATGCAGGACTCAGCACTTGACTTTGCTAAGCCTCATCCCATTGCCCACATCCAGCCTGGCCAGATCCATTTGCAGCAAGTTCTTTCCCTCCAGCAGATTGACACTTCCACCCAATTTGCTGTAATCTGCAAGCTTTCTGAGGGTGCACTTGATCCCACTGTCTGTACTATTGATGAAGATATTAAACAGCACTGCTCCCACTGTCCTGGTAGGGCATAAAATCCTGCCAAATTAGTTCAAATCCCTGCTCTCCTCCTCCTGTCACAGTTCCAGGAGTTGATGGGTGTGAGCAGAAAAATGGAAGGTTTGGCCCCAGCAAAGCCCTGAGAGCTGAGTGCTTGGCACATGACCAAGTCAGGTGTCTTATGCTGCCCCTTAAGTGCCAGGGTGGACACCTAGGGACAGGACTTTGAATTCATTGGCCAAAACAATGGGTGCTAGTGCCTATTGGCCAGTTTCACTTTCAAAATAGTGTATTTAAGGGGATTATTTAGAGCCATTGTCCCTTTTCCCTGCTGAGGACTGGAGGTCTATTCACAGCTCTTTCACAGTGGCCACCTGTTGTGCAGGTTGCACCAGCAGCCAGCAGCAAGGCAACTCTTTCTTCCTTCTCTACTGGGAAAACTTGTATCTATCGCATCAGTGAGTACTAAGACTCCATAGGCTTAGTTAGAATTTCCCCTGTTACCAGGTTCCTATTTTCCAAGTTCTGACTGTTTAAGCTGTTTAATTCTGTATTTATAAATAACCTTTGTGTAATTGCTTCTTGTCGACTGAACACCCTGTGGTGGTTTGAACAGTTACCTGCCCCCCCCCCCCACCACCTTTTGATGTAACCCTGGCTAAGACTCAGAATGCTGGAAGTTGATAAATGAAGCTTTATATTTACAGCAATGCACAATATACAAGCAAATATTTACAGTGTATAACAGATATTTACAGACATATACAGTGAAAAGGTAATACAGAAACACCACAGCCCCTCGCAGAGATCAAAACCTTAAGAGGGTCTTCCAAACACCCCTACCACCTTTCTCCACTTCCCCAATCTTATCTCACCATCTGTTGATGCAGCAGATAGGTGAAGGTAGATCGGCCAGGGGGATTAGCAGTAGGAAAGAGGTTAGTGGAATTATGAAAAATCGGCTACAAAGGCAGAGACAAAAGAACCATACAAGAGAACCAGCCACAGCCCCAGAGTGGTCTGAAACTGTCTGACTTATCTATATTTAGGTTACAACTCATAAAACATTTTTTTTTTTCTTTCTCAGTAGAGCTCTGTGTGAAGTAGCATCATCTGTTTTCCTCTCTCAACCAATAGTCTAATTTCTCACTCAGATTCTTCCGTTAGTTCAAACCAGCACACACCCAAATAATCTCAGGGAATTTTCCTGAATTTTTGAATATTAATTATTTTTAAAATATTACTCATTAAAATATTATTCATAGTTCATGTCCAGCTATTAGTATGGATGGAAGTTGAATCCAAGCAGTGAAGCTGGAAATTGGCTGTAGATGCAGATGGATACAAGAAGATGGAAGTTCCAAATATGGTTTCTCTCCCCATGTGTTTGCTGGAGCTCAGGTGGTAAAACAGCAGCAGCAGCAAGGAAGCAAGACACCAGGCTGATGATGATGAACAAACAGGAAGTTCATTCCCCCCTTTATAGGGTAGGTCTCAGCAGGAAGTGGGAAGGGGCTAAACACGACACCTGGGGGCAGGTCAGACCACCCCCAGGGAGGAGTCAGGGTCCAGTTCGGATAAGCCCCCCAAGGAGGGCTTAACCCTTTACATCACTCCATTGTAGAAAGCCACCAATTTGCTCAGGCAAAACTTGCCTTTAATAAAACCATGAATCACCTCTCTGTCCTCTGTGTGCCTGGACACAGCTTCTAGGAGGATCTGTTCCTCGATTTTCTCAGTTACAGAGATGAGGCTGAGAGGTCAGTAGTTTCCAGGGACTTCCTTTCTACCCTTTGTAACCATGGGTGCAATGTTTCCATTCTCCAATGGGCTGACTCCTGTTGCACCCCATAGCATGTCTGGCAAGTGCTTGGGTGCACTGCTTTCTTCACTGCCTCCTTGGAACACCCAAGGTGCCTGTCAGCTGTAACACAGACCATGTGTTGAGATTGCATCAAGGGTGGAGGACAGAACTCTGTAGGAGAGCTACCAAGGTCTCTGCCCAAGGCAGCTAAGGTAGAGTGAGACATCCACTCAGCTGAGCATCCCTCTGTATCTGTGACATCAGTTCACTCCCAAAAGCAGGAAATTAATTAACCCTACAGAGAGTCACAGACTTTCTTTCCTTCACCTTTTCCCCTGAACAGGCTGGGGTAGATGGCAGAGAAGAAAGACTCAGAGGCCAAGGCTTGAATGCAGCACAGCTTTAATGAGTCTAGAAGAGAAAAAGAGGTAGCTCATAGGGAGGATGAAGGACTTCACCCACTGAGATGGGTGGAGCTGTTGCAGTGCCCATCCGCCTGACCTTCAGTGGTAGGGAGGCCAACAGTCAGGATGCAGGCATCTAGTGGTCCATACTAGGCTGGCACTGGGAGAGACTGACAGTAAAAGGAAGAAAAAGAGAAGAGTGGAAGGAGGCAACAATGGCTGGGAGCTCTATCTTCTGTCCTGTATCATACTTTAATGTCCTGGATATTCTTGTGCAGAGGTTTTGGCAGCAGCTCTAGCAGGGTCTGCAGCAGTAGCGGTTGGTGATGCAGGAGAGGTCAAAGCCCCCGGAGCTGATGGGCACTCCATCACAGCTGAGGATGCTGCCGACAGCAGCAGAGGTGGAGGAGCCCACAACGGTGTTCTGGGGGAAGGAGCTGAGGATGGGTCCAGGCAGGGTCACCACCACGGGGGAGGGCTCAATGGCGACAATGGAGTCCTGGCACCTGACACAGCAGGGCTGATTGCAGCTGCTGCCCAGTGGGGTTGGGCCACAGGGCTGGCAGGAGGGCTGGCAGGGCTGGCAGCAGGACATGTCTTGGGACTGGAGGTGCACCTAAGAGAGAGGGCAAATACAAAGAAGAAGAAAATGAGGCACATGAGAAGTATCATTTGACTCAAGCACAGCTGGGCCAAGGCCCTTCATAACCCAGCATGCCCTGTCCACCTGAAAGCCCATGAAACACTTCAACAAAGTCCCAGCCTCTCTCTGCAGGAGACCTTCTCTCCCCTTCCTTTTCCTGGGACCTTTTCAGGTCCCAGCTAAGGAAACCCCTATCAGCAAGATACACATTAAGTAGATACCTAATACTGAAGCAGAGGCTTCAGACTCACCTTGTTGGCAAGCAGAAGGAGGTGAGAGAAGTGGATGAGAGAGCAGAGAGCTGGGCTGCCTTTTATAGCAGTGCTGCAGAGCCTCGGGCAGCTTTGGAAGGAAGAATTCTCTGAGCAGCTCATGACAAATGCAAACCATCCCAGCTGATGGGACAGGCTGTATCCTGTTTTCCTGCTCTGCTGCCATTTACATTTCCTGCTCTCCGCCACGTCCTTTCCCATCAGAAGGCTTCTCTCAGTGCCATGTTGAGAGCCGCAAGGGTTTCCGGGGCAGGCCTGGGTCAATGTAGACAGGAGACTCATCTCAATTGCTAGTGGCATCCCATAAATGCAGATGATGTGCACCTGGGTCATTCCTGTGGGTTTGTTTGTGACCAGATACTCAGGAAATGCTCTTGTGCCACTGTGGTCCCCAACTTCTGCTTAGCACAATCCCCAGTTTTTGATGTTTTACAGTTGGTGCAATGTGAGAGGTAGGATGGTTGGTCTATGTCACACATAGTGTAGCTGAGCACCTCTCCTTGCCTTTGTTGGACTTGCTCACATCATTTCCAAAGAGTGCTTTTGAGGGCCTCCTCTGCAGGTAACTTTTCTTCCCTCCAGGAACAGCTCAAAGGCTAAGCTAAGTTTTAGTGCTCAACCCCAACCTGAGTTAAGTCTCCATCTCTGCCACACTTGTGTCCTGCATCCAAACAGATGACAGGGAAGAACCACCTGTTCCCATGGTTCTCTCAGACCCCTGTCACCTGCATTTCTTCCCCTAACCACCCATCTCTCTTTTCCCATTTTTTGGACATATCCACTCCCAATGTTTCCCAGATGGACATTTAGTTCCAAATTTCTGAGCTTCAAGCATGACCTTCAGCTGGCAAGACCTGTTTTTTGTGAGGAGAGAAGGACTTTTGCTTGATGTGAAGGTGGGAGGCCATCACGGGTACAGCGATCCTGAAATCACAGTTTTCAATTTTTCAGGTAGCAAGGAGGGGGCTCAGCAGATCTGCCACGTTGGACTTTGGTAGATCTTTGGCCTGTTTAGAAATCTGGTTGACAGAGTCCCTTGGGAGGCACTCCTGAAGCACCAAGAGGTCCAGGATGTTTGGACATACGTGCTGGTTTGAACCTTTTGAAGGATTTGAATGAGAAATTAGATTATAGGCTGAGAAAGGAAAACACTGATGGTGCTACTTCACTCATAGGTTCACTGAGAAAGAAAAAGAATCCTAGAATCAGTCAGGGTTGGAAGGGACCACAAGGATCATCTAGTTTCAACCCCCCCTGACATGGGCAGGGACACCCTACCCTAGATCAGGCTGGACAGAGCCTCATCCAGCCTTGCCTTAAACACTTCCAGGAAAGTGGCCCAAACCACCCCCCGGGACAACCCATTCCAGGGCCTCACCACTCTCATGCTGAACAACTTCCTCCTCACATCCAATCTGAATCTCCCCACCTCCAGCTTTGCTCCATTTCCCCTAGTTCTGTCACTACCTGATAGCCTAAGAAGTCCCTCCCCAGCTTTTCTGTAGGCCCCCTTCAGATACTGGAAGGCCACAATATGGTCACCTTGGAGCCTCCTCTTCTCCAAACTGAAGAGCCCCAACTCTTTCAGTCTTTTTAAGAGTTGTAAACCAAACATAGATTAAGACAGAGCTGCTTGAGCTGTTAGAGCTGCTTGAGTTACTCTGGCTGCCACATCTCTCTCCCTACCTTTCTAGCTGGATCTGACTGATTTCACCAATTTCTTTCCTGCTGCTAATCCCCCGGGGCCAAGCTACTTTCACGTATCTGCTGCATAAGAGAGATGGTGTGATAAGGGCAGAAGGTGGCAGGGTGGCTAGAAACCCCTCTTAGGGATTTTTGATCTCTGAGAGGGCTGTGGTGTTTCTGTATTACCTTTTTTACTGTATATTTGTGTAAATATCTCTTATACATTGTAAATATCTGTTTGTATATTGTAAATATCTGTTTGTATATTGTGCGAAGCTGTAAATATAAATCTTCATTTATTAAATTCCAGCTTACTGAGTCTAGCCTGAGTTATTTCAAAGTGTGGGGGAGCAGGGAACTGCTGAACCACCACAACATTCCTCAAGCAGGAAAGCTTTGAGGTGCAGCTGCAGGCTGTCCTAGTGTTCTGTATGGCAAGCCTTGCTGGCTGAGCAGAGAGCTTTGGAACTCAGGAAGAAAAGGAAATCCTGTGGAAGAAGGAAGAGACATCTCAGCAAGGTCACAAATGTTTGGTAAGGTTACAGAGTGAGAAAATTAGAAAAGACAAAGCCCAGCTAAAAGTTACTATGTCTGCTGCTGTAGAAGAGGGGGAAAAAAAAAAAAAAGGAAAAAAAAAGCCTCACAGGTTTCTATAAATGCATTACAAAAAAGGAGTAAGAGGAATCTCCACCCTCAGTTGGATACAAGAGGAAGCGTAGTGACCAAGGCTGAGGCACTTAGTACCTTCTTTACCTCAGTGTTTAATAGGAAGACTTTAATAGCCCAGACCCCTGAATGGGACAACAAGGATGGAGAGCAGTATGAAACCCACATAATCCAGTGATCTACTGCACCACTTAGATGCACACAAGACTGTGGGGCCAGATGGGATCCATCCAAGGGAACTGAGGGAGCTAGCAGAAGTGATCACCAGCTACTTCCCATCCCTTACCAGCAGTCCCAGCTAACCATGGAGGTTCCAGCTGACTGGAGATTGGACCTACCTGCAAGAAGGAACAAAAGAAAGATTCAGAGAACTGCAGACTTGTCAGTCTGACCTCAGTGCCAGTGGAGATCATGAAACAGATCACTTGAGTGCTATTCTGCAGCATATAAAGGGTAATCTGATCTGATCTGATCTGTCCCAGAGATGCTGGTTACCACACTGGCAGAACAGGACTCAAATACCCCTCGGAAAATACAGGGCCCAAAACTGCTCCTGCTGTTAGATGTGGACCACAGAGACTTCATAGAGGAGGATGAAAATGATCCCAGCAAAACTGTCCTGAGAGCACTGTTAGTGCTGCAGTTGGGTTAAAGCCTCCCAGCAGAAGCCCACCTATGTGGAACTATGATAGACCATTAGGGAAAGATGCAGGGAGCAAGAGAGAGGGCTGTGACACGTTCTCTCAAAAGACAGTCCTTGGACATCTGGAGGAAAATCATGAGAGCAGTGCCCATTACCTGACACCTTGTCCACAAACAAGCCCACAGTAATGATTGGATTGCACAGCACCTGGCTGCAGAGGATGCCACCAGCACTTGAGCTGAGTCTCCTCCCTCTGTTGATGTACACCTGCCCCGGAAACCCTCAGGGCTCTCACCCCAAGGATGAGAGGGACCACAGAAAGCTGCCTCTGGACTTGAGGCACTGCAGCACTGCTATAAAAGGCAGCCCAGCTCTCTGCTCTCTCATCCACTTCTCTCACCTCCCTCTTGTGAACCAGGTGAATTCAAAGCCTGTTCTATTCATCCTTCAGGATCAGGTCTTTCCTCACGTTATGACCATTGATGATTATAAGTTGTTGTAGTGCATAGCTGGGAGATGCTTTTACTGGGAGAAGAAAGGGCAGAGGTCTTCTGCAGAGAGAGGCTGGGGCTTATGAGGCTGCTGTACTTTGAGATGGGTAGTGTATGCTGGGTCAGAAGGGGCCTTGACAACGTGACTGTGTTTCATGTGTCTGTTTTTTTCTATTTCTTCCCTGTTATCTCTCCCAGGTAAACCACCAGCCCCAAGACATGTCCTGCTGCCAGCCCTCCTGCCAGCCCTGTGGCCCAACCCCACTGGGCAGCAGCTGCAATCAGCCCTGCTGTGTCAGGTGCCAGGACTCCACCATTGTCATCCAGCCCTCCCCTGTGGTGGTCACCCTGCCCGGACCCATCCTTAGCTCCTTCCCTCAGAACACTGCCGTGGGCTCCTCCACCTCTGCTGCTGTTGGCAGCATCCTCAGCTGTGATGGAGTGCCCATCAACTCTGGGGGCTTTGACCTCTCCTGCATCACCAACCGCTACTGCTGCAGGCCCTGCTAGATCATCCTAGGGCAAGAAGCAACAAGAGTACAGAACATGGTGTTGGACAGACAACAGACCTCCAGGACAATGTGTTTAGTGTTTTAGATCATTGTTTTGTTTTTCTCCTCTCCTCTTTCTCGCTTCCCTTTACTGTCACTGTTTCCCAACACCAACTTTCCCAATGCCTACCACCTGGAGGTAGGCATTGGGAGGGAGGTAGGTAGGCATTGAGACCAGAAGGAGGTCTCCCTCCCTCTGCAGGACAGGCAGATGGACACTCTGCAACAGCTCCACTCTATCTTAGTGCCTGCTCCCGGTGCTTCCTGTCAGTCACTTCCTTTACTTCTCTAGACTCATTAAAGTTGTGATGCATCCAACCCTCCTGCCTCTGTCTCCTCCTTCAACAACTCTTCTACTCAGCTCAGGTGAAAAGGTGAAGGAAGGGGAGGTTGGGACTCCTTGCAGGGCATTTTGTCACTTGGCAACATGGTTGTGGTGGTTCGGCAGTTCCCTGCCCCTCCATACACTTTGAAATTGCCCAGGCTAGACTCAGCCAGCTGGAATTTAATACACAAAGCTTTATATCACAGCTTGGCACAATACACAAGCAGATATTTACAATATATTGCACATATTTACGGATAATAGAATCATAGAATCAGAATAGATTAGGTTGGAAGGGACCTCAAAGCTTAGCCAGTTCCAACCCCCCTGTGCCATAGGCAGGGACACCTCCCACTAGAACAGGTTGCTCAAGGCCTCTACTACTATAAGGTCTCCTCAAAGCCTTCTCTTCTCCGGGCTGAAAAGCCCCAACTCTTTCAGCCTGTCCTCAGAGCAGAGCTGCTGCATCCCTCTCAGCATCTTGGTGGCCTCCTCTGGGCTGGCTCAAACAATTCCACATCCTTCTTGTGCTGGGGGTATCCAGAACTGCACACAGTACTACAGGTGGGGTCTGATGAGAGCAAAGGGGCAGAATCCCCTCCCTTGCCCTGCTGCCCACAGCTGCTCTTAATGCAGCCCAGGACACAGTTGCTGTCTGGGCCACACGCACACACTGTTGGCTCATGTTGAGCTTTTTGTTAGCCCAGACCCCCAGGTCCTTTTCCTCAGTTAATACAGAAATACCACAGCAAAGGTTAATACAGAAGCAACACAGCCCTCCCAGAGATCAGAGTCCCTAAGAGGGGTTTCCAGACACTCTGTCACCTTCCCCCCCACTACCCAATCTTCTCCCACTATCTGTTTTATGTACCAGGTAAGCAAGGAAGATCAGCCAGGGAGCTTAGAAGCAGGAAACTGGTTAGTGAAGTTACACAGATCCAGCTAAGAAGGCAGGAAGAGAGAGATGCAGCAGTGAGCTTTGCTCAAACAGCTCTCTCATATCTTTGGATTCTAATATTTATACTATTTCAGTAAACAGATGAGTGAAGGAGACACTGGAATGTTTTCCTTCCTCAGCCTATAGCCTAACTTCTTATTAAAGTCCTCCAGTTAGTTCAAACCAGCACAATGGTCAATTAATTTCCTGTTTTCAGGAATGAACTGATGGTCACTGATGCTCAGCTGAGTGGATGTCAGTTGTAGATACAACTCAGATGTCAGCTGAGTCCCAAACAGGTGCTCACACAAAACTCCCCTACACCACCCTCTCAGTGGTGAATCAGTGTGTGCTGGTTTGAACTAATTGGAGAATTTGAGTGAGAAAGTAGACTATTGACTGAGAGAGGAAAACACAGGATGGCACTGCACCCAGAAATTTACTGAGAAAGAGAAAAATTGTTCTAAAAAAGTGTAACCCAAACATAGATAAGGGAGATGGTTTCAGGCCTCACTGGGCTGCAGCTGCTCCTTGCATGGTTCCTTTGTCTCTGTCTTTTGTAGCTGATTTTTAATAATTCTACTAACTTCTTTCCTACTGCTAACCCCCCTGGCCCATCTACCTCAGCTTATCTGAAGCATCAACAGGTGGTGAGATAAGATTGGGGAAGGAGGGAAAGGTGGTAGGGGGTGGTTGGTTACCCCTCTTGGGGATTTTGATGTCTGAGAGGGCTGTGGTGTTTCTGTATTACCTTTTCACTGTATATATTTGTGAATATCTGCTTGTATATTGTGCACTGCTGTAAATATAAAGCTTCATTTATCAACTTCCAGTGTTTCTGAGTCCTAGCCTGGGTTTATATCAAAAGGTGGGGGGGCAGGGAACTGCTTAAACCACCACACAGTGAAAGGAGAATCAGGAGCAAGAGAATGAGCAAAAGGCTGTGGGTTGAGCTCAGGAGAGTTTAATGGAATTATACAAAAAATAACAGATCATCTGGGAGAGGAAGAAAGCAGCAAGCAGAACAGGGAGCACAAAGCCCAGAAGTGGAAGAAGAGTGAGAAAACACCAGGAACAGGAAGTGTCACAGCTCACAATCTGCTCTCCAAGCCTCATCATCCTTTGCCACAGGCAGTCCTTTCCTTACACAACAGGCATGGCATCTGCATGATGTCAAATACCCCTCAGCTGGTCCAGCTGGCTGCCGTGCTTGGTGTTCCCTCTCAGCTAAAACCTGCACAATGCTCACCCTTGGAGACTGTGCCAGACCTCCCCCAGTGTTCTCTCCTCTGCCCAACAACACTGAAGGAAATCTTCACCCATACTCTCTGTTAAAGCTGACAGGCACCTGGGTAAAGGTGTTCCACTGCCAGGGCATGGCCCTACCCTTCAATGTGTCCATGTGGTGCACAGGGACTGTGGCATGACAGATCACAGGATCACAGGACATTAGGGGTTGAAAGGGACCCAAGATCATCATCGAGTCCAACCCCCCCTGCCAGGGCAGGACCAGACAATATAGCACAGATCACAGAGGAACACATCCAGACAGGCCTTGAAAGTCACCAGAGAAGGAGTCCCCACAACCTCTCTGGGGAGTCTGTTGCAGTGCTCTGGGACTGCAGTGCTGGGAAGACCCTGGCCTGCATATGAGCAGCAGAAGTGGTGTGGACAGAGCTGGGACTGGCCCTGGGGATGTTCTGCGTGCTGCAGCCATCTGTCCACTTATCACCTGCCTGTAGATGGTGGGTTGTGGCCAGAAAGTTTGTCCACAGCAGCAGTCTATGGATTTGTTGGGTTCACAGGCAATGAAGACTTCACTGTGTAGACTGACTATGACTGATACCAATCCTCAGTGATGAATGACTTCAGACCTGAAATTCTGGTACTGTAGAAGGTACATTTTCTGTCTTTCATTTGTCCTTGTCCTTCTTTTTCCTTAATTTCACTTTGCTTCTCTCAAATCTCCTGTGGGGACCCCAGGAACCAGCCTTGAAGGGCCTTCCAGGTTGTTTCCCTTTGTTGGGCAGTGCAGTAGATGTCTCGTGGGGATTCTCCTGCAGGAAAAGGAAAAAGATTCCTGGCTGCTTCTGTACCTCTCTTACAGAGGAGAATCTCTGTCCATTGTTGCATGCAGGGGGGAACAGAGTGGTCAAGGGTGAGGAACTGGCTGAGGGCTCAGCACCTTCCTTCACTCAATCTTTAGCTGTCAGATTTAGCAGCAGTTGTTCAGTGGGTACTCAGTTCCTGAGCTGGAAGATAGGGAAGGGGAGCAGAATGGAGGCACCATACACCAAGAGGAGGTGGTTGGTGATCTACTGCACCACTTAAGTACACACAATCTGTGGGGCACAGAGGGCAAATACCTGAGAGCTGCTGGCAGACAGAATTATGGGATCAACAGCAGAATGATGGGATTGAATAGCAATTTTCTATGCCCTAGGGGATTTTTAACCCTGTAGTTCCCAATCTGGGACAGTAATTGAGTTCACCCTCAGTAATTTTGCAGATGACACCACGCCGGGTGACACTGTTGATCTGCTGGAGGGTAGGAAGGATCTGTCCCGGATGAATTGATGGTCTGAGATCAGTTGTATGAGGTTTAACAAAGCCAAGTGTGAGGTCCTGCACTTGGGTCACAACAACCCCATGAACACTCCAGACCTGGGGCAGAGTGGCTGGAAACTTCTCACCAGAAAAGGACCTGGGGGTGCAGGTTGATAGCAACTAAAGATGAGCCAGGGGTTGCCAGCATCCTGGTTTGGATCAGCAATGGTGTGGCCAACAGGAGCAAGGCAGTGCCCCTGAACTGGGCACTGGTGAGGCCACAGCTCAAATTCTGGGCCCCTCACTCAAAGAAGGACATTGAGAGGCTGAAGAATGTCCAGACAAGGGCAACAAACCTGGGGATGGGTCTGGAGAGCATGGCTGGAGAGGAGCAACTGAGGGAATTTAATGCAGAGAAGAGGAGGCTGAGTTGGCACCTCACTGTCTCTATAGCTCCCCAAATGGAGGTGGCAGTGAGGTGGGGCTTGGCCTCTTCCCCCTAGTTTCAGGTGATAGGATGAGAAGAAATGGCCCAAAGTTTCACCAGGGGAGACTTAGTTCAGATATTCAGACATAAGTGGTCAGGCATTGGAACAGGTTGCTCAGGGAGGTGATGGAGTCACCACTCCTGAAGATGTTATAAAAGGTGTGAACACAGCATCTGGGGCCATGGTTTAATGGTCATGTTTGTGGCCAGACTTGGTGACCCTAGAAGTCTTTTTCAACCAAAATAATTCTATTCTGTGTCCCATTGTATTGCATTAAGCCAGTCCCCCTGAGCACAAAAGCTCAATAAATACTTAATTTGATTTGTAAGTAAAAAAGGTAACCTTTAACAATAAATAGAAGGTAAGAGGAATTACACAAGATGGGGGAAAAAAAAATAAAAGAACTAAAATACAGGGTAAATACAGGGTACAGGTATAAGGTAAGGGGAATTACAGAGGATAAGGGTAAAGGGAACAAAATACAAAATCTAAAATGCAACCCATAGATGGGAGTGGATGGAAGTTGAATCCAAGCGGTGAAGTTGGTGATGGGTGGTGGATGCAGAGGGATGCAAGATAATGGTGAAAGGCAGTGAGTCATAGAGTTCCAAAAATGGTTGCTGTCCCCACGTTTTTGCTGGAGAGCAGGTGGTGAGCAGCAGCAGGAAAAACAATGTTCTGGGCAGGCAAGAAGAGCAGAAGCCAAAAGGAAGAAAGAAGACATTCATTCCCCCCTTTATAGTAGGCTCAGCAGGAAGTGGGAGGGGGCTAAACACGACACCTGGGGACAGGTCAGACCACTCCCAGGGAGGAGTCAGGATCCAATACCAGGTAAGCTTAAGCCTTTACAGGTATTCAGACATAAGTGGTCAGGCATTGGAAGTGGTTGCCCAGGGAGATGGTGAAGTCACCATCCCTGGAGGTGTTATGAAAGGTGTGAACACAGCACTTGGGGGCATGGTTTAATGACCATGGTTGTGTTGTATTTGTGGTTGGACTTAGTGATTCTAGAGGTTTTTTTCAACCAAAACAATTCTATGACTCTGCTCTATGCCACATCATGCACCAGCCTACAGGACAACCAAACAGTATAACAAAGAGTTAAATACTGTACAGGAGGAGATGAATGGTGGAACCCTCAAAGAAAGTTTAGCAAAAGCCACCTGGTGAGTCAGCACCAGAAGACCTGTCAGTCAAGCTGGTCGTGCCTCGTCACAACTTTTACAAACTGTAGAAGGGGATAAAGTCTCCAAAGTGCATATAAAAATTGCGCTGTGGAAATCAGCCAGGGTGAGTCTTGCCTCGGCTGAAGAACCTTGGTGCACATGGTGGGTGAGAATGGAGCATGGTGAGGTCCATGTGTGTCTCAAGGGGATTTGGTCTAAACGAGGATAATCAGAGCATGACCTCATATTGTGTTTGTTGCTCTGTTACCCTGCCCTGGTTTTCACCACTCCCATGTCTCTGTGTGCCCTATCCATGGTGTCACTGTGGGAATCACCTGGGTTAGCAAAGAATGAGCTTTGGTAAAACCAAGGGAAATGCTGTGGTGATGGAACCAGAACTGACTGCAGTGCACAACAGCTCTACACCTGCACACCATCCTCCAGCTGTGACCCTTGTCACCCACTCATGACAACACTACCCAACCCTGCCCAGAGTATCAGGACACACAGAGACCATCTTCAGAGGTGTGGGAAGCCCAGAGATGAGATCAACTACAGGTGTCGTTCCCTTTGTTGTGGCCCAGTACATGATCAGGAGGAAATACCTGCCCAGGAAACATCTGACCATGCATGGACTGAGGTACAGGTAGAAAAAGAGAGCAGAGAGGACCTGGCAAACCTCTCATCAACATGCTTGGTTTTCTGGAACTGCCCATTGCCATGAAATGGCTGACTCCTGTTGCACCCCATTGTATGGCTCATCTTTTTTTGTTGCATTGGCTTCGTAACAGCCTCATTCTTCAGTGCCTCCTTTACACTAAGGGAGAGCAACCAAGGTCTTTGCTGAAAGGAGCTAAATCTAGGGTGAGACACCCACTCAGCTGAGCATGCCCTAGCAGCAGTGACCATCAGTTTATTCCTGCAAACAGGAAATAAATTGACCATGTTGCCAAGTGACAAAACCCCCTGCATGGAGTCTTCCTATTTTCCATCTTTTGACCTGGCAGCACAGGAAGAGCTGCCAGAAAAGGAAGGAAGACTCAGACACCCAGATTTAGATGCAGCACAACTTTAATGAGTCTAGAGAAGAAAAGGAGGTGGCACACAGGGAGCACAGAGCTTCACCCATTAAGATGGGGTGGATCTGGTGCATGGTGTCCATCTGCCTGGCCTGCAGAGGAAGGGGGGCCAATAGGTCCCCAGTTAGCTGGCACTGGCACAGAGTACAGCAAAGGCAAGAAAGAGATACAAGAGTGGAAGAAGGCAAGAATGGTCCAAAGATTTAAATACAGTGGCTTGAAGCTCTCTCCAGCACCATGTGCTGATCTCTTGGGAGCTCTCGACAAAGGCTTTGGCAGCAGCTCTAGCAGGGCCTGCAGCAGTAGCGGTTGGTGATGCAGGAGAGGTCAAAGCCCCCAGAGTTGATGGGCACTCCATCACAGCTGAGGATGCTGCCAACAGCAGCAGAGGTGGAGGAGCCCACGGCAGTGTTCTGAGGGAAGGAGCTGAGGATGGGTCCAGGCAGAGTCACCACCACAGGGGAGGGCTGGATGACAACGGTGGAGTCCTGGCACCTGACACAGCAGGGCTGGTTGCAGCTGCTGCCCAGTGGGGTTGGGCCACAGGGCTGGCAGCAGGGCTCACAGGGCTTGCAGCAGGACATGTCTTGGAGCTAGGGGTACACCTGGGAGATAGGACAAGGGAGAAAGGAAACAGAAACATGAGGTGCAACTATGACCCCAGCCACAGTGGAAGCTCTTCTGGCCCAGCATACAGTGCCCACTTCAAAGCCCAGCAGCCACCTCAGCTAAGTCCTAGCCTCTCTTTGCAGAAGGCCCCCTTCCCTCTCACAGGAGAACAGCACTTATCATCTGATGTCATATGTCATGAAGAAATCTGATGTTAGAGAGGAAGAGCAGAAGCTTGAGACTCACCTGGTTCCCAAGCAGAAGGATGAGAGAAGTGGATGAGGGAGCAGAGAGCTGGGCTGCCTTTTATAGCAGTGCTGCAGTGCCTCAGGCCCAGAGACAGCTTTGTGGAAGGAAGAATCCTCTGAGCAGTTCATGACACATGCAAACCATCCCAGCTGATGGCACAGGCTGTGTCCTGCTTTCCTGTCCTGCTGCCATTTACATTTCCTCCCTTCTGTCACACTCTTTCCCATTGGAAGCCTTCTGTAAGTGCTAAGGATTTTAGGGATAGATGCACATGAGTGCGGTCAGGAGACTCATCTCAAGTGCTGGTGGCATCCCATACATGCAGGTGATGTGCACCTGGGTCACACCTGAGGGCTTGTTTGTGGACAAGGTGTCAGGAAATGGGCACTGCTCTCATATTTCTCCTCCAGATGTCCAAGGACTGCCTTTTGAGAGGAGATGTATCACAGCCTTGTCTCTTGCTCCCTGCATCTCTCTCTGATGGTCATTCATAGTTCCACACAGGTGGGCTTCTGCTGGGAGTCTTTGACCAACTGCAGCACTGACAGTGCTCTCGGGGCAGTTTTGTTGGTTTCAGTTGCATCCTCCCCTCTCTGTGCACTCTCTGTGGGTTCTCAGGGAACACCAGGAGCAGACCTAGGGCTTGTTTTCACCTGTGGGTACTGTTCCGCTAAAGTGGTCCCCAATGTCTCCTCAGCAGAAGTTTCATCCTGCACTTGTGTGACTCGAATCATGAGGACTTGTATAAGGCCATAGGAGGAAGACTCTCCAGTGACCTGGCCTTTGAACACAATAGAGCAGCAGTTTTCTGTGGCCAGAAGTCCATCTCCAGCTGAATGTTGGTGCCTTTGACCTGGCAAGGAAGTGCTCAGGGAACAGAAAAGTAGCCTCTGCCTCCTCAGCCCTTGCTTGCTTTATTTCTTTATTTCCTGCTTTATGGACTGGGATTTTTTTGCCCAACATTCAACCTATACCTGCTTTGGTGCAACTTGATGCCATTGCCTCTTGTCCTGTAGTGTTTTTATGAGGTGAGCAGACAGACCATCACCTCTCTCCAGCCTCCTTTCAGAGCATTGTAGGTCATCCATGAGTCTCATTTCCTCCAGGTTAAACGACCCCAGTTTTCTCAGCTGCTTCACAGAAATCTTCTGCTCTAGAACCCTCACCAGCTTTGAAGCTCTTCTTTGGGCACCTTCCAGCAGCTTGTCCTTACACAGTGTCCTTATTGAAGGGAGGGGCACAAATTTGAACTCTGATTTTGAGGTGCAGCCACAAGAGTGTCCAGTACAAGGGGACAATCACTGCCCAATGCCTACTGGCCACACTATTGCTAATCCAGGCCAAGATGCCATTCGTGTCCACCTGGGCACACTTTAGCTTCTATTCCACAGGCTGTTGACCATCACCCCAGATGCCTTCCCTCCAGGAAAATTCCATTCACTCTTTCTCAAACACAGAGCACTCGTGGCATTGTCATGGCCCATGTGCAAGACCCAGCACTTGGCCTTGTGGAATCTCACCCCACTGGCTTCTGTCTTTCTCTCCAACTTGTCTAGATCCCTCTCTAGATCTTCCCTGCTCTCCTGAAGATCAACTCTCCTGCTCAACTGTCATCTGCAAACTAACTGAGGGTGCCCTTGATCCTCTCATCCAGATCACTGAAAAAGGCATTACAGAGAGCAAGCCCCAATAGTGAGCCCTGGGAAACACTTATGACCAGCCAACAATTCTCCATCACTCTTTGGGTCTGGTTATCCAGACAATTTGTATTCCTGACTTGGACAGGCAAAGAGTACTGCTGACAGCTGTGCTGGTTTGAACTAATTGGAGAATTTGAGTGAGAAATTAGACTATTAGCTGAGAGAGGAAAACACAGGATGTCTCTTCACCCAGAGCTTTACTGAGAAAGAAAAAAAAATTGTTTTTAAGTGTGGTACCCAAAACATTAGATATCAGACAGTTTCAGACCACTCTGGCTGTGGCTGCTTCTCTTGCATGGTTCCTTTGTCTCTCTGCCTTGGTAGCTAATTCTCAGTAATTCTACTAACTACTTTCCTGCTACTAACCCCCCTGGCCGATCTACCTCAGCTTATCTGCAGCATCAACAGGTGGTGAGATAAGACTGGGGAAGGGGGGAAAGGTGGTAGGGGGTGGTTGGTTAACCCTCTTGGGGATTTTGGTGTCTGGGAGGGCTGTGGTGTTTCTGTATTACCTTTTCATTGTATATATCTGTAAATATCTGTCATACATTGTCAATATCTGCTTGTATACTGTGCATTGCTGTAAATATAAAGCTTCATTTATCAACTTCCAGTGTTTCTGAGTCCTTGCCTGGGTTTATATCAAAAGACTGGGGGGCATGCAACTGCTTAAACCACTACAACAGCCTACAAAAGGAACCCCAAGAACCCAGAAGATGATGCCAGACTGAATGACAGTGATGGTGGCTATTGCTGTGAGAAGGGCTGAGCATGCCTCAGTCTTCCTGCAAAGGGTGTCAGCTCCCACCTCTCCTCATGCCTAGAGCTCATGTAAAAGAGATTTTGGTGCTCAAACCTCAGGAATTTGGGACCATGAAGACAGCTGAGATGTTCTGCACTTGTCTGTGTGGGAAACATTGAAAGCAGATGGCCTGGAAAAGAGGGGAAATAAGGGATGGGTGGTTGGGGAGAGAAATGCAAGTGAAGGGGATTCGAGAGAACCACAGGAGCAGGTGGTTCTTCTCTGTCACTTGTTCTGACACAGGACCTCTGCTGGCAGAGCCAGAGTGATCTGAAGAGAGCATCTCCCATGCACAGCTTTCCTCCTATACAGCCTTTGTTGTCTGCTTGCTCATTCGAGGCTAGGGCAGAAGGGCTGAACTCTGCCCAAAGCAGTCCCCAGTGACACAAGCACAAAGGCCAGTTGACATCACTGCCCATGGTCCTCTGAGGGGAACAACAGTGGGAGAAGGAAGCTGCTCCTGATGGCACAGAAAAAACACAGCAAAGAAGCTGCTGAGGAACCTTGGCTGGCTTCCAGATATGCACCCAGCTGCTTTCTCTCTCCTCAACAGGACAGGAGGGGAAAGTAAGGTGGAAATGTCTGTTGGTCAAGATAAAGACAGAGGGACTGCTTCCCAGTTCCATCACAGGAAAAACAGACTTGACTTGGGAAGATTCTTTTACTTATTGCCAACAAATAGTTGAGCAGAAAGGTGAGAAGCAGATAAAACAACATAAATATCCTCACCTGCAGTGCTGATACCTGCTCCACCCTGGTCTTCTCCTGGGACTGCATGAGTATCTCTGCAGTGTCACCTGGAACCTCTTCATCACATTATTCTTCTCTGTCCCTGGGGTTTACAAGACTGTTTCTCACTTGTTTTTAGTTCATTCTGCCTTTGTGTGCAATGCTTTATCCTTTCTCAAATACAGTTTTCATGGAGGCTCCAGCAGCATTGCTAATGGACTCAGCCTTGGGCAGCAGTGAGACCATTTTGGAGCTGACCAGGACTGGCTGTGTCAGACATGGGAGCATGCTTTGGACTCTTCTTACAGAAAGCATCCCTGCAACCTCCCTCCTCCTCCCCCCAGGCCCTGCCACATAAGTCCAATACCAAGACAGCAGAGGAGAGCAAGGCAATCCCAAGCACAAATACAGGCTGGATGGTGAGTGGCTGGAGAGCAGATCTGAGGAAAAGGACCTGGGGGTCTGGGTGGATGAGAAGCTCAACATGAGCCAACAGTGTGCACACACATCTCAGACAGCAACTGTGTGCTGGGCTGCAGCAAGAGAAGCATTACCAGCAGGGCAAGGGAGGGGATTCTGCCCCTTTACTCTGCTCTTGTCAGACCCCACCTGGAGTACTGTGTGCAGTTCTGGAGCCCACAGCACAGGAAGGACATGGAAATGTTGGAGAGAGTCCAGAGGAGGGCCACAAAGATGATCAGAGGGCTGGAGCNGGGGAACAGGATGTTAGGAAGAAATTCTTCACAGTGAGGGTGGCAAGGCACTGGAACAGGTTGCCCAGGGAGGTTGTGGCTGCTCCCTCCCTGGAGGTGTTGAAGGCCAGGCTGGATGAGGTCTTGAGTGACCTGATCTAGTGGGAAGTGTCCCTGCCTGTGGCGGGGGGTTGGAACTGGATGATCTTTGAGGTCTCTTCCAACCTAAACCATTTTATGATTCTATGATTCTATAAGCAAATGAATAAAGATGCCAACAGAGTAGAACCAGTCCAGGCTTCAGCATAATCTTTAGTGTCACTGCTCATGCTTAAAGATTTGTAAAGAAATACCTGGAAAACACAGCACTGGCAGGTTCTTGGCAGGTCCTTCAGGAAGTGAAACAGCTGGAGCAGTTATGGTGATTTCTGTAAGACACCACCAAAATGTACCTACTGTTCATAGATCCAAGGCAGGTCTCAGCTCTACCTGAAAGCCATCTGCATGTCAGTGTCCAAACAGGTATCAGTGGGGTCCATGGCCAGATAGAGGCACAGATGTGTCATGGCTGGACATGCTAATAAGGCTGGGGTCTTACACTAGAACCAAAGCCACTCCACTGGGAAAGAAAGTTGGACCTGTTTGAGACCTCTCAGCAGTACCATAAGCAAGCTCAACAAAGGGAAGAGCTACTGAACTGCTGCTTCTCAGGTGGGTTGGTCAAACTATCCTACATCTAAGAAACAGGAAAGCATTTAACAACAGGGACTCTGCAGAGGAGAAGCTGTGACCACACTAGCATTAGTGGTGTTCATTTCCTGAAAATCTGACCACAATCAAGCCCACATGAATGGCTAAGGAGCACATTACATGCATGTATGGGATGCCACCAACACTTAAACTGCATTGACACGTGTCTGCCCTGGAAACCCTTGAGGCTCTCATCCCATCACTTACAGAAGCCTTCTGAAATTGAAAGGAACGTGGCAGAAGGCAGGAAATGAAAGGGCAGTAGAGCAGGAAAACAGGACACAGCCCATCCCATCATTTGAGATGGTTTGCATTTGTCATGAGCTGCTCAGAGAATTCTTCCTTCCACAAAGCTGCCTCTGGGCCTGAGGCACTGCAGCACTGCTATAAAAGGCAGCCCAGCTCTCTGCTCCCTCATCCACTTCTCTCATCTTTCTCCTTGGGAAACAGGTGAGTCTGAAGCGTCTGCTCTTCCTGCAAGTTCAGGTCTCTCCTTCATGTATATCTTCTCATGACATGGGCTAACTAGCACAGGGCTGGGAGATGCTTCTCCTGTGAGAGAAGAGAAGGTCTTCTGCAGAGAGAGGATGGGACTTAGCTGAGGTGGCTGCTGGGCTTTGAGGTGGGCAGTGTGTGCAGGGTCAAAAGGAGCTCCATTGTGGAATTTGTGGCTGCTCCTCATGTTTCTCTGTTTCCTTTCTCCCTTGTCCTATCTCCCAGGTGGACCTCCAGACCAAAGACATGTCCTGCTGCAAGCCCTGCCAGCCCTCCTGCCAGCCCTGTGGCCCAACCCCACTGGGCAGCAGCTGCAACCAGCCCTGCTGTGTCAGGTGCCAGGACTCCACCGTTGTCATTGAGCCCTCCCCTGTGGTGGTGACCCTGCCTGGACCCATCCTCAGCTCCTTCCCTCAGAACACTGCCGTGGGCTCCTCCACTTCTGCTGCTGTTGGCAGCATCCTCAGCTGTGATGGAGTGCCCATCAACTCTGGGGGCTTTGACCTCTCCTGCATCACCAACCGCTACTGCTGCAGGCCCTGCTAGAGCTGCTGCCACAATCCTTGCACAAGAACACCCAAGACCTCAAAACATGATGCTGAACATAAGATAGAGCTTGGAGATATTGTATATGAATCTTTGGGCCATTCTCACTTTCTTCCAATCTTTTCCCTTTGCTGTCCCAATGCCAGATTACTGGGGACCCATTGGCCATTGTCCCTCTGCAGGGCAGGCAGATGGTCACCCTGCTGCAGCTCCACCCCATCTTAGTGGCTCCTGGTGCTCCCTGTGAGCCACCTTCTCTTCTTCTCTACATTCATTAAATTTGTGCTGCATTGAAGCCTGGTCTCTGAGTCCTCTATCCTTCTCTGGCAACTCTCCTAGTCCTGTCAGGACATCAGGTGGAGGAAGGGGAGGATGGGACTCCCTGTAGGAGATTTTGTCACTTTGGCAATTAATTTTCTGCCAAGAAATGCTCCTCTGTCTGCATGTCTCACTTTAGCTTAGCTCCCTTGGGCAAAAACCTTCATCTATGAAAACAATTACTGCATACAGGAAATAGCAAAGAGGGACATGAACATTTGAACTTCTTCTCCCAAAGGCTTTTTGTCATGCACGAGAGAAGGTAGAAGCCCCAAAGGCTGAGTCAGAAGATCCATATCAGTCTTGTGTCTACGTTGGCAGATGAATGTACCCAGAACAATGTCTTGATTCTCAAGGGTTTCTCTATGACACTTCTGTTGTGTGTTGAAAGGCTTTTCCCCAGGGTCCATTGCCTGGATCCAGCACAGAGAGCAGCCTTGGACCCATGCTGGGGTGGTGCCTTCCTGGGCTCAGTAGCAGTACTCTTCCTCCCAGTGTAAGTGCCCAGACTGGTTGTGTGCCCTGCAGAGCCCAGTGTAAGGGGAGGCGTCCTGCTGTAAGGGCATGGCCCTGCCCTTCAGTGTGGCCACTTGGTTCTGGTGAGCACAGGGTCTGTTGCTGAACAGATCTCCAAGCAGCAGGGACTGCATTGCTGGGAAGCCCCTGGCCAGCACGTGAATAGCAGAGGTGGTGTGCATAGAGCTGGGACTGGGCCTTATTCAGAGCACCTGGGGAATTCAGGTGGGGTCACCCTCAGTGTTTGTGTTGGGCTTCTTTTGAGGGTTAGTGCCCAGGGACTTCCCAAGTGGAGAACGATGGTGTCTGTTTCTAAATGTGGGCAGGAAGATCATGAAGGCAACCTCACCTTGTGCATGGGGCAGTGTGCACAAGATAGACTTTCGATCCCAGTTGTGTCTTCAGAAATTCCTTTTGGGCATTCAGGAGATCTCAGACACATGACTGCTGTCAAGATTTAGAGCACTGAGTGGGGCTGAAGGCTAAGAGCTCAAAGGGACTTTTCCAATGTTATTGAAAATCACACTGAGTTGTTGGCATCGAGTGAAACCTGTAGTCCTTTTTGTGGTTGGAAGAAATCCCCTGTAACAAGCCATGAGAAGGCAGAGAATCACTGCACTGCAGAGCCCCCAAGTTGCTGTGAGGATGCTCTGTGCACTTCAGCCTGTCCACTTACTACCTGCCTGTAGATGGTGGGTGGTGGTCCTGACGCACCTTGCATCCTGGGCATGGACTTCCTGTGTGA
>VWZI01009418.1:0-19371 GCA_013396835.1 Psilopogon haemacephalus
GTCTAATTTCTTATTCAAATCCTTCAATTAGTTCAAACCAGCACACCAGACCCCCAGGTCCTTTTCCTCAGCCACTCACCACCCAACCTGGATTTGTGCTTGGGATTGTGCCAACCCAGGTGCAGGACCTTACACTTGGCCTTGTTGAATTTCATGAGATTGGCCTGGGCCCACCTCTGCAATCCGTGCAGGTTCCTCTGGATGGCATCTCTAATCTCCCAAGGGAAGCAGTGGGCAGTTTTAATACTTGGTGAGGTGCTGTGCCATCTCATTTAACTATGCTACTACCTAGAAAGGTTCTACCAGATGATTCTTGGGGTACATTTCAACCTTGCACTTTGTGATTCTGGGATTCTGTATAACAGGTAGGAGGCATAATTGTATTAAACAGATGTTAGTTTATAAAGCCCATGTATAAAAAGCCATCAGAAATCTTTGCTGTTGTGCATGCTTTGCAGGCTGATGCCCCATAGACCCAGCACCACAATAAAGAAATGCTTGCCTCTTAATACCATGTTGGTGTTAAGGAATTTGATTCCTGATTTTGGTAACAGTCCTGGCCAAAAACTTGTGCTCACAGCCTCTGGGAGCTTCCTTGGTCCTGGCCACTTGCCCAGGGTCTGGCAGCAGCTCATTTATTGAGGATAGTCTAAATGGTTGTTGGTGTAGCATTCATGACTCTACCAATTCAACCACATGTAGTGACACAGGGAGCTTCCAGGAAACTCTGCTAACACACACAGACCAGCCTTCTTAAGTTAGAGAAGTCTTTTTAATACAGAGAAATTCCATAATCTCCTTTTCACATTGCATTTTACCATCCAATCAGTCTTCATGGCAACAGCACACTCCACCCCAGTTTACAAGTAGCATCACCACAATACAGCCACCTCTGGTATTTTCAGTTGTACTCCTGAAGTTAGTGGGCAGACTTTAGTAATTTCAACCAAAGGAAGGCAAATTCATCTGAGAGTGATATGGCACCATTTGCTTCTGGCATGACCTGAATTCATACATAGAGCTCACCCTCTAATATTTTTACACTGTGAACCATGTCACTCAGTTCGTCTGCTTGCAGAAAGCTAGACAGGTTTATCTGACTGGGATTTGAAGATGAAATGTCAAGGAGTCATGGTTTGTCAAACTGGAAGTATGCACTAGTCCTTAGTCGCTGCCAGATATATCAGGTGAGCACTGGAGCATCGTGTTCCTTTCCCAGCTGGCAGTGCTGTTTTGACTCACTGTCTGCTTTTTGTTTTCTTTGTACCCCTCTGGCTCTCTACCCATTGTACCTTTTTAAAAATCCATGACCGACAAGTTTATTGTTCCATTCATTTTCTCTTATTCAGTGGGTCAACCTCTCCAAAGAAAAGGCATATCTTTCGTTTTTTCCTATGTTAAATTATGCCATTTTCCCAAGTGCTCAGAAATGCAGACACAGGTCCCATGCAAACAAGGTCTACCTTGTTGTGGCCTGCATTCCAGAGGATTATGTGACAGCAGAGTCACCATCACAGACATTCAGCCAGGGAAGGAACATCCCCAGCTGCTGCATGACTGCATCAAGAGTACCTATCCTCCTGAATTCAAAGTCGGCATGGAGGAAGTGTGAATAGTGATGGCATTCCCAGTTTAATCATGTTCATGCATCAATTCCTTCCAGCAGCTGAGAGCTGGCAAGTGCTGTAATAGGAGAGAAAATCAAACAAGCTGCACCAAAGGTTCAGTCTCAAACACATTAATGCCCAGTTCACAGGTGTTTGCTTTCTGAAAGTGAGGAACTGTCCTCCTGGGGCAAAACAGGCACAGACTTTTTTGCAACACTAGTGCCCTGTTTGACTAGTTAGGTTTCAAATTTCTCTCTTGCCACTGGTCTGTTTTGTCTGGAGGGATGACTGAAGGGGTCTGCTGTGGGAGGGCCTCATTTGCTTTCAGGCTCTGCTTCGCCTCCATGTCGGTTCTGTGTTGCTGACTATCTGCCCGAGGACACATGGCTCACTCCCTTTACTTTCAGTTTTGGCATCATATTTGGCTCCTGGTATCTCCTTTGTGTTGTGGTTGTATTGAGAACACAAATCGGGCTTATAATTTCTGTGATTATTACCTTGACAGAGTGTCTTGGACTGATCAGGTAATACTTTATGGGTAAATTTGGTTATTAATTTGTTGGAGTTTCTGTGTTTCCTGCCAATAGCCCTGTTCAAGGGCAAACACAGCAGCAATTGCTGCTCTTCACCCTCCAATCTGAATTGTGCATAGGATATAGAGATTTATATTTCTTTCTCCCTTCCTTAAATTGCTTCTGAAAAATCCCCATAGTACATTTTGTGTAAATAATTCCTACTGGGTATTTGAACCTTTAGTAAGTTGTAAATAGTTTATTGTTCTGGGCTTTTTTGTTTTGTTTCTTTGGTGCAGATATTTGTGTTAATAAAGTTGGATATTTTCATACTTCCATATATTAAAATTGAATGCTTATAACAGAATGACACCGCAAAATCTGTGTTTCTCCATGATGGAATTTTTACACAAAGTGGGGTATATTATCAGATGTTCTGATTTAGAATGGGATAGAGATAATTGTAAAAATCTGAGCAAGATTGTTAAGAAATTGGCTGAGAGTGTGACTGACCTATGTTGTGAACCCACAGCTGAGAGATATGCTGTGGTGCTGGGTTCCTGAATAATTCAATTGCTAAAATAATTTACACATTTAGAGGACAAGATTCTGTCTTTAGAGGAAAAGAATCATAATGTTGAGGAGATGAATTTCTATTTGGAGAGACAACTAATGGAGGAAAGGGCACAAAGACTCTGTGATTTATTAGCTGTGCACATTAATGAAATTAAAGAAAAAACAGCAATCGTAAGAGCACAAAGGGACCTGAACCCTGGACTGTATAATACAAGCAGGGGCCACGGAGCCAACCGGGTGTTTGCCTCTGGGCCCCCTTCACCAACTTCTCGAGCTTACAGGCTGCACGACCTGTGATAGTGAAAAAGGGATTCTGAATTAGTGGACTTTATTTGGACAGGGGAACTGTCTTTGCAGACCATGGCCAGCATGGAAGCACTGAACTTTCCCGCACTGTATATGCCAGGGGAAGATCCATGTGCTCCACTGTAGTGAGCCATTCCCTATTCAACCAAGCTGAGCCCTCCTGCCACTGGCCACACTGCTGTTATCCAGTGCGAGCCCCTTTGCGACACAAGCGGAGCGCATCTGCTGCTGATTACACAGCTGGTTACCCACTGCCATCTCCTGTGCAGCACGAGCCGATCCTGTTTCCCGACAGCTACACAGCTGGATACCAGCCATGATTTCCTGTGCAGCGCAAGCAGAACCTGCCTGCCACTCATCCAGCAAGCATACAGCCTGAACTATTGTGCAGAGCAAGACAAGCCCAACTATGTGTTGCAACAAAAGCAGGCCCAGACAGGAGAAAACTGGGTGCTCCAGATCAATGAAACCCTCTCTGGACCGCAGCATCCAGCTCAGGCAAGGACATCACAAGGGAATGGAGCTTTCACCCCTTAGTCAAACAAGAGATCACACAAAATCGTCATGGTAGCAGAAAACCAACAACAAGGATTTACCCCTACTCTGCATCAAAACTGTTTGAGATACGGGAGAACTATGCTTGGGAGCCAGAGGAATCTGTTAAGCATTTTGTGTTTCAAGTCTCAAACCTGTGAGGTGATGAAATTCTTTTAAATGCTAGAGAAGCAAAAGGCAACTGGGTACATGAAGTTTTCCTGAGCCCGGTGCCAGAGGAAGACTTCTTTCTAACTTCTTGAGTGGCCTACTGGGCTGGTAGTCTTTTCAGTATGGATGGGGTGAACCAAGGGAAGTGCAGCCGAGCAGCTCGGTTGAGCTATCCATAGCTATTTGAAAGCTATTTTGCATGCAAGCTGTACATAACAGATCACTCCTCGATCCCACCCTAGATGCTGCAGTTGAGCCAATGTTCCTTAAGCTCCTTATAAGGGGCATGCCTGCTGCTTTGCAGGGACATACCAATACATTGAAAGGACAGATCAAACAGGCCATCGAGCAGAATGGCAACCCAAGAAAGAACCCAGAACATATTATGCCCTAGCGGGAGCTTTTGGTAAATCCTTCTTATAATGGCAGAGACGTTGGGTCACAGACCAAGTGCCCAAAACACAGCCTGCTGCTAGGATGCACCATCCTATAGAATCATAGAATCAGTCAGGGTTGGAAGGGACCACAAGGATCATCTAGTTCCAACCCTACTGCCAGGTGCAGGGACATCCTACCCTAGATCAGGCTGAACACAGCCTCATCCAGCCTGGCCTTAAGCACCTCCAGGGATGTGGCCCCAACCACCTCCCTGGACAACCGATTCCAGGGTCTCACCACTCTCATGCTGAAGAATTTCCTCCTCATATCTAGTCTGAATCTCCCCACCTCCAGCTTTGCTCCATTCCCCCTAGTCCTGTCACTACCTGAGAGCCTAAAATGTCCCTCCCCAGCTTTTCTGTAGGCCCCCTTCAGATACTGGAAGGCCACAATAAGGTCACCTCAGAGCTTCCTCTTCTCCAGACTGAGCAGCCCCAAATCTTTCAATATGTCCTCATAGCAGAGGTTCTCCAGCCCTCTGATCATCCTCATGGCCCTTCTCTGGACATGCTCCAGCATGTCCACATCCCTCCTGTAATAGGGACTCCAAAACTGGATGCAGTTCTCCAGGTTGGGTGTCACTAGGGCAGAGTAGAGGGGGAGAATCACCTCCCTCGACCTGCTNACAACCGATTCCAGGGTCTCACCACTCTCATGCTGAAGAATTTCCTCCTCATATCTAGTCTGAATCTCCCCACCTCCAGCTTTGCTCCATTCCCCCTAGTCCTGTCACTACCTGAGAGCCTAAAATGTCCCTCCCCAGCTTTTCTGTAGGCCCCCTTCAGATACTGGAAGGCCACAATAAGGTCACCTCAGAGCTTCCTCTTCTCCAGACTGAGCAGCCCCAAATCTTTCAATATGTCCTCATAGCAGAGGTTCTCCAGCCCTCTGATCATCCTCATGGCCCTTCTCTGGACATGCTCCAGCATGTCCACATCCCTCCTGTAATAGGGACTCCAAAACTGGATGCAGTTCTCCAGGTTGGGTGTCACTAGGGCAGAGTAGAGGGGGAGAATCACCTCCCTCGACCTGCTGGCCACACTTCTGATGCAGCCCAGAATCTGGTTGACTTTATGGGCTGCAAGTGCACACTGCTGGCTGAAGTTGAGCTTCTCGTCCATCAAAACCCTCAAGGCCTTTTCCTCAGGGTTGCTCTCCAGCCAGTCACTGCCCAACCTGTATTTGTGCTTGGGAATGTGCCGACCCAGGTGCAGGACCTTACACTTGGCCTTGTTGAACCTCATGAGGTTGGCTTGTGCCCACCTCTCCAGCCTGTCTAGGTCCCTCTAGATTGCATCCCTGCCCTCCAGCATGTCTGCTGCACCACACAGCTTGGTATCATCAGCAGACTTCCTGAGGGTGCACTCAATGCAAAAAGTCCAGTCCCAGGACTGATCCCTGAGAGACTCCACTTGTCACTGGCTTCCACTTGTTGCACATGGACCCATTAACAGCCACTCTTTGGGCGCAGCCATCAAGCCAGTTCTTTATCCATCTGGTAGTTCACCCATCAAACTCATGTTTCACCAGCTTGGAGACCAGGATGTGGGGTGGAACAGTGTCAAGGGCTTTGCTCAGGTCCAGAAAAATTATTTCAGTTGCTCACCCCTCACCTATTAATGTTGTGCCCTGTTCACAGAAGGCCACCAGGTTTGTCAGGCAGGATCTGCCCTTGGTGAAGCCATGCTGATTGGACCCAATCACCTCTTCACTATACTCCTGTCTCAGTACTGCCTCCAGGAGGATCTGCTCCATGATCTTACTGGGCACAGAGGTGAGACTGACTGGCCTGTAGTTCACAGGCTCTTCCTTCCTACCCTTTTTAAAAATGGGGCTTATGTTTCCCCTTTTCCTGTCAATGGGGACTTCACCAGACTGCCAGGACTTTTGGAATATAATATAATAGAGAAGGGTTTAGCAACCTCATTTGCCAGTTCTCTCAGTACCTGTGGGTGTATCCCATCGAGTCCCATGGACTTGACCACTTTCCGGTTCTTCAGGTGATCACAAACCTGATCTTCATTTATGATGAGCAACTCTTCCTTCCAGTCTTTGCCGTTATCTTCCATGACTCCAGGAGTGTGGCTGAAGAGGTGACAACCAAAGAAGAAATAGCCTTCCCCATGAATTCTAATACTCCTACTCACCACCCGAGAACTGGTTCCAGCAGGCACTCTCTTTGGGAATATCTGAGCCTTGCTTAAGGACATCATCAAAATGGCAAATCAGGAATATAGTGCTCACCATGAAAAATTAAAATGGCCAATGGAACAAAGATTACAGCAGCCCCCCCCCAAAACTAACTTACCTACTGCTCCAAGCAAAGAAACTAACCCATTTCTTAACATCAGAGCCCCAGGGACATTAAAAAAAAAAAAAAAATGGCAGCAATTGCTTCAGGCTTCTCTCACCACTTCATACATACCTTGCAATGCTCTGAAAATATGGAACCCTCTGTTTTAGTTCCAACAGGGCCATCGTGAACTGCTATTAGATTTCTTACTGACTCAGGGACACAAATTAGTGTTCTAAATGAGCGAGAAGCCAAGCACCGGTGCTGGCGTGGGGGAGGTAAGCAGTCGACTCAATGTGAGTGATAGGAGCAAACACCATTTTATTAGCGACCCTACAGCTCCCTTTATACTCTGCCAGCTGGGGGGCGTTATCAAATACTCCAAGGTAATTGGTAAAGGGGATTATACATGTAATACAATAATTGGCTACTGATACAACAACTGTGAGTCTGCAGTTCTCCGAGAAACTTCTGGTTAGCAGGCACCTTCCTTCCTCTGCATCTTTGTTTTCCTTCTGTCTGTCTCCGGCTGCACTTTCACTTCACAGGCGTTCCGCTGTGCTTCTCTTTCAAGCACACTCCCGACAGTGGGTTGTTCACCGCTCTAATGCTGCTTCTCAGAAATAGTCTGCAACACACTGGGGAATTTTATCATCCCAAAAATGGATCAAACTTTGTGGTGTTACAGGACCATCTGACCTTTGCCATTTGGCCCAGACAAGACTATGACTCCCAGGGAACAAGTGTAGTACCGTAGTGCAGGTTGCTCTAAGCCCTTACCAAGGGAACATTTTAGGATTTGATGCCCTGGCCCAAGAAAGGTTGCACCTCCCTGATGGTTCACTGTGGAGCTTTGGATTGTACAGAGTGAAGGGCGGTAGAGTAAAAACTGTTTGCACCTACATACTACAGGCCAATCCAGCTTTACCTCCCTCCAGCACCACATGCATTCATTCCTCAGTGTCCCCTACCAGTGACAGCCAGGCAAGGCACCTCAGAAGTGGTCTCAGATTTGGAGAATAGGCAAATCATCACCAGAACTCATTCCTCATACAATTCCCCAATTTGGCCAGTGAGGAAATCAGATGGGCAGTGGTGACTTACAATGGACTATAGACAACTGAATGGCAACACAGGTTCCCTTGCAGCAGCAGTCCCTAGCCTGACTTCTGTGGTGACAGCCATTCAAGCAGCACCCCACACCTGGATGGCAGTGATGGATATCAAGGACATGTTCTTTATGATCCTGCTGCAGACAAGGCCCAGTTTGCCTTCACCTGGCAAGGTATTCACTACACATTTAATCTCCTCCCACAGGGCTACAAAGACTCATTTATCATTATGCATGGCACTTTGGCAACTTTAATAGACACTCTCAGGGTCTCACAGGGTATTGTTGTCTATCAGTACACAGATGACATTCTCATTGGTGGGGACAACAGGGACCAGGTTGGTTTAGCTGTGGCAGCCATCTAGGAGCTGCTGACCAAAAATGGTCAGTAGCTACCACCCAAGAAGTATCAAGGCCCAGGCCAGGAAGTCAGATTTCTTGGTTCTTGGTAGCAGGTGCAGTGGCAGTGCCAGAGGATGCCCTGGAATCCATAGAAAGGGGCCGGGTACCCAATAGTAAAAAAAAAACTGCAGCAGTTACTGGGCACCTTGAGCTATTGGAGGAAGTATATTCTAGGCTTCTCCATAATAGCACAGCCTCTTTACAACTTAATTAAGGGGCACAAAATCTGGGACTGGACACTGAGATATTCTGAAAGCTTGAACTTCTTAAACATTGAACTCAAAGCTTTTCAGAAATTGGGCCCTTTACACCCACAAGATGCCCTAAGGAATGAATGGGACTTTTCAGAGCACACCTCTTACTATGGGATATTCCAAAAGGGACCCAGTGGCCCAAATAAGCCTTCTGTTTTCATCAATGGCATTCAAAGATATGAAGCAAAGATACTCAGAATGGGAAAAGGGGCTACTTTCCCTTGCTAGAGTTGTCAAAGAGGCAGAGAAGCTGCACACTACACAGGATATCATAGTGCATGGCCCTTTCTCTCTGCTAAATGCAGTCCCCAAAGGAATTCCCCCACCAGAAGGAGTAGCCCAGCCAGCCACTGTGAGAAAGTGGTATGCCTATCTGGCTGGCATACCATTGAGAGAAGGCCCAACTAGTGTCCAAATTGTAACAGCCCATTAATCCAGACATGACTCTGCTAGGCCAACCCTACAAATCATCTCCAAGACAGGCAGCACCTGAAGTGACCAGCAACTCTGATGCCAAGGGAGTGTGGTTCACAGATGCATCCTCTCACTGTGTGGGAGAGATAGGAGGGTGAGGGCAGTGCCCAAGTAGGGGAAGTGTGAGCTCTAATGCTGGCTGCAGAGAATGCACAGAGGCTATGTACACTGATTCTTATGCAACATTTAAAGAGGCCACTGAATGGGTCTGCCAGTGGGAGGCAAATCAGTGGCAGGTAGGGCACACCAAAGTCTGGAGGGCTGAGGATTGGCAAAGGCTGTTGGAAATCAGCTGGTCCAGACCCATCAAGATGGGACGGGTCAAAGGCCACTCCAAAAGGGACACTCCTGCTACAGCATGGAATCAGCACATAGATTATCTGGCCAAGATAAATGTGATTAGCACTTAGGGAAAAGACTGGGAAAAGCTGGCTGAATGGCTCCATATTAAAAGAGGGCAATTGGGAAGGTGCCACTCTTGTGGTTGGCCTGTGTCCATGACAATGTGTGAGACAATTATTTCAGCTTGCCCACAGTGCAGGATAAGGCTGAAAGCAAATCATCCTAACCTTGCCCCAGCCCAGAATATCAAACAGGGTAAGACCCTGTGGAACACATGGCAAGTGGACTATATAGGTCCCCTAAGGCCATCTCATGGAAAAAGGTATATATTGGTAGGGGTTGAAGTGGTCTCAGGTTTGACCATGGACATGGCCACCAATACTGCAACTGGAGCCCAAACTATTGCAGTCCTGAGACACTGGTTCAGTATCCTCCCAATGTCTGAGTGTATCCAAAGTGACAGTGGATCACACTTCACTGCTACCTTGGTGCAGAACTGGGCCCGAGGTGAGGGGGTTAAATGAGTATTCCATAGCCCATATTACCCCTAGGCAAATGGCATAGTGGAAAGGACAAGTGGCCTTATCAAAAAGCACGCAAACGTTTCCAAAGGCAGTTGGGACACAAGACTGGCCCATGTGGTCTTCACTCTTAACAACTACTAAGGCAGTTATGCAAACCCCAAAATAAAGGCATTCTGTCCAGCTCAACCAACAGTCAATGCAAACCATGTGCCAGATGGGTCAACGGGCAGGACACCACCATCACTGCTACAAATGCAAATGGGCCAACCAGTACTAGTAAAGCTGCCAATAACTGGTGTAGTTCCCCTGACACCGACCAAACCAAGAGGCTTGTATGCTTGGGAGTATCTGACAAGAATGGCAAGATGCACCGTATCAGTGCCAGGTGGATCGTGCTGGACTATCGAGTGAAAATCCAGGCTTCCACCACTATGGCTATGGTTTTCTCTACAGATCTTAGCTCCAGAGGATCCATGCCCCAGAGACATCAACCCATCAACAGGGTGGACAAATGGAAGAAACACCTAAACAGGCACAAAGCTGGCATGCAGTCACAAAATGTAGTTGTTAACTGCAACAGAGAGATGTCCACTCACAGGCCAGCTCACACTTGTTCTCAAGCCAGAGCACTCATCACTTGATGCATGCAAGGTTAGGAAATTAAAATCTAGCCAAGCTCACAAATCAGTATACTTTGATTTGTATACATTGATTTTTAGAATTGCCATGAAACACAGCTAACACTGTTTCCACAGAGCTGTCTGCATTAACTGACACATCACAGAGGCTTCAGTAGCTGAAGGTACTACATTTGCTATTGGGGCATTTCTCTTAACTCCCAAATGCACGCTGCTCAAATGTAGGCTTTTCTTCCCACGCTTTGTTGTTGTGGTTCATTACGTAAGTGCTCGTTACTGCATATTATTAACACTTTCAAAACAAACACAGGAACATTGCTAAAGCATTCCAAATGCAGACGTAAGTTTAGCAGCAGGACTGTGTTTATGACCAGTGTAATAATACTATGGAGACCAGAGGGAACAAGCTTTACGTGCAAAGGTAGAGTCTCTGAGTTACAGCTACATTAGGACTCTTGCAGATGTGGTTCTGGCAGTCACAGATTGCACTGGTTCGTTCTTTCTTGAGGGTGTTCTATGCTGCGGCAAAATGTAATACACACATGAGCATTAAGCCAACACAGCATGCAGCATTCAAAAGGTGGCAGTATATGTGACATGGAAGCAGGGTACCTAGAGAAAATTAATTATTTTGCACTTGGAAATACAGTCTCTATACTGAATGTAGACACTGGAGCTTACCTTCAGAGATAATTCCAGGTAGACATTCATACCCTTAAGTTGTCTCTGTTCTCATTTTTGAACCACATGAGCAATCCGAGGTGGTTTATGAACACAGTGCAGCTAGGAACCTATCTATCTTCATGTACACAGAGTCAGATATGCCTCTCTCCTTCTCTCTTGCCACCAAAGAGCCAGTTGAACCACCAGGGAATCTGATTGCAAACACATTTCAACAACTGCGAAGCTCAAGTCACACAAGCTAGCACTAGAACAGTGCTAGCTACAGAACTAGAACTCCTGATGGGTTCAAGGGGGTTGCCATTGTGTCTCTGCACAGCAATCAGTGCATTCTTCACAATCATTAGTCTTTTCCTTTCATTATCTGAAGCATCTCCACCTCCTTTGGCCTAGATGATAAAGAGCTGACTACATGTTTTACTGGTCTTGCCAGCAAACAGTGCCTGAGGAATGTCTGTCTGCAAGCCTACAGAAGGTTTGCACTCCTAAGAAAAAAATGTAGGTAACACATTCCCCTGGCTGTTTTTGAATCAAAATAACAGTAACTACTGTGTTCACACTGAGTTTAACACTGGTGCTATATATGAACAACAGCAAAAGTGCCCATGACAGAACAGCCTCATCAGTAATGCGACTCAGATCCCAAAGGGCTGTTATGGTAGCTAGACATTGCCTGCTTGATTCCCAGGATAGCTAATTGCCTAGACATGTACATTTCTTCAATTCGTATTTCTTCAGTTATCATGCTACACTTAGATGAAATGAATGCTAAACGTTGCAGGCTCGGGTGGTATTCATCAGTGATCTCTGAGAAAACTCAGGGACAAACCAGCAGAATTAATAACAGAAATGTGTTACTTCTTGCTAGAATTATACTTTAATACTGAAATCCAATGCCGTAATCACTAATTAAAAGAAAGTCTTGCAGTGCACAGGGAAATACAGTACAGTAAGCATGGTATCTGTACTGAGCAATTCTTAAGAAGTCTAAGAAGGGACATCAGTAAGGAACTTATGGATCTTACTGGGAAAAGCCACCATGGCTTTTGTGAAGGTTTAGAGTTCTTGGAAGAGGTCAGATGCATGTGGAGATAAGGGTGATCCAGTAAATCCAACCTACTTGAATATCCAAAAGGCATTTGACAAAATTCCTGATCAAAGACTTTTAAAGAAAACTAGGCAGTTGTGGAATAAGACAGAAAGTCCTTTCATGGAAGATCAACTGGTTACAAGAAAAGAAATACAGGATAGCAGGAAAATAGTTTGGTTTCACAATGCCAGTTACCAGTATGGTGCCAGACCTCTGCTGTTCTATATATTCATAAATAGTCTGAAGAGGGCCAAGCAGTGAGGAGAAAAGGTTTGCTGATAACACAAAGAAAGTAAGGGCTTAAGCAGGCTGCCAAGAATTGCCAAAGAACCTTGTAAGACTGACTGAGCAATGAGCTGGTGGGTTGAGTCTAAGTTACTAAAACATGAGGTGCACGAGAGAAAACCATCCCAGGGGACTATGACCTGCAATATGACTGAGAGAGAGTTACAAGCAGCTGCATGAAACCATCAATTCAGTGCTCAGGAGTATGAAGAAAAAACCCAAAATTGAATGTTAAGGCCTATTGGGAAGCAATGAAAAAACCCCCAGAAGTCATAATTTTGCCATTCACAGCTTGAGTAGTGCGTGTAGCTTGCTGACTGTGTATGGGAAGGGGAATATCTCAGAGAAAGCAAGCAGGATTATTATGTATGAAGCAGTGGCTGTACTGGAAGAACTGAATTGGCTCAACTCCTCAACTTGGAAAATAGCTGAGAGAGATGGAATAAGATACTAGCCTACAAGATTGCAAGCAGCTGGGCAAGAGTTATGGACTCATTCACATCCCCTTCTCCTTTAAGAACCAAGGGCTGTCAAATGAAAATAGGAAACTGTGGTTCAAAGTAAATAAATAAGGATGATTTTCATGAAACACCCTAGAGACATTACTAATTAGACCAGTCAAAAACAGACTTAGTGAAACTTTCTTGCTGAAAACATCCAAATATTTGAAGCATACTGTGTGGCATATATGCCTGAACTGCTTTTCTCCCCCTTGGATACCTGTATGTAATTTATTTTTGTTATGTTATGCAAGCTCTTTGAGTTAAAAAGTTGTCCTCAGCAGTAGCTTTCATCACAGATGCCAATAACCTTTTCTCCCCCAGCTTTTGTTTGCCTCCTTTTTTATTGAACTTCAGGGCACATTTCAACAGTTCCATAGCACAGCTGGATGGGACACTCAGTCTAAGCCAGTGGAACTATTCCTGTGGTCAGGGGTAGTGGTTTTCTGCTTAGGAGGTTAGACAGAAACTGCAGCTCCTTGTCTCAACCAGTGCAAGCTCCTGATGGTGTTGAAAGACGTAAATAATCTACTTGTGCTAAGCCAAGAGCTCATACAGCAAACCAGCCAAACATTATTTCAAGTCAAAAGTAAACTTTACTTCCTCCTCCTGGTTTAACTTTAACCCAGTACTGATTCAATCCACCCCAAGGTCACAGACGCTTGTGACAGTTTGAAGGAACAGTGTGAGCAAACAGGCGTGGCAGGGGAAAGACTACGCTGCCTGTCTCAAACGTAACACGTGCGTGAGCTGTTTGTGAAACTGTGACAACGCACACAAGAAGCACACCGACTTCCAACTCTGATGCTTTCATGGATTCTCTTTTGCAGCATACAAACCTCAAGTCGGGCATAGGTAGGAGGAGCTTTTCGTTTCTCTTGCTGGTTGGTACTGTTGAGGAGCTTAGTTACTGTTAATTGAAAACTGACCACCTTTGTACCAATCTTGCTTGAGACAGTGCAGTCCCCCAAATAGATTAAGCAAGCAGCTTTCCCCTCCTGGACTGTGTTCTTGTCCCATCGCTATATTGCTGCATAGGCATACAAATGTGAATTCAAGGAACAGATTCATTTTGATAGAACAAGCAGCCTAATCTACCTGCTCCATTAATTGAATCACTAGATTCAGGATGAAGATGTGCAATGCAGGTAAGGATGGAAAGAACATTACAAAGTTTGTCCTTTGAAAGAAAAAAAATAAAATAAAAAAGCAGAACAATTCTTATGAAGGTGCCTCTAATCTGTGGATTAGTCTTCACTGCACTTGGGTTGCAGCAAAGAAACACATACTTGCTGCATTGTATGATCTACAAGATACGGATTGCAAAAGCAACTGGATATTTGATTCTGAGTACCAGTACTCCTTTTCCCCTCTTAACCACACAACAGTCAGATACAGGGGAAGATGTCCCTCCCAATTCCTGCAAAACACTTTAACTCAGATGGTATCACTAACATAGCAAAGGAAAAGCAAAAAGGATAGTAGTAGCCTCTATTTATAAAAGGAACTAGATTTAAAAGATCTCTTCATTTCCCACTGAGCAGTTTGAAGGAATCACCTTCATTTAGAAGCCTGTGGTTTCCTTGAATAGTATTCTCTAAAGTTTGTCATACATGGTAAAACAAACAATTCTATCAAATAGAACTTTTTTCTAAAAATGCTTTCAGCAACACTGCATTGACATCAAACTTTATGCAGTAGTCTGGTTGACAGTCCCTAACTCTGATGGCGAAAGGATAGGAAAGGAAGAACAAAGAGTGGGACTGCAGATACAAGCATTATTTGGTGTACTTCTCATGAAAGAAATCCTGTCCCCCCCAAAAGACTGGGCATATTAAGCATAATGGTTTTCAGCAGTATAACAGTCATCCATCAATCACAAGTGATATCTTGGTGGTATTAAATAGATGCACAGAGACAATTCATCATGTCTACGACATACAAGCTGTTAACCCTTGGACCCCTGGCAGAGCAGAGGTAGTGCTGTAATCACATAAAATGGATGTCCTTCTTTCATGTTATTTACTACTATATACAGAACAGGAACCTAACACAGCTGTTAAGCAACATAAAGGACATTTTCACATTCTGTTCATCACATACAGTCTCTGTTTATATACTGCATATATTTTTTATATATTGTACACATATATTACTGCTATTTGTAACAGAAAACACCTGCTTTTCACGTGGCTGTTTAGGAAGATAGTGCAAGCTCCTTCTTCCAAATCCTTCCTGTGAGTCATGGTCTCTTACATACAGTTACTTTCCAGTTAGGTTGCTGCGCTTTCAAGTCAGTAATAAATACACAATTGTTTCCCTGAATTTTTGTCAGGAAACAGGAAGAGCAAACTGTTTACTATGCCCAAACAACAGCTGTGTTCTGTGTTATCTAAAGAGCTGTAAACTCTCTTGCCCTCAGCGAGATGCTGGTTCATCTAAGCTGCAATTGTAGCTTGGACCTCTGAAATATCACCACAAACATCCCACTTTCACGCCAAACACCTGCTAAGAATTAGTAGACAAGAATGCAGCAGATAAAAGGAGAGCTAGAGATTAATTAATTCATAACATGAGAGAACAAACCCATTAAACTGACATCTTAGTCTTTATTATGTATGGGAGAAAAACTCCTTGTTACTGAAGTACGGGGAGAACATGGAAACCAAAGAGTAAGACAAGGGAAGGAAGTGACCACCACACAGAAAAGGGGGGGGCAGGAAGTATTTACAGCTGTTAAGCTGTATGAGACATCAAATTCTTGCTACAGTTCATATCATCCCTTTCCTTCTCTCCTTACTTGAAATGGTATTTTCCAGCTTTCCACCAGCTGCATCAGTACATTTTGCACTTTTAAATTTCCTTGTATTTGTAGGAACCCAGCTATTCCCAGTTCTGAACACAGGTCACCTAGATGCAAATTCAGTGTACAACTTGGTGAAACATATCAGGAATGTAAGGTCATGAATTTTAATCCCACTGCAAAATATATAAATCACCAGCTTTTCAGATTAAAAGCATATGTGATTTCATACTCCTGAATGGGCACAAGTATTTGAGGTAAGGGAAAAGGACTTAGGATATTTCAGAAATCCACCATGATGGAAGTTGGCTATCTCATAAATGTTTTTGTTTACATGTTATTACTCCCCCCAGTTCTGAGTAATCTGTTTTTAATTATCTGGATGCATTATTAGGTACATTTTACTTAACGCATTTAGACACTACACCTACAGTTGTCCAACTTTTAACTCAGTGTTAGGAATATGTGTTACCTGAAGCCAGGCAAGTTGAACTACTGAGCATTCTAAACAGTTTTTAAAAGCACAAAAGAAAGCACTCAACTCAAATGTGTTACTATGAAAGAAAAAAATATATATCTTATTAAGGTACCTTAAAAAAAATACAAGGCAATTTATATAAAAAAATCAAATAGCTATTTAACAAAACTTTGTAAAACATCCCCATTTAAGATCATGTACTTAAGCACAAGCATTAAGTAACAGTGTATAATCTCAACTAACATTTTATCTCAGTGCTAGCTAATGTCAACTTCAGCTTGTCAACTCATTAGGATACCACACAGGCTTCTGACATGTTACTATTTTACAGCATTGTAACTTGAAAAAAAATTAACGTTACACTATAATAATGATAATAAACAGTCTACACCATGATAGTGAAATGGATTCTCTTTTCCTTCTCTCTGCAGTGTCAAATAATGCTTGGTGTAAGCAGGTACTCAGAACAAGGTCCTATATGCACAGCCTGATCACCTGCTTAACACATTACAGCTAAAGCCAAACAAAAACAGATCTCTCTGTTAATTAAATATACTAGCAAGACTACATAACATCCCACTGACATTGTGCTTGTTAACAACTTCCATATTGAACCAAAATGTCTTCAACCACAACTCACTTCCAGGTCAGCAGCATTTGTGCAGAGCATCTGAAATGAAAATTGTTTTCCAGTCTAGTGGGAAGCCTTATCTCCTTATGATTTCTACACAGTCTGTGCAGGTGACAGTTTTGAAATTCATACTTCAGTGTAATTAAAAACCAGAGATGTTTCTTCAGACTCTTCCAGCTGTAGTTACAAAAGTTCGCTTCTCTAGGATTAAACTTAGTAGGATGTTTTAGTGGTCACATTTGAGTTTGAAGAATAAGAATTTGATTTCTTGAGGTGTCTGCTTGATGAAAGAGACACTTGCATCCTCCGAGTAGTTCGCACGCTTCGGCAAAGAAGAGCATTTTTAAGGTTGTCTCTGAAGTCTTTTGAAATGTAGTAATAAATGAAGGGATCAATACAACTGTTCAAGGTAGAAAGACACAGTGCAGTTATGTATGACACATAGACATAGCTCTGGCCGTATGTTTTGAGAAGCAAATAGTGCACAACAAGCAGCACATTACTAGGTGTGAAACAGATGAGGTATGTGGAGAGAACAACAATAATGAGTTTAATTGCTCTTTTTCGTTTCTTCCCTGTGCTTATGTCTGAGATAGAAGCATTCAGACTTCTAATCATTAGTATGTAAGCCACAGCAGTGAGGATAGCTGGGATTAAGAAGAGTCCAATTGCAAGTGACAGGAAATAGTTGAACATATCATGAGCCAGAACATTTTCAGGCAACACATCATAGCAGGTAGTGATGTTAAGATTTGAAATATAAGCTGTCTGATTAACACGATACAATGGAATGGTGCTCAGCAAAATCAGTATCCAAATAGCAAGGGAGATGCCAAAGGCAATTTCAGATTTCTTTCTTGAATGCACTATGGGGTTCACTACAACCCAATACCTTTGCACACTGAGACATGTCATAAAGAGAATAGAACAGTACATATTTCCATAGAAAAATCCAACAAGTACTTTGCAGAGAGCTTCTCCAAAAAGCCAATTATTGCCATGTACATGGTATGCAATTTTCAGTGGGAACCAGACAACAAAAAGAAGGTCTGCCAATGCCAAGTTAACCATATAAATCACAGCTGGGTGTTTCTTTTTTGTTCTGAAAAAAAAGACCCAGAGGGCCATGGCATTGCTTGGCAAACCAATGATAAAGACAATGGCGTAGACAATGGGAAGAAAAACTGTAGTCAGCTTTCCTGTTAGGGCTTCTGCTGCTACTGCATCCACTTCATATAACTCTTCAGAGGCATTATTTGTATTTGGAACTTTTCGGCCAGCAAAACTTCTTCCTTTTGAACTGCTGGTTCCACTACTCTCTGAAACTGTAAAAAAAAAAAAAAAAAAAAAGAATTAAAAATATAAGTTGTATTATAAGGTGTAACTGAAGTACTGATTTTTTATTATCCTTAAAAAAAAAAAAAAAAAACAAACCAAAACAAACTAGACATCATAACTGAAGTATTAAAGAGGACTCTATCAACAGAAATATGAAGACTGGATTTCAAACATCTGACAGTTTTTCTTTCATTTTATTATCCAAAAGACAATTTATATCCCTATTCAAGAATTGCATCTGCAAGTAAAACACTTTAAGTTGCCAGTGATATTAAAACCAAACTTGTTAAAACTGTCAGGTGCCCCACCTGTTCCAACAGTTGCAACTGAGAGTGTTGAACAGTTACAGCAGAAACTGCTTCCAGTACCCGAGGGCACCATTGTCCTTTCACAGGGCAATGCCAGATCATTCAAGTGCTGTCAGTCATAAGAGGTAATTGACTAACATAACTGCAGCAGAAGTTTCCTCTGTTTAGATGGCTCAGAAATCAGGTATGCAGTGAAAAAGAGAATGCTTTTCTGAGACAAACTAGAACTGAAACTATGCATAAGTGATCCTTTGGCAAAGAATATTACACTGTATCTGAACAGAAACTTGAACAGACTTCATGCATGAAGGTGCAAGGAGGTCATCCAGAATATCCTGCCTGGAGAAGATGGCATGCCTCTACAATTTCTACTCAAAAGTGCTAGACGGTAGAGCTGACAGCTATGGTTGCTTCAAACAAAACAGTTACCACTTTTCAGTGTTGCTCTGCCTCTCAAAATGCCACAGAAACGTACAAACTATTTAAGAGAGACCACCGTTCCTGACTGCTTTGTCTTGTACAACTGCATTCACATGGCTCAGTTCAGAACTCATTCAAACCCAACACAGTTCTCTTGTGCTAACAGGTTAAATTGCACAAGCAGATACTGTCCATGAACTTGCACCGTTAAAAAAAAAAAAAAAAAAAAAAGACAGATATCCATCAAGCTNAATGGCCAAACAGAGACTTTCCAAGAAACTTCCCCCTTAAAAAAAAAAAAAAAAAAAAGAGTCAGATATCCATCAAGCTGAACTGTATGGACATGGAACTCGACTGTGGGAGAATTATTTTTAGCTTTATCTCAGTTTCTACAAGTATCTATGGATTCGTTTAGCCACACCTACCCACCCCCCCACGACTGCAGTATAAAGGAGAGTCTTCTTAAGGAAGCAGGCTTGTGCACAAGCCACGAACAGTGTTGAAAGCATTGCCCCTTTTGTTATTCAATAATTTTGCTACAGTTCCAGAATGAAAAAAATGCCTATTCTTTATGTTTTAAAGAATTCTCACACAAGAAATACCTAAGTGCACAAGTGTGTTTTCCAGTATAGATTCTCAAAAAGTAGCACAACTT
>VWZI01009418.1:19793-41906 GCA_013396835.1 Psilopogon haemacephalus
ACTCAAATCCTGCTTGCAGACCTTTAAACCACAGGATGAAGTGAGCAGTACAATTCAAGACTGAAAAACCTACTTGTATAGTACAGAAATCCCAGGCCCCTAGCTTGAGCTGTGGATAACAGAAGCCATAAAATCATCTTGAAAAACATAGTTTACACCCGCATACAATAATATAAATTATAACTAAATAAGCAATGCCTCTTTTCTCACTTACTTAGCTGAGAAATCTTAGAGATAATTGGAAGCAAAGCCTTTATTCTAAACTGACTGCAGTTTCTCAGAGTACCATAACAAAGCACGGTATATAGTGCTGCATTAAGCACCTGTACAGAGTTACTATTATCATATTGCTGTCACAATATTTATATTCCATTCCAAATACTGAAATTATTGTAGAAAATTGGAAAAGTAAATGCTACCACTTTGTTCTTATTAATGTTTTGTGACCACATATAGAGCAATGCTTTGTAATTGACGTCCATAGGTTGGGGGAGAAACAAAAACAAAACCAACCAAATAAAAATAAAACCCAAACCAACCACACCGACAAATCAAAACACCACCTAAACCCCCAGCAGAAGAGTTTGTTTTATGCTGAAGACACAGTCAAACTAAATGGCTAATTTCAGAGATCAAGTCTTATGTTTATGTTGACTTCAATTTAAGGTTCAAAAGTTCCAACAGTTGCAACTGAGTGTTGAAGCAATCCAAGGCACACATACAGACTGGGTGTTCAGTGGACTGAGAGCAGTAACATGGCAGTGAAGGTCTTGGTACTTTGGTGGATAAAAAGCTGAGTGGAAATCACCAACGTGTGCTTTCAGCTCAGAAAGTCTATCACATCCTGGGCTGCACTGGAAGAAGTATGGCCAGCACGATTCTCATAAGACCCCACCTGTAGTACTATGCCCAGCTCTGGGACCCCCAAGTGACATGATTTTCCAGAGAAAAACCATGAAAGATATCAGGGGTTTGGAGCATCTCCATTATGAGAAAAGGCTGAGAGAGCTGAGGTTGTTTAGCTTGGAGAAATCTCTGAGGCTGCGCAGGGGGCTTCCAGCAAAAGGACTCTTAAACAGGGAGTGCAAGTGGTAGGGCAAGGGGTAATGTTTTTGAACTGACAGAAGTCAAATTTATAAGGAAGAAATCAATTACTGTGAGGGTGAGGAGACACTGAAACAGGTTGCCCAGAGACATCCTGCAAGCATTCAAGGCCAAGCTGGACAAGGGCTTGGAGCAACTTCATATAGTGTAAGGTGTCCTGTCCATGGTAGGGAGTTTGAAACTTGGTGATTCTGAGGTCACTTTCAGCTCAAAGCATTCAACGATTCTACCCTGACAGCAGAGAGTGGGTAGCTTCAGTTAGCCCAATTGGGACCAATATAGGCGGACACCTCAGTGTCCTTTTTCTTTGCAGTCAACATTCTCTCACCAAACAGTAATTCCTTGTTAGATATGTGCATTTTCTACATCCTTTTCTTACTCTTTCAATGCTTGCAGTTTTCCATAACAACAGAGTTCTCTTCCAAGCCCAGTTTCACCATGACTCACATGGAGAGAATGCTGTTGAGTTGCTAATCTGCCCACAGGGAAAACCTTCCCTGGCATGATGGGAAAAAGGTAGTCTTCCACAACAAAAGCCTGTTTCAACACCTTTACCATTTGTCCAGAAGATATAACCCTCTGCATACCAAATGAAGGATTATGCCTACCCTGCAGACACAAAAATTATAGCAGTGCAGAGTATCCAAATTAACTATCTTAGGTCATGGTAGTAATACTCACATACGACTAAGATTAAGATCACCCTGATTCTTGGATCTGCATCCCAGATTCATCTATAATGGCACTGGCCTGATTGAGAACAGCCACCAATAATGCATTTCCCTTGGCTGGGATGGGATCACACTTCCAGCTCGTTTCACCTCCCTATTCCATAAGATTAAGGAGCTAGATAAACTTCAGCATGCAACTTTACCTCCACAGAGTTGATTCTAAATTCCGACTCCTGCCCAGGTCACCGTGTCAGACAACTGGGCTATTAAGAGGCTGTTTAATTCCAGAAACTCTGCTCCAAACAACAAGATCTGCAACCATCTAGTGTCTACACCTTGAGAAAATAGGCTCTACCATAAGCTCAGCTTCAATATTTACAGCCTTTACGCATACACTTTTATTATGTAAATTACCCCAGGATGAACAAATACAGGACACAGTGCAAAGGCGTGCACAGTATGGCAGTAGGGATTACTATAAAAGGTAGTGAAACATGAACCATAAGGCAGCGAAATATGAATGTTAATTGATTTCCAAGCAGCACACATTCGATAATCATTACAACTAACAAAGAATTAGGATTAAAACAAACAGAACAACAAAAACCCCGCTGCTTTTTAGTGTTTATTTTAAAATGAATCAAGCTCGAGATCTTTATGGCTTTTGAAGTTTATACATAGTTTTTTTGGCAGACTAACAGCCGAGAACCACATTAGGTACAGCCTCGACGAGAGTGAAGCCAGGCACCTCCCGCAGTATGACCGCGCAGCCCACCCCGCTGACTCCGTGAGCATCTAAAGCCCAAAGGGGGCTGGAAATTCATCCCGGCTGCTTGTCCGTGGGTCTGCTTGCCCCTGCCTGTCGCGGAGGCGGCCGGTCGGCCGCACCCGCAACGCCGGTCCCCTCAGGTCCACAGCTATCGTCCCCTTTTCCGATCGGCCCCGTGGGAATGTCGCTCAGTCAGCTCCAGTCTACCCGCAACCCGGACAGAGGCCAGGAACCAGCTCTTCGGCGAGGTCCAGCCGCGCCTCTCCGGTCCAGCCGCGCCTCTCCCTCCCCTCGCCCGCCGAGAGCCCAGCGGTGACCACTGCACCACTCCCGCCCGAGGAGCCACTGCCCGCACCCAAGGGGTGCCGAGCAATCGACGAGACACCCACAGAACCCTAGTAGGGCTCAGCCGTTCTCAGCTGATGCCAGCCGATCCGGAGGCTCTGGCACCCGTCGATGGCAAATCGCACCCCCCTCTCACCTGCAGGAGTGGCGACTCCCAGCAAGGCACAGAAGAGCAGCAGCAGGCACAGCCCGTGGCGCCCAGCCATAGCCATCGTCTCGCCGCACTCCGGCCACCTACGCCTGTCCCGCACGCCTGACCAGTTTCACCTGATACCTGAGCTAGGAGGGGGCGGACGGCGCGGTTTGGCTTGTAACCAGCCTAGCAGCAGGCGGAGCCAAACTAGGCCACATCCCTCACCGTCGAAGGCTGTGGGGCTGCCCTTAAGATGGCGAGGTGAGCCTTACTGCTGGCTCCGTCTCAAAATGGCGGGGGTGCACTTTGCCCCGTCGAGAAGGCAAGCTCATCTCGCAGCTCGCCTGACTTCACCCCCCGGCTCCCCGCTCCGTGGTTACTGGGGCTAAGCAGGTGCTGCGGCTCTCGGCGTTGCCTCTCTTTCAAGCCGGCGCTCCCGGCGGTCGCCTGGCCCTCAGCCCAGCAGTACTTTGGCCGACTTTGCCCTAGGCAGGTGCTCCGTTATCAGCTGGTGGATAAGTGAAGCCGAGGCGTACTGATGAAGTGGCCACCTAATTGGAGGCGGCCGTGGTGGTGGTGGTGGTTCAAGCCAAGTTGCTGCTGGAGCGGCACTGGCTGTGTCCGAGACAAGCAGGCTGAGGCCAGTGCCAAGCCGGTGAGGAAGTGGGCTGGAGGGCATTTCGTGGGACAGTGTTACTCCTTGATTATAAGTCGTTCATCATCCACACAGCTAAAGCTATTTACAGATTTCTCATGTAAGTCTCGGCTGCTTGCTAAGCACAGAGACACTCAGCCCATTCATCCAGAGTACCTCCCTGTCTCACTTTCAGTGCTGTTTAGTTTACCATTAGAAACCACTTCGTAAGTACTTAATCTCTTGCTCCTAATCACCTTGCCCAGCGTGTTGTAGTCTCCTCATCTGTTTTTTAATCTAATCTTCCTTTCAACTGGTCATGTAAATATGTGCCAGCTACCAATCTTTACAGTGTTTTCCCTCTCAGGTCTCTGATACTAAGAAGTGCTCAGTCCTCTCATCTGGTTCTTCTGTAGCTGGTGCTCTCCTGCCAGCATCTAGTCCTAGTTTTTACTGTTTGTTTTCTCTTGATTTATTCCATGCAGCCTGTGTTTTTGTCCCTTGTACATTGAAAGCAGACAACTCTTTTACTTGGATCCAGCACTAGTGGAAGGGATTGAACACGGAAGGGGAAAGGGATTCATTGCGGTCAATAAACAAAGTCTGTTCTAGCCTGTCCCATGACAGAAAAGAACTGCAGCTGGGGAAGTCCTGTGGCTGTGTGTAAGAGCAACTGTCACTACAGGTGCATCTTCTGGAAATGCACCTCTGGACTTAGCCTGTGTTGAGTCTAAAGAAACCATGTTAAGGGAGATTTACAATTTGTTTAGGCTTTCATTGGGATGTCAAAAGCACGTAATTGATGTGAAGATCATCTTCCCTCAAAATAACCCTCCCTCTTTGAACTCTTACAGTAACTCCACTATTTGAAGATTATTTTTAATCTTGTACCATCCCTACAAGGCATGTTGTTTTTAAAAGTTAGGACATTCTTATTTCCTCTACCTTCCAAAATCAAGCTCTTCTTGCACCTTGAAAAAAAAATCCTGTCTTTGTGTGAGACATGTGGCACAAACTGCCATCACTTAACCTTCTCTCCCACCAAACGTGCGGTGTGATTACAGTAAGCCACACACTGAAGAGGCATTTACCATTTGATTTCACAAATTCCTGGGGAGATATGAAGCACACAACACCCATTTTTCCTAGCAGAAACTGCTTGAGTGCTGACAAGTGCCTTGCAATGAAACAACATCCGTTTCTCATTTAATAAAAGGGTGCTAAGTAATTTTGATGGGCATACATCTTCATGGTTTTTTGCTTGTGTTGAGCTGCTCCAGGTCATCATAACACCATAGGAGCAAACTGGAGTATGACACAGTTTCCTGGTTTTATCATGACCTTTTTGAACTGGTTCATTCTCCGCCTTTTGGGCATATGTCTCATTATCAGTAATCCACAGCAAGAGTAACCCATAACAGAGATAACCTACAGATGTGATAATGTAGTTACTAGCCTGACTGTTAGCTTTTTTACTACCCATGCTCGTTTGAATTGTTATTCTCATGCTCCTGCCAGCCAGCGGAATGGGATTGCCTGCCTCACACATTTACTTCTGCCAGCCCTTCTATTTTTCAGTAAAGTGTGCACATATTTCCAATGCTTTCTGCTGCTACTACACAGTTACTGCTCCTCACATCATAGTTCCCAGACTTCTCTAAGAGAAGGAATTTTTCTTCCATCTTCTATCTTATTTCTAGTGGATGCCTATGAAAAAGGAATAACGTGGGGGTAAAAATAAAAAAAGAGTGGTTTATGAGTAGTGACTGCAAATATATTTTTTTTCTTTTTCCCTCCAGATCCCTTCATCTTTTGAGGTCTTCACAGAATTGTAACACACTGTGCAATATTTAAGAACACCCCTGGCAAATCTACAGAGGAGAATAGTATATGTGAACTTGTAGGGATGGGTGAAGTAAGAGTTGTGTGAAAGGGGGAACAGTCTTCCTCAGCACAGCCGCATGAAATGTACACCAAGTTGAAGCTGTAGTCTTGCTCTCACACAGTCATAGTCAAAAAAGGCAGGTGGTACTTTCAGATGGGCAGAACTCCTGAAATGAACAAGCAATAGAATTTGACCTATGATTGGACCAGTGTGTTCTGCCCAACTCAGTTTCCCCCCTTCCTCATGATTATCATTCTCTCCTCTCCACATAATTATTACTCTCTCCTCTCTCCCCTCTGTTTTCTCAATCCTCTCCAAGCCTTTTGACTACATGAGAGACCAGACAAGTTGAAGGATGCCTGCTTTACTGCATTGCCCTTGCTGTTTGTATTCAGCTTGTTTGGTGCTGGATTCACCTTTGTCTGTGGGGAATCTCAGAACTCAGCACAAGTGTCTCCAAGTCTGTTGTTTGATTTTCAGGTCATAACAGCGGTGGAGAGACGAGATGCTACTTGATGCAAGTAAGGTGTCTGTTTATTGTGTGCAAAGCACCAGCTTATATATTCTAAAGATTCAATTCAAAACTTTAAAATCATGTCTAATAATATTTGGTTAATGCGACTGTACAGTAAGTGATTGGTTAGTAATATGTTAGAATCATAGAATCATAGAATGGTCTAGGTTGGAAGAGACCTCAAAGATCATCCAGTTCCAACCCCCCGCCATAGGCAGGGACACCTCCCACTAGATCAGGACGCTCAAGACCTCATCGAGCCTGGCCTTGAACACATCCAGGGAGGGAGCAGACACAACCTCCCTGGGCAACCTGTTCCAGTGCCTCACCACCCTCACTGTGAAGAATTTCTTCCTAACATCCCGTTCGAGATGTTATCGAGATGCAACTCCTTATTCAGGCAAAGCTTACATTCCTTTTGCTTGACACTGCTTAACTTCTAGACACTCATTATCTCTAACAAAAACATCTGCCAAGTGTCTGCTGTTTGTGTCTTTTCAGACCTCCAGCAGTTATCTGTTTGTCTAAAGGTACTTTTCCATTTTTCAGTTGCATTCTGTCCCCATGGCTTTCAACCTACCAAAAGCCAAAACATCTCCATACACCAGTCTCTTAGGACTCTGAACAAATTTCCTACAAGGTCACATTACACCTGACTAAACACTTCAGCCTGCCTGTCCACATCCTCTACTACACAATTCAAGTCTGGGGCCATCCACTCAAATATTGGGTGCCAGATTTACATGTAGAAAGCACTGCACAAAGGACACCCATCAAGTAGAACTTTGCAGCTCCTTGCAGCTCTTGCCAAAGGATGCTGAGGTTCCAAGGTTTCCATATGTTCCAGGGAAGATTGGGCAACACTTGCAAGAGCAGTCTATTGAGGATTTCTGAAGAGACAAACTATAAATGGCATGGGGATTTCCCAAGACCATAATGTATTGTAGGAGTGAGAGAGTAATTGGGGAAATATTTTTAATGTTTATCCTGCTCTTTTTCTTTCCTGTGCATCTGCTGATGGTCACTGTTGTGGCTGGTATCCAGGCCACTAGGTTTTCCTTTGAATTTTGTGGTCATTTGCCCTAGTTCTTAGCTTCTGCTTAACTGTAGGATAAACCTGATATTAGCTAGCTCATCAGCTGCTAATATGTCTGTATGGCATTATGGATGTCATTTAGATTTCACTCAGATGTCCTTCAGTGCATTTCAGATGTTTCCTCATGCATGCCTGGCAGAGATGTAGTTTGCTGATGGAGAGGACTCCTGGAGCAGCACCATGCTCTTCAGGGAGAATAACAGTGTAATGTGTCAGCAGGACCTGCAGGCTTGGCACAGCCACAGACTACAATAAAGCTCACAGTTCAAGAAAGGTGTTGGTATTCTTGTCTTTTCAGAGCTATCTGCATTGTAAGTTAACAGAGGAAGGATAAGGCATGGTCTAGACTATCTTGTGACACATCTTACTGTTGGTTTGAGAACAGATAGTGTAAGCTATAGATTGGACATGGAAGAATTAGAAAAGCTGAAAGAGAAAAAAAAAAATCTCTGTTAGATATAGTGCATCTCCCAGCTTGTTACATGGAAGGGACGTGTCTGTCTGGCTTGAAGCATGTGTGGTCTTTTCATAGTTTCAGTATCACCCCTGCCTCCAGCTCTAATAAATGATGGTTTACCCTTGTTCAGATGGTTCACAAATTGCCTTTTCTGGGGAGAGGAATTTTTGCCATCATTGTCATCGAGGTGAAAGAAGACTGCTTTTGTCTATGTAGGGATTATTTGTTTAGGATCACACAGATTTGAACCATTTATGTAACTATGTTATCAGCAGGATTGTAGTCTGTCTAGAAGTAGAGCACAGTATATACAAAGAAATTAATGGAAAGTATGATGCTTGGCCAGGACACCAGAAAATTATTTGGAAACTCCCCATGCTAAGAAAGGACATGGGAAGGAGATTCATGCATCTGTGCTGATTCATGTGCTTTCCATACACCCACCCAGTCTGTCCTCACAGTGTTTATCCAGTGGCAGGATTCAAATTTGTCCCCTCCCAGTGTCTCAGCTCACCTCCCACTCTCTGCATGATCAGAAGAAAACCATGCTTTATTATATCCAGTGCTGTTGTTTGGCTCCAAACTGAGGACTGCCACACCATAAAACAAAACTAGCATTTTGATCAAACTCAGTTTTATTGTTGCATGCTCATTATGTTTTGAGGAAGGAGTTCTATTTTTATAAAACAACTATTTGTCATTGAATTATTTAATTTGTGTTTGGATTATTTTTAAGTTTAACGAGTCACATAGACATACTTATTACTCACGTTTAGAAATTTATTTTTCTTTTACTTAGCTGAAACTTGTCAAACATTTAAACCCCAGATACTTAACAGTCTTCTGTGACGTAGATGCTGGCTATGAAAGTGCTTCATCCACTGCATTTGTGGAAGTGAAGTGAACAGAGCTGTAAGGATTTGCAAGTTATTTGCTGCATGTGCACAGCAGCGCCTTTCACTGTTAAAAGTGATGAAAGGGAAAGACCTTGAGAGGATGGGAAGGACAGAAAAAGATGCTTCCTTCTGCTTTGCTGCAGGGCAATGTAGGAACTTCCTTGCAATATCCGGATGCCACGTTGTCACTGTGTTTGCCCAGTCCTCATTTGGGAGTGTCAGGGTAAAATGAGTGCACACAGTACTGTACCCCAACAGCCCTACTGCATGAAAACAGTACAGCAGTAGAGGAGCCCACTGCAGATGTAGGGCTACTAGCGCAAGGCATAGAATCAGGAAGTCTCTCATTTTCTGCAACCTGTGCCTAAAATTGTTCTGTGTCTTTGGGGTATTCACGAGGTGAAAGGAGGATTCAGATTGTTAATCAGCCCCTAATATAAGGAGCAAGCAGTTAATTCCTTCAGGAGGGATGAAATATTTTCTTCTGGAATAAGTTATGCTTATTGCAGTTATACTGGATTGCACCAGTCCTAGACAATTTTCATCCTTTCAGTGGAGAGGCAACTGCTCTTTGTAGTGAAGTGCTCAAGACATGAGCATAACAATGTTCATTAAGACTCAGTTCTTCACCTGTTTTTTGGTTTTTGTTTTTTTTAGAATAGAATCAGCCAGGTTGGAAGAGACTTCCAAGATCATCCAGTCCAACCTATAACCCAGCCCTATCCAATCAACTAGACCATAGCACTAAGTGCCCCATCCAGTCTTTTCTTGAACACCTCCAGGGACAGCGACTCCAACACCTCCCTGGGCAGCCCATTCCAATGGCAAATCACTCTCTGTGAAGAACTTCTTCCTAATATCCAGCCTATACCTCCCCCTGCACAACTTGAGACTGTGTCCCCTTGTTCTGTTGCTTGTGAAGAACAATCCTCTTTCTGTGCTGGCTAGTTTTTCCCCATTCCCAGGTAGTGGTGAACTTGTCAGCAGCAAGGGTTTCTCACGGAGGCTTCAGGACCCTGGTCCTGCTGAGGTCCTGGCTTGGTGTCATCTGTAAGCCTGAGGCTGGCTTCTGCAGGCACATCTTCTCCTGGGCCTCTCTGGGCAGCTAAGCTCATGGTTCTGGCTCTTGCTGAGTGAGGAGCTGTTTTCCCTTTTCTCTCCCTCCCAGCCAAGCATAGCTCCAGTAGGCTGAGGCTGGAGATCTCCTGCTAGATTCCCCCACAGATGATGGAAGCTTCCTCAGGCTTGGTCATGAAGTCATGCTCACCAGCTTCCTTTGCTAAATTCAAGTAAATCTTATTACACTTGAGTTGTTAATTTTACACTTAAAAATGGAATCTTACCTCTATAGCCTTCTAGCAGTTAGGAAATGCCTTTTTGCAAAACAATATAAAAACCTAAAGAACAGCAGTACTTGCATTTTAATTGTATAAAAATTGTGAATGTTGATACAGGTATAGAATCATAGAATCAGTCAGAGTTGGAAGGGACCACAAGGATCATCTAGTTCCAACCCCCCTGCCATGCCCAGGGACACCTTACCCTAGATCAGGCTGGACAGAGCCTCATCCAGGCTGGCCTTAGACACCTTCAGGGATGTGTTCTCAACCACCTCCCTGGACAACCCATTCCAGGCTCTCACCACTCTCATGCTGAAGAATTTCCTCCTCATATCTAGTCTGAATCTCCCCACCTCCAGCTCTGCTCCATTTCCCCTAGTCCTGTCACTACCTGAGAGCCTAAATAGTCCCTCCGCAGCTTTTCTGTAGGCCCCCTTCAGATACTGGAAGGCCACAATAAGTTCACCTTGGAGCCTCCTCCAGACTGAGCAGCCCCAAGTCTTTCAGTCTGTCCTCATAGCAGAGGTTCTCCAGCCCTCTGATCATCCTCATGGCCCTTCTCTGGACACACTCCAGCATGTCCACATCCCTCTTGTAATAGGGGCTCCAGAACTGATGCAGTACTCCAGGTGGGGTGTCACCAGGGCAGAGCAGAGGGGGAGAATCACCTCCCTTGACCTGCTGGCCACACTTCTCCTGATGCAGCCCAGGATGTGGTTGGCTTTCTGGGCTGCAAGTGCACACTGCTGGCTGAAGTTGAGCTTCTCACCCACCAGCACCCTCAAGTTCTTTTCCTCAGGGCTGCTCTCCAGCCAGTCACTGCCCAACCTGTATTTGTGCCTGGGTTTGCTTCAACCCAGATGCAGGACCTTGCACTTGGTCTTGTTGAACCTCATGATGTTGGCTTGTGCCCACCTCTCCAGCCTGTCCAGGTCCCTCTGGATGGCATCCCTGCCCTCCACCATGTCTGCTGTACCATCACTAGCTATCATCACTCAGTTTGATGGCAAATTAACAAAGAGTGTAGGTATGAGAATTCAGAATGTTCCTCAAGTGTCTGCTCAGTGAAAGCTGTATTCCTAGGTTTGCAATGGTTACTTCACCATATTTAATGCAACATAAGATTTGACAATGACAGTTTCAGCGTTGGCCTTATGGCTGTGCATTTTCTGCAAATGAAAATGCAACATTTCCAGATATTCATCTCTACCGCAGTAGCAGGGATTTGAAACAAAGAAAGTGTTGGATTTTATGCAGTGTTTAGGTTTGTTTCTGTTTTGGCAGAAAAGCTGGCTGATCTGGTTTTTCTGGGATGGGGTCATTACTGTATTACCTTTCCTGACCTGGTGAAAGGTATTTTGTTTTCTCCCTTAAGCATATATATCATGACCTACACATGAAAATAATTGCAATATCAATAAATTATCTTTTATCATGGACATAAGTTATATGTAAAATACATAACTGAATGCTCAGTACAGGTCATGGGAGACTGCAGTGAAGTACTGTATGATGAGTTGAAGAATTTATGAAAAGTAATTAGATGGTTCAGGGAGAAGACTTCTGACTCCTTGCAAAGAGTGTAGCCTTTTTTCTGCCAGGTTTCCATGCTGGGCAGAGCAGCAGGAGGCAGCCCCAGTGAACTTCAACTTGGGTGCTTGTAACCTATGGTTGAAATGCAGGTGCAGGCGGCCTGTGATAGAGGAAAACAGCTTCCTTTGGCCTTGTTGGCAGTTATCCCTATGCTGTTGTTGAAGAGAGGTCAAGGTGATTTGTTCAAGTGGGACTGGTAATCATGTCCCTCTGTCTCTGCTCTGTAGAAGCCTGACACCAGGATATGAACCCTGACTGCCCAATAAAAAGGATGAAAAGCACCTGTGCTTTGGAGCAGATTCCTGCAGGTTCTGAGCTAAGGCCTTCATTGCCTAAGGGCTTAGGCAGAAGCTGCTCAGAGGGAAGGTGCAACCTAAGAGACATCAGGTGTCTAATCCAGAAAATCCTGTTTCTGCTTTACCACTAGATGTGGCAAAACAGAGTTATTTCTTACTCTCAACTTTTTTTTCCCCCAAAGAAAATCTACAGAGACAGAGCAGGAAGAGGAGTGGCACCCTTTTTTACTCATTATCTTAAAAGTATTGTGAAGATCTAGGACCAGATCTACGATTTCAGCTCACTTACATCCTTAACCTAAGACAGAGCTCCTGCCTTGAAGTTCAGAGATACCTGGATATTTTAATTTTCTCCTAGTGAAACTATTCCAGTTTAACCAGGTATTCATTAGCACACTGACATTTTACATCCTATTTACTAACAGTGACATAGCAGGATGTGACTGTACACCACAAAAATCTTTTAAAATGGGAAATAAAACCACAAAGGGATGATCTCACAGAATCTTTGCATAGCTGTCCACATTCTCAGTGTCTACAACAATGAAGAGTGCAATTAACATGCAGCAAAACTTTACAGAATTTTCTGGTTCATACCCAAGAGCAATGAATTTTCCTATTTCAACACTGACTTCATAACATAGTGGCAAGCATGACTTCTCCGTATAGGACCAGCCTTCCTTAGAGTGCTTGGTTGTGGATCCATAAAATAATGCTTGCCTTTCATTTGAGCTTATTAATTTATGGCTTTTAAAATTGGTATGTATTTTCACTTTCTTTAAAGTCTCTCTTTATAGTTCACAAAATAGCATCACATACACAGCAACTGGAAAAAAAATCACAGCACCTGAAAACCCTAAATTGGTAACAAGAAGTATGCAGTGTTGAGAGTCCCCACTCAGATTCATACTACTTTGCAAGCAAAAAGCATCAACTTTTCATATATTGCCTGTTGCTTGAGCCATTAGAATATTCCTAAGGTACATTTTAAAAGGATTTGTTTTTCTTGTGGGAAAATCAGGATATTTTTATTTTAAACAAAAGTTAGATTCTCATGTAACTAAGGTCACCATTAAAACCTGGGGGGAAAAAAAGAGGTAATTATTCGTATCTTCATAACAAAGCCTCTTGGATCATAGCTATCAGCTCTTCAGGGCAAGGATTATGTAGTAGCTTACTCAGTAGCTGCACTGTTTTTGCATGGGTTTTCTAGTTGCTATCAAAATACACATTCAGCTCACTTGAAAAGAAAGAAAAAAAACAGCCTAAAGTGAAGAAATGAGGAAGTAGCTTTGGAGTAATGCCAGTGTGTGCTGATGCCAACACTGAGATGCCGGTACATGAGTTCACAGTGCACAGAAGGCAACCAGGACACACACTGCTTCGTTTACCTTTCCCTTTTCTGTTCCCCACCCATGTCTACGTATTCCTGTTACAGCAAAATGAGTCATAGAATCATAGAACGGTCTAGGTTGGAAGAGACCTCAAAGATCATCCAGTTCCAACCCCCCGTCATAGGCAGGGACACCTCCCACTAGATCAGGACGCTCAAGACCTCATCAAGCCTGGCCTTGAACACATCCAGGGAGGGAGCAGACACAACCTCCCTGGGCAACCTGTTCCAGTGCCTCACCACCCTCACTGTGAAGAATTTCTTCCTAACATCCCGTTCAAATCTCCCCTCCGCCAATTTGAACCCATTCCCCCTTATCCTGTCATTACAAGACCTTGTGAACAGTCCCTCCCCAGCCCTCCTGTAGGCCCCCTTCAGATACTGGTAGGCTGCTATAAGATCTCCCCGAAGCCTTCTCTTCTCCAGGCTGAAAAGCCCCAACTCTCTCAGCCTGTCCTCATAGCAGAGGTGCTCCAGCCCTCTGATCATCTTTGTGGCCCTCCTCTGGACTCTCTCCAACAGTTCCATGTCCTTCTTGTGCTGGGGGCTCCAGAATTGCACACAGTACTCTAGGTGGGGTCTGACAAGAGCAGAGTAAAGGGGGAGAATCACCTCCCTTGCCCTGCTGGTAATGCCTCTCTTAATGCAGCCCAGGACACGGTTGGCTGTCTGAGCCGCGTGTGCACACTGCAGGCTCATGTTGAGCTTCTCATCCACCCAGACCCCCAGGTCCTTTTCCTCAGAGCTGCTCTCCAGCCACTCACCACCCAGCCTGTATTTGTGCTTGGGATTGCAGCGACCCAGGTGCAGGACCTTACACTTGGCCTTGTTAAATTTCATGAGGTTAGCCTGGGCCCACCTCTCCAGCCTGTCCAGGTCCCTCTGGATGGATCCCTGCCCTCCAGCAAGTCAACTGTGCCACACAGCTTGGTGTCATCTGCAAACTTGCTGAGGGTGCACTCGATTCCTCTGTCCATGTCGCTGACAAAGATGTTAAGCAGCACTGGTCCCAGCACTGACCCTTGAGGGATGCCACTTGTCACTGGTCTCCAGGTGGACATTGTGCTGTTGATCACCACTCTCTGCATGCGACCATCCAGCCAATTCCTTATCCAGTGAGTTGTCCACCCATCAAGTCTATGTTTTTCCAGTTTGGTGACCAGGGTGTCATGTGGGACAGAGTCAAAGGCCTTACTCAGGTCCAGGTAGATGACATCAGTTGCCCTTCCCTTGTCCACTGCTGCTGTGACAGAGTCAGAGGATACTATGTTCTATCTTCCCTTTTACAGGATACAGGATCCTTTTTCCCACTGGATAGTGCTAGAACAAAGAACTTAAGGTATTTTAGTTTGCCCAGTAAACCTATGCCTGAGTAGACTATTTACATCTGCTGATTTTCAGCACTCAAATATGGTTAAACAGCATATGCTGAAAGACAGGCTGGTGGAGAAGAAGACCAATGTGGCTGAACAGAAAGCTTTGGCTGGAAATCACAAAAAAGGAGAGTTCATGGCCTTTGGAAGAAGGTGTAGGTAACTCAAGGACTACAGAGATGCCATAAGGTTAAGCTTGGAGAAAATTAGAGGACACAAAGCCCAACTAGAATTTAATTTGGATAATGCAGTAAAAGACCATTAAAAATGTTTCATTAAATAAATTCACACCAAAAGGAGGGCTAAGGAGAATCTCCATTCTTTATTTGATGTGGTGGGAAACATAGTGACCTAGGAAGAGGCAAAGGCCAAGACACTTAACACCTTTGCTTCAGTCTTAAACAGGAAGACGGATTGTTCTCAGGAAATCCAGAGCTGCAAGACTGGGATGGGGAGTAGAATGAAGCCTCTATAACTTAAAGTGAAATTGTTAGTGACCTATTGGACCACTTAGACATACAAGTCTATGGGGCTAAACAGGATAAGGCACTTGCCAGCATTTTCCATCAGTCCTGGCTAACCAGGTGTCCTGGTTGGAGCTAGAACAGAACTAATTCTCTTCAGTGATTTTACTTTTCAGCTCAGTCTCTTTTAAGTGACTGCATTTCCTGAAGTTAACAGCATGTTTGTGCAGAGTGTCTGCTTCTAATAGTGAGATTGCTTGATGTTTGTAGCTATTACTAAGGACTGGTATGCAGAAAGGCTCTTGCTTTTGCTTGGTCCTGTGGATACCAATGTTACTGCTAAGTTTCCTACTGGCATTGGGGTGCTGTAAGTAAGAGGTTGCACTTGCGGGATGAGGTGGACAGTACAGGTGACTCAAAACTGACCAGTGATGTATTCCATTCCATGTAGGTTATATTCAGTTTAAAGCTGAGGGATCATGAGGTCAAGCATTCAGTGGCTGGTGTCTGAGGAGGACTCTGTCCATACTGCCTTCCCAATCCAGAGATTTCTGAATTCCAAAATAGGTCTCCTGAATCCTGCTCCCACATGCCTCTGAATCCAGACTGGGACTTCACCAGTGCCTATCTACATCATGAATGGTGATGGTGATGTAATTGCCATCAGAGAGAATGGGTTAGCTATTGATTTGTACATGTTTATATATATTTAATTTAATGGCGGTTTATTTTTGTTAAAGCTGTTTGAGTTCCCCCAGTTCCTAAGTCTCTCTCCCTTACTCTCTCTCCCACTCTGGGAAAAGAGCCATTCGTCTAGTGATCATCCCACCCACCCAGCCTTTGACAATGGGGAGGTCTCAGTTGACTGGAGGTTAGCAAATGTGTTGTCTATGTACAAGAAGGATGAGAAGGAGGACACAGCAAGCTATGCACCTGTCAGTCTGTCAGACTGCAGTGTTGGGTAAGATTATGGAGCAGATCATCCTGAGTGCCATTGCACAGCACATACAGGACAAACAGGTGATCAGACCCAGTCAACATGGCTTTAGGAAAGACAGGTCCTGCTTGTCTGACCTGATCTCCTTCTATGAGATGACCCACCTAGTAGAAGAAAGAAAATTTGTGGATGTTGTTTACCTGCACTATAGTAAAGCCTTTGATGCAGTTTCACACAGCATTCTCCTGGAGAATCTGTTCCTTGTTGCTTGAAGGAATGCTCTCTCCATTGGGTAAAAAAACTGTGTGGATGGCCAGGCCTAAAGAATGATGGTGAATGGAGCTGAACCCAGTTGGTGGCCAGTCACAAGTGGTGTTCACAGGGCTCAGTTTCGGGGCCAGTTACATGTAGTGTCTGTGTCAATGATCTGGATGAAGGCATTGAAAGAATCCTCAGTCTGCAGACTTACTGTAAGGCAGGAATGTTGATCTGGTAGAGGGTAGAGAGGTTTTGCAGAGGACAGGCTGGATTGATAGGCTGCAGCCAACAGTGTGAGTTTCAACAAGGGCAAGTTTTTGGATCACAGCAACCCATGTGTGGTGATTTAGCAGTTACCTGCACCCCCACCCCCCCCACCTCTTTGATATAACCCAGACTAGGACAATGGTACCAGGTTCAGATCACAACAAAAATAGTGATGAAATATTTTTGGAGATAAAATGGATCTAATTTCATCATGTGTTTTACTAAAGTAGCTAGTTACAAGTATTTTTAAAATAAAAAGAAATACTTTTGAATTTTGCTGTGAATATGAGACTTGGAGGACTGAAAAACAAACAAACAAACAAAAATAAGCGTTAACCTATAGCTCCAGTTTATACCTCCAAATCCTGAACACACTGTTGTCCTTCTAGGAGTTGAAATGGACAAATCTCTGTCTTTCAGCATATTTTTTTTTAATGAAGTTGGTTTAGTGCGTGTGACATGTTCAGTCCAAACACAGATATTAAGATATTTTAAGTAGTGTGCTAAAATACACTACAGGTTTTCCCACCATTTTTTTTTTTGCATCCTGTGCTGTGTCCAGCCTGATTATTGTAAATGGCCTCTGAAAGTGGCTGCATTATGAGAGGAAGCTGCAATATCCTTACAGTGGTAAAAATGTCTTAGTTCCAGTAATATTCACTCTTGTTACAACAAGTAAAATGGCAAGACAGAGAAAATAAATAAGTAATTTTTGCTGGGAGACAAGTGTTAACGTAGTTTATTTCCTGTGTTCAACCATTGACAGTGCATGCAAAGGCTGCTAGAAGCTACTGTCTGTCAGCTTTCTTTTAAGGTGGATGATGACACTTGAAGACAGGCTCCTCTTTGGGACAGCAGCCATAAAGGCTGTCCTCTTTAGGCATCATGGTTGCTTCCAGAAACTTTAGTGCAAATGGGTTAATAATTAAACCACTCCCACCAGCAGGAGCATACTTGATTTTTTTTTTTTTTTTACTTTCATCTTAGTTATGGAGAGACCTTGTGATGTGTGCAGAACACTAATATCTCCAGCCCAGGGAGAGGCCTCCCATGGTCTGTGTGTTTAAGTAAGAGAGTATTTGTGGTACCAGTTGAGAACCCTGCAAGAGCTGCACTTTAGCACACGGCTAAAAGCAGAGCAGATCTTCATCAGGTGAAAAGTTCTACTGTCTGACCCAGCACTGGGGAAAAGAAGGGAAAATCCCTTGAATGCAATAGTGAAAGCTAAATAAAGGATGTTAATCTCATGGTTATTATGATTACCATATCCTCGATTTAGATCAAAAGATAAGTTTCTTTTTGAAGTCCTAGAGAGTGTTTCTCTACTATCAAATTTTCCCAGGCAGGCTTATTTGTGGAGTGATAATACAATGGCAAGACACATAGCAATAATAACACATGAAAGGCATTAATGTGTGAAACAGCTCAGCATTTGTATGGTTATGAATTCATGCCTTCTAGCTGGCAGTGAATTTTACAGTAGCTGTTAAAGAGCAAGCATTTCTGACACATTTAGCAATACTGGTCAGTGCTAAATCTCACTGAAATTGTAGAGTGCTAGTAAATTGCCTGTAATTAAAGCAACACTTATACTTGATAGAAGCTGGTGTACCCTACACACAAGTCCATGATACCAGACCCAACATATATGCAAAACATGGTGGTGGTGACTCCAGCAGTGTGCTGGTTTGAACTAATTGGAGGATTTGAATGAGAAATTAGACTATAGGCTGAGAGAGGAAAACATTGATGGTGCTACTTCACTCATAGCTTTCCTGAGAAAGAGAAAAAAAAATTGTTTTAAAAGTTGTAACGCAAATATAGATAAGTTGGATGGTCAGACTGCTTCAGACCGCTTTGGGCTGTGGCTGCTGCTGCATGACTTTCTCCCTTTCGTGGCTGAATCTGAATAATTTCACTGACTTCTTTCCTGCTGCTAATTCCCCCTGGCCGATCTACTTTCACCTATCTGCTGATGGTGAGATAAGTTTGGGGAAGGGAGGAAGGTGGTAGAGGGGTTGGTTACCCTTCTTAGGGATTTTGGTCTCTGGGAGGGGTGTGGTGTTTCTGTATTACCTTTTTGCTGTATATATCTGTAAATATCTGTTATACATTGTAAATATCTGCTTGTATATTGAGCAAAGCTGTAAATATAAAGCTTCTTTTATTAATTTTCAGCCAACTGAGTTCTAGCCTGGGTTATTTCAAAGTTGGGGATGGGGAAACTTTGTCCACAAAGCCTAGAAAGCATTTCTGGATTGAGCATAGAATACACAACAACAGGAGCTGTGAGCAGAGAAAGAAGCCCAGTTATTCTCTAGCTAATACATTTAATCTTTGTGCAATTTATTTTTTTTAGTGCAAGAAACAGAATTGCCATAGTAAACATCCAGCTTCATAATTTGCACCATTCCAGATGAACTGCTTCACAACGCTCTATACAGTCTTAGAATAATCAGAAAATGTATCCTGAAAGTTGGTTATAAAACCAGGGATGTTACAAGCTACCCTGGACTTAGTGGAAATCTATCTGTCCTTACTGTGTTCCAGTCAAGATTTGTTACCATTAGAGTAGGTTCTTGTCCAATACAACAAATAAGAGTAAAACAATCTCTCTGAGAAAACTCTTACAGAGATGACAATGCTATTTGTCCCTACTTTTTTTCTCAAAGCATTTGCTTGATGAGTTTAGAATCATAGAATCAGTCAGGGTTGGAAGGGATCACAAGGATCATCTAGTTCCAACCCCTACCCTAGATCAGAGCCTCATCCAGCCTGGCCTTAAGCACCTTCAGGGATTTGGCTCCAACCACTTCCCCAGACAACCCATTGCAGGGTCTCACCACTCTCATGGTGAAAGAACTTTAAGGAGCTACCACCACTTGTAAAAACCCTCATTTGGGATATTTCAACTTTGCTTATCAAAGTGAGCTGTAGCAGGTTGTCTAGGTGATATGTATTCCCAGAGAGCTATCTTAGGAGAATATCTTTTAAAAATGCCTTATTTTTGTTGTTATGAGGAGTCTTGTTGCTGTAGAATGTAACTTGTGGTTTACTAAAGAAACCCTAGTTTGTCTGTAGGACTGTTTGTCTTTATGATTGTTATTATGAGAAGTGGTCAACTCTATGGGTCATAAACCATCTGTTTTCTCTAATGAAAGAAAGGCAGGAAATGCCTGTTTGATGTTGTGTGTTGTTACAGTTACAGCAATGGATTAAAAAAACCCTGATAAGTGACTAATACATACACATACATGGAATTGTAGAATCATAGAACGGGTTAGATTGGAATGGACCTCAAAGGTCATCTATTTCCAACCCCCCACCATAGACAGGGACACCTTCCACTAGAACGGGTCACTCAAGGCCTCATCCATGCTAGCCTTGAATACCTTCAGGGAGGGATCATCCACAGCTCCCTGTGGAACAGGGCAACCCATTTCAGTGTCTCACCACCCTCACTGTAAAGAACTTCCTCCTAACATCCCTCTAGTTTAAACCCATTACCCTAGTTTAAACATCCCTCTTCTAGTTTAAACCCATTACTCCATGTCCTGTCATTACAAGATGTGATGGTTTGGGAGTTACCCACGTGCACACACAGTGAATTCACCCAGAGTAGACTCAGATGGCATGGAAGTTAAGGAATGAAGCTTTATATTCACAGCTTAGCACAACTTACAAGCAGATATTTACAATATATTACAGGTGTTGACAGCTACATACAGAAATATACAAGTTAAAAGTAATATAGAAACACAATACCTCTCCCAGAAATTGGAGTCCACAGGAGGTGCTCCCAGCCACCCTTCCACCTTCTTTACACCTCCCACTCTTATCCCAGGATCTGCCTTATGTGCAAGGTGAATTGGAAGGATTGGTGAGGAGAGTTAGAAGCAGAATAATTAGCTGGATTACACAGATCCAGCTAGAAGCCAGGGAGAGACACAGACACCAGCAGACTCCAACAGACACACTCTTTTATCTATGCTTGTGTCCTTGTTTTTTACATCTCAGCAAACCTATGAGTGAAGTAGACATCACCATAGTTTTCTTTTCACAGCCTATAATCTATTTTTTCTCATTAAAATATTCCAATTAGACTCAAACCAGCACACAAGACCTTGTAAATGGACCGTTTCCAGCCCTCCTGTAGGCCCCTTTCAGATACTGGAAGGCTACTATAAGGTCTTCTTGAAGCCTTCTCTTCTCCAGACTGAAGAGCCCCAATTCTCATAGCAGAGGTGCTCCAGTCCTCTGAGCATCTTTGTGGCCCTCCTCTGGCCTCACTCCAACAGTTCCATGTTCTTCTTGTGCTGGGAGCTCCAGAACTGCACACAGTACTCCAGGTGGGGTCTGACGAGAGCAGAGTAAAGGGGGAGAATCCCCTCCCTTGCCCTGCTGGCCACGCTGCTCTCGATTCCTCTGTCCATGTCACTGACAAAGACATTAAACAGCACTGGTCCCAGCACTGACCCTTGAGGGATGCCACTTGTCACTGGTCTCCAGGTGGACATTGTAACATTGATCACCACTCTCTGTGTGCGACCATCCAGCCAATTCCTTATCCAGCGAGTTGTCCACCCATCAAGTCCATATTTTTCCAGCTTGGTGACCAGGATGTCATGTGGGACAGAGTCAAATACCTTACTCAGGTCTAGGTAGATGACATCAGTTGCCCTTCCCTTGTCCACTGCTGCTGTGACTTTATCATAGAAAGCCACCAAATTTGTTAGGCATGATTTGCCCTTGGTGAAGCCATCAGACACTTCTGCTTTGTTTTCCATTTGCTTTAGCAGAGCCTTCAGGAAGATCTGCTCCATGATCTTGCCAGGCACAGAGATGAGACTGACTGGTCTGTAGTTTCCAGAGTCATCCTTTTTTTCTTTCTTGAAGATGGTTTTTATGTTTGCCCTTTTCTAGTTAGCAGGAACTTCACCAGTCTGCCATGACCTTTCAAATAGGTTCAAACAGTGGTTTAGCAACTTCATCTGCCCGTTCCTTCAGGACCCATGGGTGGATCTCATCAAATCCCATGGACTTGTGCACATTCAGATTCTTTAGGTGCTCACAAACACAATCTTCAATTATAGTGGGCAGATCTCCCTTCTCCCAGTCCTTACTTGTGCCCTCTGGGACATAGACATTGTGGTTGGAGCACTTGCCATTGAAGACTGAGGCAAAGAAGTCATTGAGCACCTCAGCCTTTTCCATATCCTTTGTCACCAGTTCTCCATTTCCATTCTGGAAGAGTCTCACACTCTCTGTAGTCCTCCTTGTCTCACTAACACACCTGAAGAATTTCTTCTTGTTCCCCTTAATGTCCTTAGGCAAATTCAACTGCAGCTGTGCTTTAGCTTTCCTAACCTGATCTCTGGTTGCATGAACAATTTCTCTGTATACATACACATATACATGCTGGGCACAGGGCTCTCAAGGTCTTGCACACACTCTGGGGTGGCTGCACCTTTTGTATCAGCAACATTTGGTAAGATTAGTAAGTAACCCCACATGATTGTAGGTCCCAGGCCAATGAAGAGGATGTTCCAGTTTGCTAGGCTTAGGGTAATGCCACTTCTAGCACCATCATTTCAGGCTCCTCACAATAGCTCTTTCCTCCTCCTCCTCCTCCTCCTCCTCCTCATCATCATCATCATCATCATCATCATCATCCTCCTCCTCCTCCTC
>VWZI01009418.1:41914-77323 GCA_013396835.1 Psilopogon haemacephalus
GCTTCCTCCTCCTCCTCCTCCTCCTCCTCCTCTTCCTCTTTCTCCATTGTAGAAGTCTGATGCAGGTTTTCTCTGTTAGGAGAAACAGGAAAGTAAATATGGATTGTCTGTACGCTCCTTATGAAGGAAGATGAGGTACTGAGGGTAACCTGGAGGCTTTTCTTTGGCAGCATGACCTAGAGAGGTTAATCCTCAGCCAAAGGACATTGCACAAAGGAAAAGTGACCAAGATCACTCACATGGGCAAGCCAGCATACTTTTAGGCAGGAATAGCTTATTTGCTGTTTCATTGAGTTGAGTCCAGTTTCCTCACCAGATATGACTAAATCATAATGAAGTCCTGTAAAGCTCAAGAGCTGTGCCTAATTTGTGGCACAGGCAATGCTGGCATCTTCCTGTTAATGGGGGAATCAAAACCCCTTGCCCTGTATATGGTAGAGGAAGCCCAGGCTCTGTCTGGCTCAAGCATCCTCAGGCATAGGTGTCCCTGTACTGTGAGCCAGAGGCTGAGCAAACATCTTAGTCCTGCAAAAATGCACAGGCTCACTTGCTGTGCATGCTCAACCTCATTCACAGCTTCATGAAACAACCTAGGCTGTAGAAGAGATCTTCAGCTATGGGGATGGAGGAAGTTGGAGGCTGCCTTCATCCTTCCTTCCCCTCCTCTTCAGTTTGAGTGTGTGATTTTGCTCATCACAGTTTAGCAGGTGGGTGACTGAAGGGCTGAGAAAGTTGGGACAGCCAAGTCACAGGTGCAGAGGCACTCACTGCCACTTCAGCTGTCCCCAGGGACCTGGGGGTTGCTTGTTCCTATCCTGAGATTGGGGAAGTGATGCTGGGCTGGGTACACCAAGTTCTTAATGCAGCTGCAAATTGTCTGTTTGCTCTGTAGAGAATAATCTCACTAGGTTTGCAACAAAGGAGCGGCTTTTCTTTAATGTTTTTAGAAAAGCAGGACAATTACAATTTTAAATCCCATTTAGTTCCAGTGTGATTAAGCAGTCACTTCTTTCCCATGAGCACCTGAAAAAGCATGCAAGAGTTTAGAAGATGACACTGTTGATATCTTTTGTAGAGTTTTCATATGTTCATAAGAGAATTATAACCCTCAACTCTGGATAATGCTTCTACAGACTTCGGTTTACACTCAGTATCAAAAAATAGCACTGAATGAAGAAGTGGTTTCTCCTTGATGCTGCTCTTTGCACAGCTTTTTTTTTAATGTGCTGGTGAGGAAAGAAAAACAAACCCATCTTGTTTCATTAGAGTACAAACTGTGATCAAGCAAAGATAAAATATTTTGCTCAGAATAGCAATAGCTCTTGATAACTGATTTTCAAGTTAGGAAATATTTTCACTGCATTAACAGAACATGTCAGTAGTTGTATAGTATCTGCTGCCCTACTGATCTTAATTTAGAAACTAAGATTTAAATTTTAAAAATTTAAAAAAAAAAAAGGATTATTTGGAGGTGGGGTTTTTGTTTATTTGCTTGTTTTTGTTTAGTTGAGTTTGCTTTTTTTCTTTCCTTTTTTTTCTTTTTCTTTCCCCTCTATGAGTTGGAGGACTGAAAAGTATTATAGCACAAGACAAGTCTGTCTCTTAAACAGCTTTAACATTTTAAACATAGTTTTCAAATAATTTTCAGTAATAAAACTCAGTATTTCTTCTGCAGAGATTTTAAAAGACTTAGAAATATTTTAACTGTTTAACGAAAAATGTCCACATAGTTCACAGCAAGCATGTTTCTTCTAGTGAGTAAAATTCAATAAGTCCCTGCTGTCAAAAATGTTTCCTAAAAAAACAGGAAAAAATGATAAAGAGATCTAAAGTGAATTTCAGAGTTTCTGCAAACAAAAGTTTGAGTGGTAAGGGGGCTAATTTCTTTCTTACCCCTAGCTTGTGTTTGACAGAAAGCAGAAATCTTCAGAATACTTTTTATTTTATTGGACATTAAAGCAGTAATAACTAACTGGCTGTATAGAATTGGGTAGAATTGCATGTACCTCTTATGAGTTAACAAAGGTGGAGAGAAAAAAAATATCAACATAAGTTAAAGGAAATTCTACAAGTGGCACTGATACACAGGCTTATTCCTTATGTACCCTATAGGAACTTACGGAAGAAAAATGTTTTTTTAATTATTCTGAAGGAGAGAGATTTAGTAGCATTTGAAAAGGCAGACAAAACAATGTAAACGTTTGGGTAGCAAAGTTTTCTCTCCCTTTTTCTGTTCTTCCCCATCCAGGATTTAGTTTTCAGTACTATATGCTCTAAGCATATCTATGCTATGCATCTATTCTGGTTATGCTAGTTGACACAATTTTTTAACTTAACACATTACTCACATTTTGTGGTTTGTGAAGACATGCCAGTTGTGCATGGTATCACTTCAAAACTCACATGTTTGCTACAGGCAAGAATTCATCTTCTTGTTTGGCTTTGCAACGATATTGATGAACAATGAAAGATTGTAATAGGCAGTAAAAAATGTTCATTATAAAAGAGGAGAGGACAATCACAGGAGTGACCATATCAGAAGATGACCATTTAAATCATTGTGTTAAATTGTAATGTCTACCCATCTGACAGTAAAACTCATGTGATTTGAAAGTAGATATCCCCAAGGCACCTTGCATTGTAAATGTGAGGATGTAAAAATGTGGGATGTTGTCTTGGACAAGAAACACTCACTGTTAGGGAGGTTGCAGTAAACAGGATGTTGTGTAGGAGATGATAGTGACAAAACACACTCTGATGCTACACAGCTATTTCAAATGAATTGTCATTCAGTGGCAAAGGATGCTGCCTCCCACAGTGTGCGTTTGACAGCATCATTCCCCATCAGTGGTACCACTGGCTTCTGTGTAACCATACTCCCTCCCTAGAGGTGTTCAAGGCCAGGAGGGAAAGAGGCCATGAGCAACCTGTTCTAGTGGAAGGTGTCCCCTGCCCATGGCAGGGCGGGCTTGGAACTAGGTGGTCATCCAACCCAAACCATTCTGTGAATCTCTGAATCCCTTTCTAGCAGGTAAACGGGATCCAAGGGAGGTTCCACACCCACTAGAGTGTAAACTGAGTAGATGTACTTTGGTGTTTGGCTGAAACTGAGATACAAAAGGTTTATTCTTAGAATCCTAACCTGTTTCTTCTGCTAATTGCACTTTCATATTTATAAGCCAAAAAAAAGAGAATTATTTAAATATATATCTGGGAAAAAATGCTATAAGGAGCCAACAGTAATAAAATATTTATGGATAATCTGTCTATGAAAGTCTATTAAATTAATTTTCTTTTCTGTATTTGGACTTTTGAGGAAAACCACAGTGTCCTGCCTGCTGTCTCTGGATATAGAGTTGAAGAGAGAAGCATGGCAAGCCACCATGAGCAGGCCATGAGCCCTGTGGGAGGATAAGGTGGAAGAGCCCAGTGCCCAGGCCCCATGGCACTGCCTTCAGCAGTGACCTATTCATGACAATGCAAAAAAACATGTGTGAGAACTTCCCAAGGGTTGCAGTCTGTTGTATGTAATACTGTGGCACACAAATCCTCCAAAGATACCTAATTCCCAACACATAACCCAAACGGAACAAACAAACCAAGTACAGTGACTTACTACTAAGTGAGTGTGAATCTGACTCAATGCCATTCCTTTGTATTCTGGTGAGTGAACACCAACCCAGATATTCATTGTAGGCTGATTTTATCAGCTCTGAGCTTGATGAACTAACATTGCTGTGTGCAACACATCTGAGCTTAGTGCCACGCTTTAAGTGTCAGGCCTTGATTCTGAGGAGGGAGCACCACTTTCTGCATGCTTCTTTGCTGAGCCTTTATACAGGTTCTGTTTAAAATTCAGTCGCCCACTTTTCCAACACAATTCCAATGCTTTTTCATCTTTCCACATCTATGTTTGTTCAGAGAGCTAATAAGTATTTTTCAATTCAGTGCAAAGTTCAGATCTGGTTCCTAATGGCCTCTTCCCCAATAAGCCACAGTGCAGCAGTCTTACTAAGTTATTTTAATGCTCTCTAGTGTTGACTTGTGTTACAGCATGTTACTTGTTCAGCTTCTCCAGCTGCATTAGCTACCTCTAAACCATTTCCAGAGTACTTGTGGAATGTCAAATGCCATGAAAAAGCACTTGTGTAGGCCAATAATTTTAAATGTGTGAGGTCTCATTTATTTTAAAATTTGCTTAGCATCTGAAATCAGTGATCAATAAAATGATTAGTAAAAAAAAATGCTTTACCATGGAAGTTACTTAAATATTGCACCTGATGCACCAGGAACTTCTCTTTCTTCCCTCAGCTGTTGGAGAGCTCTGGTGCAAAGCCGTATCTTGGTGATCTTCTAGCCAGCTCATAGTCTTTCTGGATCCCACCACAAGCAGGGAGAGATCCAGTGGCCTGATGCAAAATACCGTCAACACACTTTACAGCTATGCTCACGTTCAGCATTCAACTAAACAGAGCTAACAGACAGTAGGCCCTGCTTTGCAGGGAGCAGGTTGTAAGACATACACATGATTAGTATTAACTGATAAAATATTTTCAGTGTGAACACACTGATTCCTGCAAAATCCTTGCTGTGTTAAATTAAGCAGCGTCCTCCTGTGAATTAAGTTATACCAATGATAGCTGCCGTATGATTACCAACAGAAACCACACTGCTTACAAATCTTTCCTCTGCCAATGTCACCACAATATGAAGCTGCATGCCTAGACACATGCTTTCTTGTGCATATGTAATGTCTAACACCTCACCTCCAAATGTTATTTTGCACAAGTTTGTTAGCTCGCTTTACACAGAAAATGATGGAGCTTAAACACAACATTACGAAAACAATAAGAACAAATGAGGAATGGAAGATGTGGGTGAGACACCATGTAACATCGATGGGTTTAATTTCTTTTTGGTCAAAATTTTCACTCCTTTTCTAGACATCACTGTAAGTTTGCATCAAGCATAAAGAGATGGTTAGCTTTTCCTGTTAGCTTAAGCATGACGGTCTGAATAGGAGTAATTTTCTGGTTAATTTTCCTCAAAAGGCTACCATATTGTGCATCACTGCATGCCACTGCTCAGCACTTTTGACTTGCTTTGAAAATGCTGTTTGTACCTGAGACTGGCCTCAAAAACTACTGCTGCAGTAAGAGCTGAGCTACCATAATTTAGCCTGGGTAAAGCAAAGTCAGACACTCTGGTTTTCAGAACTACTGTCTTTAGATACAAGAAACATCATAGATCTGAAAGAAGGACATGTAACCATAGGCAAGGTTGTGGGTGGTGAAGAATGGCCTACAGTTGTCCCGTGCCTAAGGAGGCAGCCAAACAGTAGCAAGTTACAATGGAAAGATGCACACTGGGTTGTCTGCACCTTGAATCAGTAATTGTGTTGTTTTGTGTAGCTATTAAGATCTTAGCTTCTCTTTTTTTGTCAAAGACTTCAGGCTGGGCCTGCCACTAAGCAGCTCGTGGATGCTTTCTGTTAACACCCCTCTTTTCCCAAAGGGAAGACAAAGGGAATAAGTTGCTTGAGTAACTCCTGCTCTTCCTCTTGTTATCAAATAGAGGAACAAAAGCAGACACTGAAAACTGTAGCGTGTTCCAACTAACTAATTACACATAAATGCCAAGTTCACTAAGAGTTGATCTACCATTGCCTTTGTATAAGACTCCTCTGGCTGTGCAGCAGTTTGCTTATTTTTGCAATCCAGTCTTGCTGAATCCTCAAGAAGATACCACGAGAAAGCGGAGGTGGGGCACTATCTGTGAAAGCTTCAAAGAAGGAATAACTATTAATTCTTCATTTGCTATGAAAAGCTGTGTGTTGGTTTGAGCTAATTGGAGAATTTGAGAAATTAAACACCAATGTCACTTCACCCAGTTTGTCTGAGAGAAAAGAAAGAGGATTGTTTTGAGAATGTTCCCAAAACATCCAGATAAGCCAGTGTGCTTGCGCAGTCAGTCGGCTCTGGGTCCGCACAGGCTTCAGCAGCTTCTTTCCTTTGTCTCTCTGCCTTTGAACTAATTCAGAGTAAAATCACTAAAACCATTCATTCCTTCCTGCCACTAATCTTTCTGACCGATCTTCAGCTTATCTGCAGCATCATCAAGTGGTGAGATAAAGCTGGGGGGAAGGGGAAGGGTGGTAGGGGGGGTTTGGTTTCCCTCTCTTGGGGATTTTGGTCTCCAGGAGGGGTGTGGTGTCTGTATTCCTTTTTTACTGTATATTNGTATTTGTTGTATGTCTTAGCAAGTATTATGCTGAGTGGCAGCAGACTTGTTAACCACCTCTCAGCATGTAGCAAAAATATGCATTTGAAGGCTGGGAAGAAGCACTTGCAGATATGGTTGGCTTTCTGGGCTGCAAGTACACCTTTATTTAAGAGTTCTGTGCTGTAACTACCTTTCCTGGTTTTGGTTTGTTTTTTTGTTTGTTTGTTTGTTTGTTTGTTTGTTTGTTTGTTTGTTTTTTTGGATATGTGTGTATTTGTTCTGTTCATTTTCTGGTGTCTTTATTTTTACTTGCATGCAAGCCAGAATCAACAGCAAACCCAACTTCAGCAGTATGTATGGCAGAGCTAGGATACAGATTTACAGGCATGCATAAAACCTTCTAAAAATGCTTTAATTCAGGATCTTTGTTGATGCCCTTAGCCTTGAGAATAAACATGTATGAAGAAGTTAGTCATTTGCAGATGTTCTTGAGCACACAGAGGTTATGAGTGAAGCCATCCAACCACAGAGTAAAATGAAGTAAATAATATCTGTGATTGCTGACCTGCCTTCCACATACATTTTCCTTCCTGCTAGCATGTAATCCTGACCCTTGCAAGTCAGACTAGATAGTTGCTTTCCTTGGGAATAATTTGACAAGGCAGGAATTATAAAAATATAGTTCTAGCATGTCCGGTACAGCAGTGCTTACCTTACCAAGGGCACAGAAGTCAACTGTTAAACACCAACATCCACTTGATTTTCACACAGGCCAAATTTGACTGTTGAAAGGTGAATGAGGTCTGCTGATGACATCTTGACTTTCCAATTGACAAATCAACTTATGAATGGGCATCAAAGAGTCACAGTTAGTTCTGTACCACCTGTGATGCACAGTTTGAGAAGCAGTCGGCAGTTTCACATCCTCTATGTCATGATTGATCTGAGAGTTCAGGTCTAATAGACAACCTCAATTTGCAATCATTGGTTTCTATTCCAAAAGTCCATTTGTAACCTTTGAGATCTTTGAAACAACCTCGTCTCAAAAAGTCAATTCCCAGAATGCAAGGCACATCAGGACCAGCTACAATTCTATGTTTCTTCCACTACTTCCCAGTTAGACTTATTTCAGCCTGCAACTTTGTTAATTTTTGTGATCTGCCAGTGATTCCTGAAATAATTATAGACTCTGTCCCTTTCAATTTAATGGTAATAAAATACACTGAGCACCTGTATCAACCAAAGCCCTGTACTTCCAAACTTTTGAACTGCCAGGCCACCTAATGAATATATTCCAACAGATTCTGTTTTCTCCATCATCTCTCTCCTCCTCTTGTCTGGAAGCAGGGCATAGCATAGCATGTAGGTGTACACAATGCTTAGTGTTATGGTGGGAATGTTGGAATAATTGCAGTTGTTTTGGGAAACTGAGGAAGTGACAGCTACCCTTTTGGCATTTTTACCTCTGCTTCTGCCACTCTGCAGTTCTCTCACTCTTTTGAAAAAGAACTGAAAGAGGTTCACCATGCCACTTATTCATGTTATCACCAAATTGGTCATGTAGGATTATCCAAAGAGATCCATGTGATTGCTGACGCCTAGATGGAATTCACCTCTTGGGCCAAAATGCCTTTCTGGGAGATGAACATCTGTTTCTGATGGCAGAAACATTTATCCATTCAGAAGGTGAAGGAATGGTATCTTTCTGCTTCAGAAATGTGGACATGTAGGTTTTAAGTTCCTCCTTCATCTCTCTTATGCCATCTTTTATCTCTGTAGCCATAGATTTTATGGCAGAAACTATGGAAGTCTGCAAAAGACTGCCTCTACCTGCCTCATTTGGTCAGTAAATTCACCAACAGTAGGAAGCCTTCCATCATTGTTCTTTCCCACAAATCTGCTTAATAAGCTTCTTTGAAAGCTTATTCCAACAGGAATTCCTGTTCCAACAGGATTTTCATCAGGATTCTGAGTATCGTGATCTCTGTAAAGTATTTCCATCATAGCAAACTCCCTCAGAAGCCTAATTCCCTGCTCAGTTGTGGTCCACTTCCTAGATGCCCATGGCAAATCATCTCTGGAAGGGTACCTCAGTAGCACAGCCAACAAGAGGCATGTCCACAGGGTAACCTTACCAAGAGGCCTTGCTATGTATTTGTCAATTCCACTTCCTTTTGTAAGTGGCCCTATTTGTTTTGCAGACTTGTTGCCTACCTCTAGAACACTGTCACCTGTATCACAGCATCTTCCTAGCTGGCTCAGAATTAGTTCTCCTGACTCTTTCTGTTATTCTTTTCTTATCTGCCTGATCCCTTTTCTGTGGTCTTTGGGACTCGGGATATCATCTGCATCATCTTCTCCTTGGTTTGGAAACAAAAGTCTCTAAAGGATATTCCTAAATTCCTCAGAACCTTCATCCTTCTTAACATGTACTTTCAAATAGCCTTTCCCATTGTCATACTGTGCCTTCAATACCTTAGCAATGTCTCTAAGGCTAATTTTCTCCTTCTTCTCCTCCTCTGTCTCATCCTGTTTGCTAGATGTACCTGCATCCTCTTCCTCCTTAGAATCACTGTCTCTCCAAGTCTTATCTTTTGTCTTTGTTTTTACTGGAGCTAGGAAAGCTTTAGAAGTACCCTCTAGGGATCATCTAACACAGGTTTGTCTGGTTTCTTTTTCACTATTCTGGGAAGTGGAATAGGAGCAGTTTCAGCAGTAGCAGAGACTGGGGTAGCAGTAGCCTTAGCCACAGCAGCTGGGCTGGCAGAGTCAGATGCCATTTGGCATTTTGCCACCTTATCAGAAGCGATTGACCTCTTGGCAGACTCCGACACTTCTACTGGAATCATTTCCATTCCAGCATCTGCAGGCAGAAGTGTCTGTGCCTCATTGTTAATGGCTGACTCCTCCCTCTCTCTCTCTGAGAGGGCTACTCTTACAAACTGTCTCCTGCTGCTCCTGACCATGATAGTTCAGCTGTATCTGACTAGTCTCAGCAGTTCTGCTTCTCTGCCATCTGTGGGAGGAGGGCATTCTTCAAGTGGCATTACTCGATTTTTCTACACACAAAGCTACAAATAGTTCAATTATCACAATTACAACGACCAGACTTAAACATAAAAGGCATACGACAGTATTATTTTTTAAAACCTGATCTTCTAGTTTTTCCACCAACTCTTCTGCACTCACAGGGAGAACCAACTCAATTAAACCATATGAAATGTTAACAACAGTACTATTTTTATAAACTGTAGAATTATAGCCCATCCGACCTAAACAATAATTACCAAACCTAGTAAACATGGATTTTACCCTTTTCAGACAAGTAAATACCAGCCAAGTTTCTGATAAAAAAAGTATGTCACACATTTATAGGATATCCACAATACCTCTGGGTTCAGATAAGTAAATACCAGCCAAGTTTTTGATAAAAATTTTAAGTCACCCATTTATAGAATATCCACAATACCTCCAGGTTCAACAATTGCCAGAATAGCCAAAATAGCTTCATCTTAGCTTCTAGGATTAATTAGAGCTGGCCCTATATTGGGCACCAAATAAAGAATGTGGTGGGTTAGGGACTTCTCCCACTATTGAAATTTACCAGACCAGCTCAGATGGCTTGGAAGTAAGATAAAGATGTATTTATAGCAAAGTTAAATTTACAAGCTTATATACACAATATAATTACAAGTATTTACAATTGTATACAATTTGCAAATAACACAGAAATCTGGATGCCCTCTTGAACCAATAAACTGCCCATAAGGGTCTTCAAAGCCTCTCTCTCTCTCTCTCTCTTTCTTCCTCTCTTTCCCAGACAGACAGTCAGCAAATCTTACTTGCTATCTGTAAGTGGAGAGATTAAAGCAGAGTGAAGAAGTGAATGGAGCAAACGTTCTGAGCAAAAGTGACAGAATTATTTACATTTTGGATTTTTATCCTTTTCAGCAAGCCAGTGAATGATATAAATTCTATCACTATTTTCTTTTTACAACCAATGATCTAATTTATCTCATTAGAATATTCCAGTTAGCCTCAAACCAACACAAATGGGAATCAAGTGGGACCAACACAATAAAACTACAGATCTGGCAGATCGCTTATAAACCTGACTCCAATTGGCCCCACAGAGGGAGCCTGAACATCAAACTGGGTCAAACTGATACTCCAGGAAGGGTTAAAAAAAAACCCCAAAACCAAAAAGCATTAGCACTGTTTTTATTCCAGGGAATGCTGTACAGAATGCCCACTGACCATATCCAAACACTGGTAAAATCACTATAGAGGACAATGAGGGGCCTGAGAGGATAGCACTAAGTGGGCTGCAGGATCTCTTTCCAGCACCATGTGGCCTCCCCTTCAGGCCTGATTGTGATGTCAGTCATGGCCTTACACAGTGCAGGGCCAGGCCTTTGTGTCAGTGTAAACTGTAAATTGTGGGTCTGGAAGGATCCTGTAGAACGTTTGTTGCTGTGTGAGGGTTGCAGGTCTTCTGGCTGCCTCCAGAACCTCAGACAGCTCGCCACTGACAGCATCTCACAAGGCACAAGGGCACCTTGAAGAAACCAAGGGGCTGCCTGACTAAAGACAGAAGCCAGCAGCAACAAAGAAAGGTCTTCAGTGGAGGCTGAGGACACTGGCAATATTCCACAAGATGAGTGTAAACTTCTTCCTGCTTTTCTCCCCATGTTTGCACCAAGCCCACTGATGCAGTCTTCCTGCTCCAGATAGAGGAGGCTTTGCACTTGCAGGTTTTTGTCCTGCTAGGAGACTTTAACTATGCCAGCATTTGCTGGAGAAACAGTACACCAAACTGTCATTGGTTGATGAGGAGAGAGATTCCTGTAGTGCCTCAATGGCAACTCCCTGAGTCAGACAATAAACAACACTACCTGAGGAAGTGCAATACACACAAATTTGAGAGAACTCATCAATGAAGTCAAGACTGGGGCAGCCTGGACTGTAGTGATCACGCATTGGTGGAGTTTCCAGTCCTAAGGGATATGGGAAGGACAAGGATCAGAGTCAAGACTCTAAATTTTAAGAGCAGAGCAGAGTGGACAGATCTTTAAGGACATTATCCTTGAGAGTTCAAGAGCTCTTGATCCCTGTGTGTAAGAAATCAGGCAAGGGAGACTGAGACTGGCATGAAGAGGGTCCAGAGGAAGGCCACAAAAATGATCAGAGGGCTAAAGCACCTCTCCCATGAAGACAGGCTGAAAGAACTGGGGCTGTTCAGCCTGGAGAGAAGGGACACCTTATAACTACATTTCATTATCTGAAAGGGATCCAGAGAAAGACTGAGGAAGGGCTGTTTAGGAGGGCTTGACGTGATAGGATGAGGAGTGATGATTGGAAAGTGGAGCAAGGCAGATTTAGGTTAGACATAAGGAAAAAAATATTTACAAGGAGAGTGATAAAATACTGGAACAGGTTGCCCAGGGATGTGGATGAGGTCCCATCCCTGAAGACATTGAAGTTCAGACTGGTTGAAGTCTTGGGCACTATTTCCCTGCTCACTGGAGCGGGGTTAGACAAGATGACCTTTGAGGGTCCCTTCCAATCCAATGTAATCTGTGAACACTCTGAGACTTAGGCCACCCTCCTGCTCCCCACCCCAACATGTTGTCACCACCATATCTGAAAGGGGGTCCTGCTGGCTTTCCATTTCCCACTCACAGCTCTCCCTCTCTCTAAAAGGCATAGGACCAGCACTGTTTCCCTGCAGGCAACTGGTATGTATTGGACTGGTGTCCTCATGCTTTTCTCTTGTTTCTGTGCCTAGTTTTTTTTAGCTTGAAGATGAGTCTGGCCAGCCCTTTTTCATTCGTCACCATGTGAGTGCTACACATGTCCAATCTGGACACAGAAATGTAAGATGCTGGTGAGCCAGGGCAGTCAGAGGCATGCTGGTGGTGCTCCCTACCAGGGCACCCTGGCTTCTCCATAGTTGCTGCCCCTCAGCTTGTAAGACAAAATCCCTGTCCATATGGAGGGTATGGGCCCTGAGCACTGCTAGCACCAGGACTACTGCTTTTTCAGGAAGATCACCACCTTGATCAAGAAGAGGCCCATATTCACAGTGCTCTTCTTGATGAGCTTTGCTGCGCTTGGTAAGTGTTTGCCTGTTGCTGGTGGAGCCAAGAAGGTGCAAAGCACAAGCTTCAGAATGATTGAGATAGGCATTGGTGGCTCCCATGTCTGCCATTTGGGGAGCTCCCAAGATGCTCACTATATGCAGCATCCACCCAGCCCCATAAGCCAACAGAGTCAGCTGCAGTGCCTGCTGTGCCTTCCTAGGGTCCCAGGCTTGGGAAATCCCCAGTGCTCTGGTGCTTGAATGGAGATTTGATCTTACCCTTTCAGCTGGTGGCAGCACAGACAGTAGCTGAACTGAAGACTGAATGGTAAGAGCCCTCTTCTCTCTCCTAACATGCAACACATTTGGTGGGGTAACAGCAGGCCCATTTTGCTCCTGCCTGGGCCTTTTGCTAAACCTGGAGGGGAAGTGAAGCATTTACAGGCTAAGGAAAGAAGAAGGGGCTCAAGCACCTCTGTCTCTGCTCTTGAGCTTGGAGGCTGTGGGAGGGGCTGAGCAGCTCTCTAACCAGATCTGCTTTCCTGAAGTGTGCAGGAACATGTTCATCAAGTTGAAGAAATTATGCCAGCTGCAAATGCTGACAGAAGAGGTGGCACATGAGGCTGCTGAGATTAGCACATTGGAGGTGATCCTGCACTTTAGGAAAGAGGGCCATAACAAGTAGTGCCACATGCAAGGCACTTCCTGGACCAGCTGGTGGTCATTTCCTGCTCAGCCCACATAACTGTCCCTTGCAGGGGCTGTTGGTTGAGCTTCTCCACTGTAAAGCTGTGGTGGTTTTGCCCCAGCTGGGGGGCCAAATGCCCACCAGAGCCACTCTATCACTCCCCCTCTTAAAAGGGCAGGGGAGAAGGGAAAAAAGTATAACAAAGGCTGCTTATAGAATAGAAGCAATTTTAATAATAATAATAATAATAAAGCAAAGGGTAATAGACCATGCGGAAGCAAGAGCAGAGAGAGATATTAATCTCTACTCCCCATCAGATGGATGATGTTCTGGTCTTGGAAGCAGGGCTCTCTACGCTTGATGGTTACTGTTGGAGGACCGACACCATAGACGAATCTTCCCCAGACTTTCTCCTATTACCTCCTTCTTATATCTGAGGTGACATCATATGGTATGGAATATCCCCTTGGCCAGTCTGGATCTTCCTAGCATCTTGGGGCAGGGAGATGTTGGAAAAAAAAAACCCAAAACCCCCAGCCTGGGTGCTCAGCCCAGCAGTAGTCACAACACTGCTGCTTTATCAATGCTTAGCTGCAGCACCGCAAAACACACCATTAGAGAAGAATTAACCCCAGCTCAACCCAGTTCTAACCTACTACAAAAGCCTTTTGCCTTGACCAGGTATGATGTGGTGGTTTCCCCTGCTCATTTGCATCTTTCCCAGGAGTCTCAGCAAATGAAAGAGGCAGTGTCCACCACCAGAAGTATGTCTGGCCTCTGAAAAGCACAAGTATGGACAGCCACAGGCAGATAGAGCTATCACAGCACTGGACTCCTGCTTAGCACTTCTCAAAGGTGGCTGTGCAGCACAGTCTGCTTTTAAGGTCGTGAAGTCATGGGGCAAAACCACAGGTCCCCAGAGCATGGCTGTGGCTGAGCATGAATTGGAGTGTTCCCAGCCCTGACATTGGACCCCTCACTAGTGCTTCTGTCATGCCCCTGAAAGCTTTTGTGCCATCTCCTACTCCACAGATGTTTTCTGAGAAATGAAAACTGGTGTCCAGGTCATTGTTTTCTGTCCATGCATTTGGGCTTTGACTTGGGTCTGCTGCCCTTCTCATGGAAGCTTGCTGTCTCCTAGCACCTGCATACCTTTCTGTGAGGCTGGCAGAGAAATATTGTCACTGTGTGCAGAGTTCTCTATTTCCAGGGGCATCTCTGAGGGTGCATGCACATGCAGGGCTGGCAGGCAGACAGACATAGAAATAGCCTGCAGTAGAGCCTGGGACCCCCCTGAAGTTAACTGCTCTCTTTTCAGGGGATGCCATCTACCTGCATCCATCATCCAGTAGCTCAGCAAGGCTCTGCAGGGTGCTTTTGTTCCTGTACACTCCACTCCTTCAGGATACAGATACCTTTGTGCAGGTGGAGTAGCAGAAAGCATAAGTGCCACTTATTTCACCTCCTGGGGTTTGTCTCCTCAGGCCAGTGCTATTGCTCAGGGCTGCAGCACTGCTCTGGTGCCTGACACCTGAGCTCTCATGCAGGGCTTGTCTCTCTTTCAGAACAGAAGCTGTTCTCAGGAGGGAGCTTAGCCAAGCTTCCTGCCCACATGCCTCCTCACTACTTGGTGAAGGAGCTTCACCTTAGGGACCTCATTTGCCTGACACAGCTCCAATTGTCCACCTCCTGATTGGGGCAGTGGAGGCTGGGGAGATGCTGCCGAGCCACTGGCCGAAAAGAGAGGTCTCTTGAAAGCCCTGGCTCTGGTGCAGAACATCCTCCTTCCTCTTCTTGGGAGACGGCTGGGCATTCCTACCTAATTTCCAACCCCTCATTAATTTTGAGCACAAGCACAGGTGCAGTGCCACTGGCTGCATGGGAGCACAACAGACCCCATCACACCCTCCATGGATTCTGGATGTCACATTGCTATCTACCTAGAAAAGAAACTTAAAACAACTTACAACTACTTATAAATGTTATACAGTAACTTATATTACATGCTCTGAAATTAAATCCTTTCAGCCCAAGTTAGGTTTCTTTATGGAACACACTGGATGTCGCCATTTTCTTGCATCACCCAATAGGTATGGCCAGGACCTTTGGCAGAGACCACCCTTTGGATATGTTTGCTCCCACTGGAAGCATGAAAAACCCATAGAGTTTTCTCCAATAGATTAGTTTAATGAACAACAGGAAGCCCATCTTCTACTATAGGCAACAGGTTTAATTGAGCAGAACCAGCTTGATTGACTGACCCCCTACTATTTACCAACCACATGGCTTGTGCTAGGTATTTGTCCCAGTTTTTGAAAGTTCCACTCTCCATTGCTTTCAGGGTTGTCTTCAGCAAGCCATTGTAGCGCTGTCTTTCACAAAGCTGGTGCATAGTATGGGATATGATATATCAATTCAATACCACGTTCTTTGGCCCAGTTGCTTATGAGGTTATTTCTGAATGGGTCCCATCATCTGATTCAATCCTCTCTGGGGTACCATGTCTCTCCAGGCCCAAAACCGCAGTAGCTTCAGGTACTGGGTATACCTCTAACCATCCAGTGCTTGCCTCTGTCATAGTCAGTACATATTGTTTACCAGTTCAAGTTTGAGGAAGAGTGATGTCGTTGATCTGCCATGATTCACCATACTTATATTTGGAACATTATCCCCCATACCACAGAGATTTAATTTGCTTAACTTGCTTCATGGCAGCACATATATCACAGTCATGAATAATTTACTCTATATCCACTGCTCTGTCACAAGCCCATTGGTAAGTGACATCTCTTTCTTGGTGGCTAGAAGAGTCCTGGGCCCACTGAGTTAAGAACAGTTCACCTCTGTGTTTCCAGTCCAAGTCTATTTGGGAGATGTTGGCAGCCTAATCTGCTTGATGGTTGTGTTGGTGTTCCTCAGTGGTTCTGCTCTTGGGTATGTGTGATGTGTGCATCTATGCTCCATACCTTTACTGACAGTTTGTCCAGACAGGTAGCAATATCTTACCACAGGTCAGCAGCCCAAATACATTTCCCTTTTTGTTACTAGCCATCTTGCTTTCATTCCTTCAGGCACCTCCACAAGGGATTTGCTACCATGCATAAATCAGTGTAGAGGTAAAGTACTGGCTACTTCTCCTATTCTGTTAATTCCAAGGCCAGCTGTATGGCTTTTACCTCTGCAAATTGGCTAAAGCCACCTTTTCTGTCTCTTGCTTCTGTAATTCTCCTTGTAGGACTCCAAAAGGCAGCCTCTCATCTCCACTGACGTCCTGGAAGATGGCAGGATCCATCATAAAGTGTATTCCTTTTCATTATCAGGGAATGTTTCATTATCAGGGAATGTCCCTGCCTATGGTGGGGGGTTGGAACAGGATGATCTTTGAGGTCACTTCCAACCTAAAGCATTCTATGATTCTATGATTTTTTTTTTTTTTGGGGAAGGTTCCCTTGGCATGAGTTACTGTCTTCTCTGGTGGCACTCCAAAGTCCATATCCTCTAGCCAGTTTGTGATTACTTCCACTATGCCAGGGCATTCAAGGCTTACCATTCGAGTTCACTATGTTATCAGAGCCATCCACTTACTCCAAGTAGCATCTGTTGCATGGTGTGGAGTTGAGCTTTTCCCTTTAAACATCCAAGAAAAAACTGGTAGCCTTGGAGCTAAAAAGAGCAATGACTCGGTTCCAATCACTTTAGAGGCAGCTCAAACTCCCTCAAAGGCAGTCAGAATTTTCTTTTTCTGCTGGAATGTAATTAGCTTCCAAGCCTTTGTATCCCCAACTCCAGAACCCACATGGGTGACCTCATGTTTCTCCTGGAGCTTTCCACCATAGGCTCCAAGTCAGACCATTTTCACTAGTAGCAGAATAAAGTATATTCTTAATTTCTGGTCCACTTTGGACAGGTCCAAAGCATGGACCCTGGTCTGTGGGCAACTTCTAATTTTATCTGGTCAAATGCTACTTGTTGCTTAGGTCCCCACTTGAAATTATGCCATAGAGAGGTTGCACAATTTGACTGAATGAACACTGGGAATGTTCATTCTCCAAAGTCCTACAACCCTCAAGAATGATTGTGTGTCCTTGTTATTAGTGGTTTGCACCATGGTGACTACCTTATTTAGCACATCCAGAGCAATGTGCCATCAAACTCCATGAAACTGATTTCTCTGGCAGGCCCCTTTACCTTGCTTCTCTTTATAGCAACACTGGCCTCCAACACAATACCAATTACCTTCTTACACTTCTCAAAGATTTCCTCTGCTGTGTTACCCCATACAATAATGTCATCAATGTATTGTAAGTACTCAGGAACTCCACCCTTCTCTGTTGGAATCATGCCGTGGCAGATAGTGAGGCTGTATTTCCACCCCTGGGGCAATCAATTCTGGGTGTATTGGATACCCTCTAGGTGAAGGCAAACTGTGGCCTGCACTCTTCTGCAATGGAAATAGAGAAGAAAGCATTAGCAATGTCTATTATGGCACACTATTTAACCTCCTTTGATTCCTGTTCATACTGGAGCTCAAATGTATCTGGTACAGTGGCACTTATCTATGGGGTCACTTTGTTCAGGCCACAGTAGTCCACTGTTAGTCTCCATTCTCCTTCTGGCTTCCACACTGGGCGTATTGGGCTGTTGAAGGGTGAGTGCTGATGGCACTCTGCCTCTCTAGTCTATGAATCAGTTGATGCATGGGGAGTAGAGTCTTGGTTGTTCCAGTATTGCCTGTGGTGTACTGTACAAGAAGCAATCAGTAAATTTGCATCCTACACCTTATGCATGCCCACTATAGGATGGTCACCTGAAAGGTTTGGCCTAGTAGACAGCTGGCCTCTACCTTTGGTATCCACAGTTGCTACCCCAAAACCCCACTTATTTCCTTTGGGATCCTTAAAATAACCTTCCTCCAGAAAGTGAATTCCAAGGATGCAAGGTGCATCAGGGCCAGTCACTATAGTGTGTTTCTCCTACTCATTCCCAATCAGGCTCATTTCACCCTGCAACATAGTCAGTTCTTGTGACCACCCTGTGACTCCTGAAATTGTTATGAGTTCTGCCCCTCTGTAACTTTAGAGTATAAGGGTGAATTGCATGCTTGTGTCCACCAAGGCTTGGTATTTCTGTGCTTCTAAAGTCCAACACCATATCACAAATTTATCCAAACAGACTCTGCTGTCCCTCTCCTCCACCTGGCTGGAGGCTGGGCCTCTCTAATACTGACTGTGGTGTCCACACCTATCACAGAGACCTGAGTTACTGCCAGAGTCATCTCTTGGATGAGAGGAATCTTCCTGAGAAACTGAGGTAGCCCCTCTCCTGATGAAGTTTTTTTCCATTGTTGCCACCTTGCAGTTCCCATACTCCTGGCCAGAGAGCAGAGGTGGGATGTCCATGCCATTTGTTTGTGTTCTCACCATGATCACACAAGATTCTCCACAATGACACTTGTGATTCCCCTTGCCTAGCTTATGCTGGTCTTCTAGAAGGAGAACATCTATTTCTGAGGGCTGAGACATAGATTCATTCAGAAAGGGGAAGGGGAGGTGTTACTCCCTTTCTTCAGTTTGTACATGCAAACCTTAAGTTCCTTTATGTCCTGAGTTAGAGTTTCTAGACCTGAGACCACAGCCTTGGGACAGATGCTGTCTTTGAATTGCTTTAGATCATTAGCAGTTGGGGGTTTGCACCATCTCCATCCAAGATTCTCCCTCCCAGCATATGTGCATATGTAGAAAGAGCACATTGAAAAAGCTTCTTTAAGAGAGACTGTTTCATGGCTACATCATAAGGGTCCAAGGGGAGTTGGCTATTTCCATAAATTATTTCTTGCAAGGCCATTTGTCTTAAACACATAATCTCCTGTTCCATAGTTGTCCACTTGGAAGGGTGCCAAATAATATAATCTTTGGAAGGGTAACTGTCTTACAGTAGCAAGGAGGCATGCCCACAGAGTGTGGGTACCATCAAGCCTTCCTAGATGTTTATCAATATCACCATACCTTGACAAGAAGCAGAGCTTCTTGACTTCTCTGTCCTCTAATTCTGCAGTTTCAGCACCTGAGTCCCAACATCTGGAGAACCAGACCACCAATGATGCACCATCTTCCTGTGTGTAATCCATACAGACATGTCTGAACTCCTTCTTGGGCAGAAAGCTGAGGGCTATTACCTCACGATCTGAACCATTGTCATCTACCGGCAGGTTCTGAGATTAGCTTGGCCCTGCAGAGGTATCTTCTCCCACATCTGAGTCTGGGACAGACCTGACCGTCTTTTGTAGTTTCTTCTGTGAGCAGTTATAGGAGCAAGGCAAACTGGAGCCAGGACCAAGGTCAGAAATGCAGGGCGAACCATGGCTGGAGCCAAGGCTGCAGCTGTGGAGCAAGTCAAGGCTGGAGCAACACTGCCGTACCCAGCAGGGGGAGCAGCCAGAACGGCTGAGGTTGGAGCCAGGACCAAAGCAGGGTCAGCTGGGGCGCGGCAGGGGCTGGAGGGGGGCTGGGGGCGGAGCTCATCATCATCACCTCAGCCAGCCCCCACGACAATGGATTGGGCTGCGCCGGGCTGGGGCTGTGCCATCCCCTGGGCTGCCCGGACCTGCGCTGTTGCCGGGGGAGCTCTGCCGCTTCTGTCCTCTGCAAGACGAACAGTGGCAGGAGTGGAGCAAGAGGTGGGGGAAGCCTCGTTGCTGCCGAGGCGAGCTCTTAAACGGGCAATGCCACTGTCCTCGCTGCCGCTGGAGTTGGCAGGGGGCACTCCTAAACGGGCAATGTGCCTCCTGCGCCACACGCCGCTACCTTCCATGTAGCGGAAGTCATTACTGGAATTGCTACAAAATACCATTTCTCCCCAAGACTACCTGCCTCCGGGCAGCCAAATTCGAAATAAACATTATCGGAGATGTTCCATCCCTGTAAAATTCCCAGTGCCTGTAAAATTCCTGAAGCTGGTAACACTTATAAAATACACGCAGAGGCACACAGACAAAGCTTTGATCCAGGTAACTGCTATGTGCACAAATATCCAAAACTTGTCATAAGATGCATAGTGGAACACTCAGCTACACAACAAACCACCAAAGACCTGAATTGCCAGGATCAGTAAGATTTTAACTTTCAACTCTTTTTTCCCAAACAAATACAATTTTGTGTTTGAGCCACATGCTTTGAAAAATGTGGGACTAATTTTCTGTTGCCATTTGAGGTTGCCCCCCTCTCCCGTCCTCTTGTGGGGAAAAAAATCAGGCATGCAAAGGAAAAAGGGTTAGACAATAGAAGAAAAGAGGTATTTAAGGGAAAGGAAGGTTACAGCAATATAAGTGAAGGGAATAGATACAGGTATATACAGAACCAGAGCACAGATAGAAATGAATTCTCTGAACGGCAATGGATTCTTCAGGTAGCAGGCCTGGACCACATGGAGTAGGAGGGGCAGGTCCTGCCTGACCAACCTGATCTCCTTTTGTGAGGTGACCTGGCTGGTGAATGCAGGGAAGGCTGTGGATGTAGTCTACCTGGACTTCCGCAAAGCCTTTGACACTGTCTGCCACAAGCAGCTCCTGGCAAAGCTGGCAGCTTGTGGCTTGGACAGATCCACTCTGAAATGGGTCAAGAACAGGCTGGAGGGCTGGGCCCAGAGAGTGGTGGTTAATGGAGCCACATCCAGTTAGTGGCCAGTCACCAGTGATGTGCCCCAGGGGTCAGTGCTGGGCCCCATCCTGTTCAATATCTTTATTGATGACCTGGATGAGGGAATCGAGTTCATCATCAGTAGGTTTGCAGATGAAACCAAATTAGGAGCAGGTGTCGATCTGTTGGAGAGTAGGAGGGCCCTGCAGAGGAACCTTGACAGGCAATGACATCCTGGTCTGTATCAGGACTAGTGTGGCCAGCAGGACAAGGCAGGTTATTCTTCCCCTGTACTTGGCACTGGTCAGGCCACACCTTGAGTACTGTGTTCAGTTCCAGCCACTCAATTCAAGAGAGTGTTGAGGTACTGGAATGTGTCCAGAGAAGGGGGACAAAGCTGGTGAGGGGCCTGGAGCACAGGCCCCTTGAGGAGAGACTGAGGGAGCTGGGGTTGTTCAGCCTGTAGAAGAGGCTCAGGGGTGACCTCATTGCTGTCTACAACTACCTCAAGTGAGGTTGTAGCCAAGTGGTCATCGGTCTCGGCAACCAACAACAGAACAAGGGGTCACAGTCACAAGTTGTGCCGGGGAGGTACAGTCTGGATATTAGAAGGAATTTCTTCACAGAGAGAGTGATTTGCCATTGGAATGGGCTGCCCAGGGAGGTGGTGGAGTCACCATCCCTGGAGGTATTCAAGAAAAGACTGGATGAGGCACTTACTGCCATGCTGTAGCTGATTGAACAGGGCTGGGTGATAGATTGGACTGGATGATCTTGGAGGTCTCTTCCAACCTGGTTGATTCTGTGATTCTATGAGTAGGCCTGACTGCACGGTCAGCAGCAGCAGCAGAGTCCACTCTCCCATGGTCAGATTTCTCTACCCACTGGGGTCCTCCTAGAGTCCACCCACTTGAGGATCCACTAGGGAGTCAGGTTTCCAGCTTGCCCCCCAGCAGACCTTAAATCCCAACACAGGACTTTCTAAGGCCTGTCTTCTGACCACAGCCTCCACATCAACAGCTTGGCCCTCTCTTTGCTTGCATGGCAGGCCTTAGAAGGGCTGGCTCCATCTTTATGCTCTTATAGGTGCTCAATTCTGTGTGGGCATCAGTGTGGGATTTAAATCGTGTGTCTGGTTAGTACCTGTGGGTTGCAGGTGTTCTGGCTCTCTCCAGGAGAAGATCTGAGCCAAACAAGCAACTTTCCAGTGACAAGTTATGTCTTACTGGGATCAATGGCTGCTTCAAGATCCCAATGGGCTGTCTGGCTGAGGAGAAAATCCATTGGGAGTATTGCCTAGGATTCCTGCATTTTCTGTCCAGTTGTGAGACCCTGACTGTTTTGGCTGTCTCAAACAGCCCCATTGAAGAGTGAGTGTGCACACAGCAATTTGCACAACTCTGAGGGTTGTGCCCTCTGCCCCTGCCTGCTATGCAGGGGACGAAGGCAAAATGGAGGCCTTCTGGGGAGGTCAGGGGAGCAGGGGACCAGCTCTGCCTGCTCTGCACAGCCCCATGCTTTTCTGTTCCCACTGCTGCCTGTGTGCCTAGAGGGCTTCATGGCAGGCAGCCTATACGGCTGGCCCCATGCTGCTCTGTTCCCACCGCTGCCTGCATCCTGGAGAAAAGCCATGTGGCATGGCCCCACTTCACACTTACCTGTGGCCTAGAAAAGACCATATGGCATGGTCCTGTACTCCCACCACTGCCAAGAAAATTGGAACTGCTCCTGTGACAATGCACAATTTTCAAGACAGGGAAATGGTGATATCTCTTATTTTTAATATATATTTTTCCCCCTGCTTCTCCTTCCCATTTTCCCTCTGCTCCAGCCCAATCTAATAAACCCAGTTCATCAGCCATATGGTGTCATCTCACCTTATTTACTCCAAGGGAATTACTTCAACCTTAGCATGAACATCTGCCACCCCCTGCTGACCAGGGTTAGCACAGGATCACCAGGTCGTGACATTAATTGGCATCATGGGACATAGATGCACTTGCTAGAGTAAAGTGGCTTTTCAAGCTGGGTCTCTGAGATTTTTACCAGGGAAGTGGTACCAGAGAAGAGGAAAAAAGGTTCTTTGCACTTTTCTTATCCTATTTGTGGCCCCATGTACTGGGGTTCAGCAGTTTTGACTTGAAACTCCCGTGGAGGGGGTTCATTAGCTTTGGCTTGCAACCATGGAGGGAGTTTGGCAGCTTTATTTGTGACTCTGCTGTGGTGGTTTGAGAAAGAGAGTTCAAACTGATGAATCTGAGTTTTCCCTGGCAATCGAGCATGACTGCACTGTCTTAACTTCATTTCAATCTCCCCCTCTTGTTAGAAATGTTGGTGGTGGTGCTTTGCTCTTTGTTGGTTTAAGCCCAGTGCCGTTTGGTAGCACTGAAACATAGATGTTTTGTAGGTCAAACCGAACAAGAAAAGAAAAGAAAAGGGTGTTAGTGGTTAAGGACTTGCAAGTGAAACTGGAAGCCAAGTGAGAAGAACAGTTATGAGCTGAAACTGAATTGGGGGCTGAGCAAGAAAAATGTTTGTGGGATGAAATGACTGCAGACAGAATCAGCAGTGCAGTGCTTTGTTAGGGAACAACAGCTGCAGGTAGAACTGTCTGCATTGTGAAGAGGGGGCCTTGGGAGTGATTGTGGATTCAATAGTCATTATCTCTGGGATGGAATGGAAAAGGCAGAACCTAAGCAGGGAGACAGCTTTACTCCTCAGCTTTGTCCTCTTACTGAAACTGAATTTCAGTATGATGGGAGCAATGAGGATGTGCTGCAAGTTGTGGCTATGGAGACATCCTGTAGTGTGACTGCGCTGGTGGAGTCACAAGAGAAATATAGCTGGCTCTCTTGGGAGTCTGGCACTAAGGGAACCAAGGAGAAGGAGCGAAGCTGAGAATGCCCTGACCAAACATGAAGGAGTTGCTTTGTCAAGTCAGCAAGCACAGGATCATGGTTATGACAGTCCACCTGTCAGAGTTTCTGGAAAGAAAACAACATTTTGAGAGAATAGACACAGCAACATCTCAGGAGATGGCTTCCAGTGAAACAATGCAAGGGGTTCAGTTGCATCAGGATGCATAGAAGAAGGTTGTAATGAGACTATAGTTGCTAAGGAGAGGCATGAGTGAAGATGCTGCAAAGGTGTCTGCACTGGATGCCCAGGCTGTGGTGAATGCTGATGCAAAGGGGATGGAAGAATCTTCTGTGTCAGAGGGAATCTCTACAGGAGACCAAAAGAGGCTGCAATTAGAGCAGAATTGGTAGAAAGGTCTATCAAGCCCCTTGAAAAGACTTGGGTGCCAGCTCTAAAGTGAGTGCCTTGGTAAGGAGATACCCAAAGAGGTGATGGATCGACTAATTGTGAGTTGTTAATGAAGATGCGGAAGGGACCAGAAAGGAATTTAGGGAAAAGAAAATTGCTGCCAATATCCCCTCAAAATATAGGGACAAACCAGCATAAGCCCATCTGCAGTAAGTAAGCCAGGGGGTGGGCAATGGATTAATTTTGAAGGCTTAGTGAAAACTCCAAAGGAGAACTCCTGAAGGTGGCACAGGTTCTCTTGATGTTGAAAAATCCCATGAATATGTACACATGGATAGCCACTGATGCCGCTGGCAAGGAACACAAAGTCAGTACCTGTTGGATTGTTTCCTCTTTTTAGGACTCATCCAAGGAAGGGCCGAGTTTTCGCTCTTCCCTTGGCAGATAAAAAGAATCAACCTTTGCCAGTTGAGACTAAGGGAGGGAGATGGCCCAGTCAGTACTGTGTTCTTCCCTGTGAAAATGCAACCTTTGTGATAGTTACGTTCATCATTTGTTCAACAATTTGAGTTTTGTATTGTTTGGTTATTGGCTGTGCACATACAAATTGTTTTAAGTGCTGGTCTCGGGCAATCCTTCTTCTTGTCCTTATTGCAAACCTTGTCTAGCAAAAAATTTAGGTTTTTATGTCACTTGTAAAGTTGTTTGCTTGTTCCATCTCTATGATAGATCTCAATGGAGATTGGAATACCAGAAGGATCCAGTGGTGAGATTCCCTACTGAATTCAGTGCCTCAGGATGAACAATCTGGACATGCTCCTCTGTTTTGTGGAGGAGGCAAAGTACTGTTTGACTCACTCACTCACAGCAAAATAGGAAAACACACTTTTAAGGTCTTATATCCTGTCTTGAGATAGCATTATATTTGAAAGGCAGGACAAAAGTCCCCTTTGGAAAAGAGCATGAGGACCTCCTCTCTTCTCCCTAAAGTGGTCTGGTGTGCATTGCAGAAGAACCTGTTACTGTTTTTAAGTGTATGTATGTTACATCACCTCACCACCTCTGTTGATGAGGCCAGGATGAGCAACAGCAGGGGCCGAAATGTGAGATCCTGGTTGTCTCAGACAGCCCCACTGAAGGGCAGGTGTGCATATGGCACTCTGCACAGCTCTCAGGGCTGTGCCCTCTACCCACCTGCTGTGCAGGGGGTCAGGGGAAAATGGAGGGTTTCTGGGGAGGCTGGGGGAGCAGGGGCCTGGAGGAAGCCACCACCACTTTACTCCTACTGCTGCTCTGCACCGCCTTCTGCACAGCCCTAAAGCTCTCTGCTCCAATGTCTAGAGGGCTTTGTGGCAGGCAGGCCTGTACCACTGGCCCCGTGCTGTGCTGTTCCCTCTGCTGCCTGTGGCATGGCCCTGCACTGTCAACTCTGCATGGCCTCCCTGTGCCATGAAGTTTCCACCACTGCCTGTGTCTCCAAGAAAAGTCATGTGGCATGGCCCCACTTCACACTGCCTGTGGCCTAGAGAAGACCATATGGCATGGTTCTCCTTCTCTGCCTCTGCCAGGAAACTTGAAACTGCTCCTGTGACAATGCCACAATTTTCAAGCCAGGGAAATGGTGATATCTCTTCAATATATATTTTTTCCACTGCTTCTCCTTCTCATCTTCCCTCTGCTCCAGTCCAATCTAATAAACCCAGTTTATCAGCCATATGGTGTCATTTAATCTTTATTTATTCCAAGGGAATTACTTGAACCTTAGCACAACCACCTACCACCACCAGGGTTAATATGGGATCACCAGGTGCTGAGGAAGGCTAATAGGCCTATTAGATGTCCTGGCTTGCTACACGCTTCTGCTCATGGGGGAAGGGCGGGCAGCAGGAAAACAAAGGCTTGGGCCATTATGTTCCCTCCCAAAGTGACAAACAGGTATCCACAGGTGTTTAGGTACTTGTTTAGGTCTCACCCAAATCAGGGTAATCAAGCCCTGCTTCCACCATTCTAGCTGATGAATCTCTGCGGCCAAAGGAGCCATTAAGTCAGGCAAATAATATAAAAGGAACTAAGTTTCAAGGAATTGTACTGCCTCTGCCTCAGTGTGTGCTGCTCTGCTCTACATTCTGCTTGATGTGCTTCTGCCTCACTGCTCTCAACTGGGACAGTATGTTCTGCTCTTCCTTGTGGTTTGGACCAGTGTAGCCCTGATGTTTTGGGCTTGAACTGCCTGGAAACTAGGGTGCCTCAGGTTTACTAGTAGAGGGCATTAGGTGCCTCAATGTGGTGAGAAGTGCCACCAGCATCACGCTTTCTGCATGTCTACAAGAGATCCTGTACCTCTGCAAACCTCCATGCCCAAAGGAACCTTTGGATCATCTGCCTCTTTCCTGGCACCCTGCTAGAGCCTGGGAAGAGCTAGAAGCCCCTCAATGGCTATCAAGACAGCTCCAACACTGCTGTAAAGGACCATCTCTGAATTCTACTCCCCTGCCATGAATGAAACAGACTTTCCCTAGGGCTCCAGACTGCCCATTTATAAGTGGAGCAAAGCCATTTTGTGGCTAAACTTGAGTAATTTAGGAAAATCAGAAAATTGCCTATAAACATCCTTGTAAAGATTTTCCTGAATTAATCAACCCAAATGTAACTAGTTCATATATAGTTTGTGGGCAGGGCTTTTGGAAATAAAATAACTACGTATTTTGTATTTCCTGCTTCATTAATTGCCACAACTAAATCACCAGGTCATGACACCAGTTGGTTTTTACAAAGAAGGCTGGCAAAGAACTTCCACAGTTGCTCCTCCAAAAGAATTAAAAAAAAAAACAAACAAACATAATTAATATCTATTTAAAAGCAGTTGATTTAAGAGCCAGTTATTATTGTGGATATTACCACTGAGTGTACATTTGTCACAATCTGATTATTACAGAATCATAGAATGGTTTAGTCCAACCCCCTGCCATAGACAGGGACACCTCCCACTAGAACAGGTTGCTAAAGGCCTCATCCATGCTAGCCTTGAACACCTCCAGGGAGGAAGCATCTGCAACCTCCCTGCGCAACCCGTTCCAGTATCTCACCACCCTCACTGTAACAAACTTGTTTCTAACATCCCATTTAAATCTCCCCTCTGCCAGTGTAAACCCATTCCCCCTCATCCTGTCATTACAAGACCTTGTGAACAGTCCCTCCCCAGCCCTCCTGTAGGCCCCCTTGAGATATTGAAAGGCTACTACAAGGTCTCCTTGAGGCCTTCTCCTCTCCAGGCTGAAAAGCCCCAACTCTCATAGCCTGTCCTCATAGCAAAGGTGCTCCAGCCCTCTGATCATCTTCATGGCCCTCCTCTGAACTCTCTCCAAAAGTTCCACGTCGTTCTTGTGGTGGGGACTCCAGAACAGCACACAGTCCCTTAGATTAGCCCCTTATATCTTACATGAGTCTATATTCTGGTGCATGCTTGATGCAAAAGGACATTCCAGAGGAAAAAAACATTATTCCAGGCAGAGGGGTGTCTGTCTAGAGGCAAACTTCTTGAAATCAGATGTGACAACCATTCTTTGGATTTGGTTTTAGAGAGGAATGTGTTGTGTTGCTCCTGTATTCTTTTTAAAAGAGGCTAAAGAAGAATGTTTGCACGCAGACATGAAGCAAAACACAACAAATCATCTTTATGGAGTGGTTCCTCTGTCACAGAAAAGGTGGTGTTTGGCAACTTTGTGGATAGTTTTGGAATCTCAGAGGCCCACCAGAATGGTTAAGTTCCAAAATAAACTACGGTAGCTGTCAAGTAAATTCTAAATACATCTCTATCTTTTAAAATATTTGTCATGAAGAATTTCACATTAGTTACTGTACAAACTGTAGTCATAATTGGCAGTTAATCACCAAAATCATTATCATGTTCACCGGCATAAATGGCAGAAAGTCTTCTAGCGTATTCCACAGATAAATCTAACCCTAGCTGAAAGAGTTTAAATTCAGAATGTTAAGAGTTTTCTGTTCTAGGTTTTATCTGGTGTCCAACACAACAGAATCTACAGTATGTGAGCATGAATCCAATGTCACCTGGGAGTCTCTGGTCTCATCTCATCTGTGAGGAGACAAACTGTTTCCTGTGATTTTGAATCACCTACATCCAAGATACATCTGGAGCAAACTGAATTTGTAAATATTCATTATTGTAAATACTGTTTAGATTAAATAGATAATTCTCAGTAAACTCTGAGTGAAGTAGACGGGTGGATTGTGCTGGCTTGAAATAATTGGAGGATTTGAGTGAGAAAATTAGACTACAGGCTGAAATAGGAAAACAGATGATGCTACATCCCTCAGAGCTCTACTGAGAAAGAAAAAAAAATGTTTTAAGAGTTGTAACCCAAACATAGATAAGTCAGAGGGTTTCAGACCACCCTCTGGCTGTGGCTGCTCTCCTTGCATGGTTCCTTTGTCTCTGCCTTTTTAGCTAATTATCAATAATTCCACTAATTTCTTTCCTACTGCTAACCCCCCTGGCCAATCTACCTTCGCTTATCTGCTGCACCAACAAATGGTGAGATACGATTGGGGAAGGGGGGGGAAGGTGGTAGGGGTGGTTGTTTACCCCTCCTAGGGATTTTGGTCTCTGCGAGGGGTGTGGTGTTTCTGTATTACTTTTTCACTGTATATATCTGTAAATATCTGTTATACATTGTAAATATCTGCTTGCATATTGAGCATTGCTGTAAATATAAAGCTTCATTTATTAACTTCCAGCTGTTTTCTGACTCCTACCAGGGGTTATATCAAAGGTAGGGGGGGGGCAGGTAACTGCTAAACCATCACATCTTCACTGCTGAGCAACCTTCCCAAAGTAGTCTATGAAGACAATCAGGCTAACTTAATTTTTACGAAAACACTGAAAAAAGCTCTTTCACTATCACCTGAACTGCTGATTTAATGACTCATCTAAATTAAATTTAGGAATGAAGCCAGTTCAATTAGGTAATGTTTATTTTACATAGAACAATCTCCAAAGAATATTATAAAAAAATCTAAAATCTGATTTTATTGCATTTATTTTCTTACAAAAAAGACAGGCAGGCACAATTTATGTATTCAAATATTTCAAACTGAAAGACAACTGTTTACTGTTTAGATTTCCCCAATGCCACTCCAAAAGGTATTCAAATACTTCAAACTGAACAACAGCTGTTCACTATTCAGATTTCCCCAATGCCACTCCGAAGGCTGTGAAAGTAGAAAATGTCATTTTACACGAGGCAGTAGTGCATTTAGCAGGAATGAATCACAAAATATATTTTTGTACAGTAAGACATTACTGTCACTTTATAATTACCTCTAAATTTTTTTAATTGCACAGTAAGTTTGCTTTACAATTGACAACTGCCACAAAATAGGCTTAGTATGTAACTAAATATTTGCCCCAGCTATCCCTTAAAAAGAAATTAGGATTTGAAAAAAAAAAAAAAGGTAAATACTTAAAAGTCTAGTAGGAACTATATTATGTATCCAAGGTCATTTAAACATATTTTTATTGGAAAAGGTTTATATATTCAACTAAAATCACCTTCTGGCTACCTCAAAATCCATACAACCACAACAGTTGAGTGTCCTAAATAATATTTTGATTTGGAAGTACCAACACCAATGAAATCTTGAATGGTTTAATCTATTTCCTACATTTCTGCTTCCTTATCAACATGGAAAAGGCACTGTGTACATTCCTCTGAACATTTGGTAGTTTATTTTTTTTTTCTTTAAAAATAAAAACAGTTCAGCAACGGACTTAAACCAAATCTTTAGAAGCGAAAAAAATACTGAATCGACTTCCTACTTATAGATGCGGTCCGTGGTATCTGAAGACACTCATTTTCCATAGAACTTTTTGTTCAACAAGAATATGAGCAAATTCACATTCACTTTAGCTTTATCAAACATTTTCATTACAGCCACACCTTCATACTGCATCTGAAGCAAATCCTGTAAATCAGAAGTAAAACCATTAGCTGCTGTTTGAAGCAATGCCTCTCAGCAAAAAGATGGGGTAACTTTTATCATGTGACAACCATTTGAAGTGCCAGGTGCTTCACAGTTTAAACTGTGTAATGGGACATCTTAACAAGTATTAAGATTTAAAAGCACTGATTTTTCTCTCCTTAAAGAGGGACAGGGATCTACTTGAAAGAGTCCAGTGAAGGTCTACAAAGGTGATTAAGGGGCTGGAGCAGAAACTGCCCTGTGAGGAGAGGAACCTTGGGGTTCTTGGTCTGGTGAAGAGAAGACTTAGAGAGGTTGTAATTAATGTTTATAAATATCTGAGGACTCCATGTCAAGAGGGAGGGGACAAACTTCTTGGTTGCACATTGTGATAGGACAAGGGGTAATGGATGTTAAATACACAACAGGAAGTTCCACCTTAACATGAAGAAGAACTTCACTGTAAGGGTCCCAGAGCACTGGGACAGGCTGGCCAGAGAAGTCATGAAATCTCCTTCTCCAGAGACTCCCCAGCCCTATCAGGATGCGTTCCTGTTTGACCTGAGCTAGATTCAACAGTCCTGCTCTAGCAGGGGTATTGGACTCAATGATTATGGAGATCCCTTCCAACCCCTAATATCCTGTGAACAGTTGCAAATGACTATTGGACAGTTGTAGAAAAGATTGCTCGTCCTCTCAAACCCAAATTGTAGACTGTTAGCAAAGGAAAAGGAATTCTGGGTTTTTTGTGTATTTTTTTTTGCCTTAGCATTTGCTGCTTGCCCATGTGGCATTTGGTTTCATGCTGTTGCCCTAACATAAACATTAACGAAGTGTGCTTACCATCCTAAAGAAGTTATTCTGCACATGACCTGATGCTACATTGGTGAAATAGTTCATGAATACAAATGGAACAAAAAAAAATCTGAATTATCTTACATGTAGAGGAAATACAACTGTAATTATATTGCAAAGTAATAAAATTCAACTCTACCTGGAAATGGAGCTGCACTTTTTCCATCTCAACCCCAAGAAATTTTGCTTTGATTTCAAAGTCACCTACTTCTTCTCCAGGTGTGATATCAAACATCACATTCTTAAACCTTGATATAAAATAAAGGGTAATGGATTACGCATGCTGTAAAGTTGTATATAGTCTAGAGACAGTTTTGGGGAAAAGGCCTGCCGAACACAAAAGAATTTTGACCATAACTGATGCAAACTGTGTCAAATGAACCACTCTGTCCCTACTGCAGTATCTTCTTGGAGACTCTCTCATGATGGATAGTATGAATAGAGAGCTCTCATTTTTTCTACACTGGAAAGGAAAGTAAAAAGGACTGTAGAAGTTCAGAGAAAACAAGATGACTGAACATCCACAGCTTACGAATTCTGAAGCAAGGCTTTTTTTCTGTCATGCCTCAGTGTCTCTTTGAAGGTGTGTACAAGTTCTCTGCTTTCAGTTTGTCTCACATAACTTCCACCCTCTCATGGACTCACTCAGAAAAAAATTGCAACCTGCAAAACTTTCCTAACTGCAGGAGATTGATAGAAAGGTGCCACAGCAGCCTCAAAACAGATATATATAAGAGAGATGTTAAACCACCATGTCCCTCTACCTTACCATATTGAAGAAGTGTGGAAAACCAGGCCTGTACTCAGTTACATGAAAGTGATTTGTCAGTAAATGAAAAACTGTTGCAGCTGCTTAACAAGTCTGTCAATTAGTGAGTGTGTTCCTGTACTATATGGGTTCCATCTAAGCTAATGTCGAAATAGACTTGCTCAAATATTTCCCTCCGAGATAATCATATAGCAAGGTGCAAGGGAAAACATGAAGCTTTATCATTCTTCTGAGTGCAGAAGTCTGAGATCATTTTAGGTGTGGCACATGAAACGGCAACGATTTTTTTGAACAAAATCCATGCCCCATAAGAAGCTGTTGATAAGCAAATGTAATGAATTACTTTATACCACACTTACTGATTGGTTTGTAGATCTTCAATTTCTAGGATGACACCTTTTTCATGCAGTCTTGCAGCTGTGTACTTTAATGAGGCCTGCTTCATTTTTTTGCTTCCCTTCAGCTCCTCTTTTCCATCTAGTTTAATTGACCTCCTTGAATTTCTGGGAAGGGAACAAGAAAAATGGATTTTAATTGCTCTGCTAGATCTTTTATACCTCAACTATTGTTCCTAGACATATTTAGCTTTCCTTGATCCTTTCCTTCTTGGAACTCCTATTAATGAACAGAATTAACATTCAAAACAACTCCAAGATTTGGGTGGAATTTTATCACACAGTGAATTGTCTAAACATTTTGGAAATGGTTTTTAAACAACATTCTTTAGCAGTTGTCAAACACTCAGGGTGAAGTGGCTTTCCCCCCACTCCTTTTCCTTTCTAAAGAAAAAGTATCCTACTAACGAAGGAAGAAAGTCAGTAATTCCTTCCTAAGGCTATATGATTTCAGAGAAAGCTAATGTATCTGCAAACTAGAACCTATTACAGGCTTCTTATTGTAAGGCAGCTGAAAGTAAATGCAAGACTTCTGCTTTCCACAGACCTTTTCCCCTGTGGATTGTCACTCTTTGGAATCAAAACTTCCTACTACTGATTAACGCCTGCTGCTTCTCTTGGTAAAACACACTGAAATATTAAGAAGACATAAAGAAAGACAAAGACTCAACTCACTTCCTTGTTAAGTTGTCCAAACAAGTTTTTATATAGGTGTTGTAATAATTAATTTGTTCTTCATAAAATGCTGTCTTGGAATTAAGTGCATTCAAAGTCTGTTGGAGCTTCACTAGTTCAGCTTTTCGATGATGTCTGTATCTTCTCTGATTCCGGATATCCTAAATAAATATAATGTCATTAATTAATTAGACATTTTAAGAAGTCCCAAGTTAGTGCAATTCAAATTGCACTACCTAACTTCATTACTGGAAGAAAGTATGAGCTCTTATATGAGTTCTGCAGTTTACTTCACTGTATGGAAAAAACATTCACACTGTCACTTATGTATACATAAGCAGTGGTATCTCAAGCACTATGTGATGGGTTAGAGTGGATCCCTCCCCAGGTAGAGTAAATTCACTACAACTTAGAGTCTGGAAAGTCAGAAAAACATAAACTGTGTTTTTTACAGTTTAAACCAAATATAACAGCATAAGGAGAATAAACTACTACAGAATATAATAACCTTAAAGAAGATGGGGATGGAGTCAAGCAGCAGCAAAGCAGAAGCCAAAACAGCAGTGGGGGATGATAGCAGCAGGCACACCAAAAGTGGCAAAGGGGAAGATACAGACTGTGCTTCCAGACAAAGTTTTTGATGCTCCAACGAAATTATGTCAACTTATCCATTATTGCCTTTTTATGGCCTACTCTGAATGTTCACCTCTCCACTCAGTCTCCAATAGTCTTCCACTTCTAAATTTCTCTGTTCCCAGTTTTACATCTGAGCTAGAAATCTAGCTCCAACAGCCATACACTACTATGGTCTCTAGCACATGTCAGACAGGTCATAAGGATGGCATTGTCTTCATGCTATAATTAGAAGCTTTCTCAGAGCTAACATCTGGTGCCTAAGAAATGACAGCTTGGCCTTCTACTAGGTACAAACTAGCTACTGCTAAACTAGATCTTGCAGCTGAAGGTAATGGTCAAGCTGAGGTAGTTGAACATAAAATAAAAGCAACCTCCAGTCCTAAAGCTCATCCCAATTTTTATATCGCCTCAATTGCTTACAGATAAGAAGTAAAGAAAGAGCGTGGCACTAAATACATAGGAAACATGTTTTTACCTCAGGCTGAAGCAGGTAGAGATACCTGAATTGAGCTGGGCTTTAAACACTTCAGAGCATGTACAAAATCACACACTTACTTCTATTAGAAACTTAGCTCCCGTGAGTAATCTACTCATTCATGTATTCAAATATATTTGCATCTTTAAAACATGCATTTTTAATCAAACTGCTGCAACAGGTCCAGAGGAGGACCATGAAGATGATCAGAGGGGTGGAGCACTTCCCCTGTGGGGACAGGCTGTGAGAGTTGGGGGCGTTCAGCCCGGAGAAAAGGCTGCTCTGGGGAGACCTTTATAGCAGCTTCCCAGTACCTGAATAGGGCCTACAAAAAGCTAAGGAAGCGACCTTTTACAACGGTTTGTTATAGTAGGAAAAAGAGTAGTGGATTTAAGCTTCAGATTGGATTTTAGAAAGAAATTGTTTACAGTAAGGGTAGTGCAATACTGGAACAGGTATGCCCCCTCCCTGAAGATGTTCAAAGCCAGGTTGGATGAGGCCTTGAACAACCTGATCTAGTGGAAGGTGTCCTTGACCATGACAGGGGCGTTAGAGCTAGATGACCTTTAAGATCCCTTCCAACCCAAACCATTCCACAATGTTACAACGTGTAAAAATCACTCACGTGAAAGGAAAGTAACTTACTCATGAGTCATTAGAGGCAATTAATACACTAAGATTCTTACAGCCATAATTGGATGTGGATTTGGAACAGGAACACTGCATTGGGCCATTACTCTCTTTGTGTCCTATCCAATGCAGCAGATCAGTGCCAATATCAACCAGACACTATTTAGGGCTTTGAAATGTTTTTTAAAACTGTACCAAGACTACAATAATTACCAATAGAAGCAATGATGGGTAATTCTGCTTCCTTTTGAAACATGAAAAGCTACAAGGAAATGCTGCACTGGAGAAGTTAAACCAGTTAAACCAATCTTGGTAACAAAGTCTACAGTTGTATGTTATCAAGTTCAGGTAGTCCTGCATGACAGTACTGTTGTTCATCTATTTTTTCAGCAAAAAAAAAAAAGTTGATTTGTTTCTTATGTGGATACTTCAGTGATTTAGGATAACATTCTCTGAAGAAAAGTACATTGTCCATTGGTGGCTGGGGGGGATATAGGCTAGATGCCTTAAACCCAACAATACGCAGGGAAGCATGTTGCATTTACCTTAGCAATCTCATTTATAATTTCTTGGTACTTTGTTTCTGAAGACACTAGTCCTGCTTGTTCCAGCGTCCGGAGATTCCTCTGAATTTTCCTTTTCTTTTGTTCTATGGGTAGCTGCCCATCTTCAAAAACAGACTGAGTGTGCTTCATTTTCTCTGGAGTTTTGGAATCTAAGATGGCACGTTTTTCTACAAGTTTCAAGTGCTCAGATTCCTAGGTTAAAAAAAAAAAAAAAAATCACCCAGCTCATGATAACATTTACATCTTGAAGGATATTAAATTCTCAAAAGAAATTATCAATAATCAAGGTGCAGGCTTTATTTATAGCCTCTTAGCACACAGTCTGACAGTGCTCCACGNACACTGAGGTAAGCTAAAACTTGCACATTGAGATGTGCTTTCTGCAAGTCTTCAAGTGGGAACTATTCCCATTCAATTACCATACCAAGAATAGCAGTAGTTCCCTAGGCAGATGTTTGGGTGTAAGGGAATCTGAATTAAGATCCCGAAGAGGAAAAAAAAAAAAAAAATTCTGTCAGGTTTCACTTCCATTT
>VWZI01009418.1:82087-106007 GCA_013396835.1 Psilopogon haemacephalus
ATATTTTTAAAGTGAGAAACTGGCTATGCAGCATCTGCTGCACACTGCCTTAGAAGTTGCAGGAGAGTTGTTAATATATTCACTGTAATTTCTACTGCATCTGTACACATTCTCAAAACTAAACTATGAAAATATTGGTAACCAAATTAACAGAGCACATGAACAGGGCAGTAGTGTTTTCCTGGAAACAACTTTTGTCACCCTTGAGAACAGTAACCCATGCCAGCTTAAACTGTTAGCTGTGTTAAAGACCACCAGTTATAACAGCACACTCCCAAAAGAAGACTGTTTCTATACGGAATGTGCTGTTGTATCTGGTGGTCATTACTCACTTGGAGGATGGATGGAAAGGCAGCATCACCAAGCGCCACTATAATCTGGCTATGACAAAGCACGTACAGTAGGCAATAACTCCAGTACTTCAAATACCACAAGTTATAGTCAATCAAAAGCTGCTGGTTACTAAAAATGATACCGACAACAAAAAAAAGACATCCAGAAGAGAAAGGTATTTCAGATGTACTTACAAGACAGAAGTGAGTTGTTTTAATCAAATAAATGGCTGTAGGATTATAAAAGTTTCTCTGTTATGTGTAGGAGCTACCCCACACTGTACATAATGTTGACTATGATACTGTGAGAATTTCTGAGAAACACTGTGTGCAACAGCTAAAGCTCCACCATGCTTGATGCACCTTGTGGCAAAGGCAAGGGATTATGAGGATGCACGGAAACACAAAGCTGAGGAATACAACAGATCCCTCAATTTCAGCTAAATCCTCTAGAGGTGAGCTATGAAAATGAGGCTTAGACCAAGTGTCATGGATGGGCAGATATGAGAATTTCTGAATGTGAGCTACATACTACAGTTGACAAAATGTTTATGCATCTCTTATTATTATAACGTATTTATTTTTAGGTGTATGACCGGTTTAATTTATCAAGTTTAATTTATGCTTGCAAGTGAAGTGGAGAGAGAAAAAACAACTTAGCTGAAGGTTCAAGCTCTCAGAGAAGCTTTGACAGAAGAGGTAGCATGGAACAAGAAGTACCTCCTGGTGAATACACTGCACATCTGCTCAGTTGCTTGCTTCACCTAGCAAGGTATATTATCAAAAAAGACCATCTGCTTGACCTTCAATTACTTCATATTCTGTGATCTATTTTGCTTAGTGATACTTTGTCACATTAAGATTAAAAAATGTATCTTAGACATGCAGCAAACCTATTAAAAGGAATATTTGGCCAAGACTAATGTTTAAATGTAACCACTGACCACAAGCATGCAGGCTCAGGTCTGTGCCTTAAAAATTAAAAGACAGAGTAGGTGCAAGGACAACCCAGGAACTATATTTTCAGCAGACTAGGCTATTAGCTTCCCCTGGAATAAAACAGTCTACTGGACACCGATTATACTGTTTCCATAGTGTATCTGACAATACTTGTGGGGAGGTTCTTTATGGGATTTATGGGATTTATTCTGGGAGATGTTGTTTTTTTCAGAGTATTTGGTGTTTAGAGGGGAATAGGGCAGGAGACAGTTTGCAAACCAGAATACAGATAGTAGTATCCCAGCTTCAGGAGGACCGTGTGGTAGACATTTAACTTACACCTTAATGTGTCATACTACAGACTGCAGTTAATCTGTTCTTTATCCATGATAAAGAACTTGCAGGATGCCACAGCTTCAGTCCTCCTAAATCAGATGTTTGTATCTGCTTCCAGGAACACATATGCCAGAATGTCAGAGTCACAAAATAGAGTGAATTTTCCTCTATTCCCAGAGTTGAAGGACCTTCTTCAAATTGGTGTAATTTTCTTAGCCAAGATGGAGAAGTATTTTAAAGGATAAATAATTTAGAAATGTCACACTAAGTTAGAACAAAAACATTCCTCCCTCCCATCAGAAAATGTTACATTCTAGTTGTCACTCGAGATGATGCTTTTACATGGAAACAATCTCTTAGGAAGAATGCAATCTATTAGCCAATTCCAGACCATTTCAGAGATGAACTAAATAAATTATTTCAAAAGGAAGAATGAACACTATCACTTCCCCACAACTGTTGTTTCAAGTATTTAATAATCTGCGTACTTTAGTCTGCTGACTAATGTGTTTTCATTGACTTACTGAATGAGTGTTAATAATTTCTTCAATGGAGATATATATGACAGGTTTGCTAAGGGTCACCATGTCAGAGTATTCATCGATATTGAATTTCTCTTCTGGTTCAGGAACATCGCATGCTGCTTGAAAAAAATTCCTAGGAGAAAATGAGAAAGGCTTTGATAACTGTGCCCTATAAGCTCACTTTAGCCTGTATAAACTCCCCTGCCCCCTATCTCCAGACATTCAATATATTACTTTTATAATCTGCAATCTGTGTTTACTGTTTCAAGGAATATTTTGGAGGCAATGCATTTACACATCAATCCAAATGATGGAGTGTTCTCTCTTTCCTGGACAGCTAGTGGAAGATTATTTGAAAGGTGAACTTTTTTCCTCCTTACTCCACAAAGACTGATAGCTTGGTAAATTTTAGGCACTCTGATTTTATGAAGGTGCTTTGCAGCTTGGAAGAGTGCTGGGAAGAAATTATATTAAATAGTTGCAAAAAAATTACCGCTACAAATGTTTACACTGTTGTTATTCAGAAACAAATTTGCTCAAAATGACAGGAAGCATAGTATTGTTTATAAATGCAATAATCTCAAGAGGAAAAAAAAAAAAAGTCATGTATGGTTATGGTTAAAAACATTACTTTGATATGACTAGCACATAATGGAGAACTGAGACCTGTTTTCCAAGATGACAACCTTTCCAAGGTATTTGCAACTTCAACAATGTGCACAGACAACCAAGAAACAGCAAGATTTTCCTGTCATAGAACCACTTGTGCTTTTGAAAGTTAGAGGAGCTTGAATTTGAGTAGCTAGCAGAAATGTGGTTTTAAATGAGGCCTACAGAGATGCTGCAGGAGCTGTTCTGCCTTCATGGTACTGACCATGCACTGTTGACAAGGATGCATGTTTCAGACTCAGAGGACTTTTAAAGTGCATATTAGGAAAAAAAATACTAGTAATCATTGGTTTCGAGAAGAAAAGCTGAGGGATGTGATCAAGTTGTACAAAATCACAGTAGTGTTGCATGAGAGGTGCAGAACTCATCAAATCCCACAGTGATGGGACAAGAAGGTATGCAATATAACTCTTTCTCCATGTTTATATGTCATTAAAAACAAGCCCTCTCATCCAAGCACACAGAAACCAACCCAGCAGAAAAACACAACAGCCCAAACCCGTAGATCAAAAGCAGCAACCAAACCAGGAAACTTCTCATGTTACAATCTGAACTTCAGACCCCATGATATTTTGCTCCAGCCAACATTTTAATTCTGAAGCTCGTGTGATGGCATATCTAAGCATGATGGCACCATGCAATGCTTCAATGCAATGGTAAAAATCACCCAAAAAGATGGGACAATAATCCCAAAAGACTTGTGCACTTGACTGTGGCAAACCAGACAATTTCCTGCAACTGTGCAAAATAAAAGAAAAAAAAAATTGCATGGAATCCCTTGACAAAGATGATAGAATGAAAACAAAACCTGTAGCCAGTTCCTGACCATTTTTTCCCAAGACACATTCAGCTGTACTCCTAACCCAAAGAACACATTATTTCTTCTGCATAACAACTCTCTGCACATGGCTGTCACAGTCTGTTTGCAGGAAGGATGCCTTGCTGCTGCAATGATGCCAGCAGAAGTGGTCTATACTCAAAGCAGTGCTGAAGCAGAAGTGCAACCTGTTTCTCCTGCTTCCACTCCCTCAGCAGTAGGAGTCTAGGACATATCACTCATTCCAAGTCTGAGCAGGGAATTACACCTCACTTAGAAGGCAGCTCTCACCCATGCAAGTATTTGTGAGGGAATTGCATACCTGAACTTCTGGTATGTCTGTGAGAGGTAAGAATTCATAGATGACAGATGTTCACTCTCTCCTTCAAAGAGCTTGTTAGAAGCAGCATGCTGAAGTACTTTTGCCACAGAACCTAGATTTCTCCTCTGATCAGGGTGTATCTGGCCCCCAGCTGTCATATCAATTATATCAAAACCATCAGGAGCAACAATGGCAGGGTTCATGTAGCGATAGTACAGGAGATTGCCAACAATCTAAAAGAAAAAAAAAAAAGACTTTCCCTTTACATACAATTAGTAATTTTACCAAACATAACCAATCGTTTCTACTTCTGAATTAAACTACAGGAACAAGTGTGAGAAGAGCCCTGAAGATCCGTATGTTGCCTATGTGGCTAACTGAAAGTGCTTCATGTCTTTTTATAAGGTGTAGCTCTTACGGTACCTCTTAAAACATGTTTCATTTTTTTGATGGCTTTCAGTTGGTTAATGTCAGACACTGAGTTGAGCCCAACAAATATAATTATTCAGGGTTTTTTTTTTTTTGGCAAGATTCAGCCCCAAAGACTTGCTTTCTGAGCTGCTACAGGTATCTGCCAGCATTCATGCATCTATTAACAAGGGACCATTATTTCTCACAAGGACCTGCACACAGTCCTAAAAGACTAGAGAAAACATTTCCCAAACTGTGATTTCTATAATGATGTAACAGTAGCTTGTACTGTGCAGATGATGGTTTAAAGTCATTCCTGATGTCAGAAACAGGCAGGACGTTCTGGTCTGCAATTTGCCTCATCTTAAGTGCAGTTGTCCACAGAACTTTCAACTTACACACTAGAAGGACTTCATTTGGGTGCCTTGTGTTCCCATTTTCATTTTTACTTTCCCCCCCAATGGGAGTTAAGCAAAGGCTTGCTGTTATTGATGGAGTGATGGACATATAAATGCTGCTTGCAAGGATCTAAAATATATTGTTAAAACACTCAAACAGCATAACTATTTTTTCAGCTGAGGAGTTTGAGTTCTCTGGGCACCAGCATAGTACTTTTCTTTAAAAAAAAAAACCACTCCACTGAGTAGTATGTTTTTAAGGAATAATTTGGAGGTCCTTTTGAAATTAATAACTTGTAGTTACAGAGTAATATCATTAAACACTAGTGAAAGCAACTTTATTGAAGTATAAACAGCATAAAATAATTAGCTTATCAGCTGGCTGAAAGGCTTTTGGAGCAATTCCACTAAGCTCTCTGAAAGAGGCACTGTGGTTCTGGTAGGTTAATGATGGCCAGTGTGTTGGTATCATGCTTCTGACTCATGCTTTTAAGTCTATACATGTCATTCTTACAGCTGCTACAAGCATCTTAAGTGTAATGATCTCTTGGCAATTGATTTTTAAAGACATTCTTCGTTTCCCTTAAAAACAGTTTTCAAAATATGTTATTTTCTAGTACCTTAACTTCAGGAGAAGGTGGGGAAAAAAGGAAAGAGTAACAAAATACAGAACAGTTTTTCCTGAAAGGATTACTGATGGCAAGGACCGTGGAACAAAACCGCACTCCTTCCATCCCACCACCCCTTTGCAACCCAAGAAGTGCCGAATTCCTTCAGGAGATGCTGATGTTGTCAGTTTTTTAGAAAGCTTAGTGCTGATAGAAGTCCCTTATAGCATTAAAAGATCAAGCTGATGACCATCTGCCCTCAGAAGTCTACCTTCAACAGTTCATCCTCTGTTGCATCTGGGAATTTGGCATGGAGCGAGCTCTTCAGAACTTTGGCTATGTATCTCATTCCATAACTGCATGCAGATGAAAATGAAAGATATTGGAGAGACTTAAATGAAACACAAAACAATATTTCTAGCCAGCTAACTTACTGGCTTTTTCTCCTGTCATTTAAAACTCTAAATGAGATGATAATGGCAAACAAAAAATTTCAAGTACAGAGACATATTCACTACGTTGATAAAGCAGAGCAGAAGTGGAGAAACCACTCCCTCTACTGGAGAAGTCATTGACCTCTTATCACAAGCAGCGAAATTCATGGTGCTTCATTGATAAGTTTCCAGTGAAGCATCACTGCACGTGAACTGCAATTTGGAGAGTCATAAATCAGCACTTACGGCATCATATTGAGAGAAGAGAATATGGATGTGAGAACTTTGTCAGTGACTGCTCGCAGACTCTGAATTGATGACTCCAGTTTATTGACCACTTCTGTGTGTGTTAATGCTTGTTCCGTGGTTACATCATATGGCAATTTACTGTAAAGCAAACGTATTAAGTCAGACTAAATGCATTTGAGAATAAAATACTTGAAGCACATGAAAGTCGTTACGTAATGTCTTTCAATGGGGGTGCACACACCATCATGTACCTTTCTTAATTATGAAAGGGGAATCTTAACTTAAGGTCTGTATCTCCACATCCCAGTCCCAGCATTGTTCCTCAAAAGCCTGAGATGCTACTAACATCCTGTTATAAAGCTTGCTAAAAGCCTAGGAGTTAGTCAGTGCCAGAGTTTATTACACCTACAAGGATTAAGTAATTGACTTTGAAAGATCATGATCAGGAAAGTGATCCCTTTGCTATTGAAAATAGGTTAAAGCACCTGTTTTTTTTCAAGTACCTATGCCCAAAAGCCACTGCTGTGCTAAAGGAAGATGAGGAAGGCATGTATGTGCACAAGTGCATTGTCATAGATTGAGAGGCAGACCATAAGTGAAGGATCCCTCAAGAATTTAAATGGTACAATGCATGGACCTCCCTCACTCACCTGGCCTCACCAGTCTGCATTTCTAGCTGGTTTACCCATGACTTATACACATCCACAGGACTAGTGTTGATTACAAGGGACTTGTCCTCCATGATGTCTTTCACCACGGGAGCTAGGAGTTGGCGCAGAGTGTTTTGTCCACGAGCACCTCGATTGAAGCTGACGACCATCTTAATGACAGTGGGGTTTCCAGTAACAATATCCTGAATCTGGTCTACTTTAGAGCTGTACCAAGAACAGAAGATTCTCAGATCTGACTTAAGGCATTTATTCAAAACTCACCTTCTCAAATCATCATTTTTTCTCTATATTGAAACAGTATTTATGCAGCCTACTACTTAGGCTTTCATATAAAAGAAGATTATAGAAACTACTGCCTGAACGCTCTGTATATTACTGTAATGTCCCTGGAATGTAGGATAGTTAGTGGCAGCTAATATATACCTGATTCAGGTCCAACCACTTGTTCAGCAAATAACCTGTTAAGCACATAAAACTTTTGCTTCAGGAAAAGCCACTAGTCTCCAGTTAGAGAACATACATTTACATAAAGAATAAAAAAAACCCCACCAACTTTCTTCACCCTTAAGTACACAAGCAGGAAACCCTACAGTCTCATTTAGTTAACTGATTTTTTTTTCCATACAGAAGTGTCCACTATAGAAGGACTTTTTTCTGAGTTTGAAATAGACGTAGCTAATACATTACCCTGAAAAAAAATAATTCTACAACTGTGTGCAAAAACGCAGACAATTTCACAGCAGTAGCCAAATTCTTTTAGGTGTGAAAAACTCATCGAACTGTCTGCAATGCAAATTAACTGAAGTTGTCTTGTGAGTGCACATACTTTATCTCCTCTTCCAGAGCAGTTTTGAAGAGTTTGAGAAGCAGATATTCTTCTCTTTGATTGGAAGCATAGTTGTATAGAGTGAAGATGACCGTATCCATAAACTTCGTTGATTTATTTTGTGGCATCTGGAAAATCAGCTTTGCCAGATAGGAGGGATTAGTCTGCAAAGCAAACAAATTACTTAAATATTATTGTCCAGGACAAACTACTCTCACTCTGGAGACCCTGGTTCCTCTATTTCTCTTAACACTAAAAGCATTTATGTAGATTTTTATCTGTAGCCTCTGTGTATCAGGTCTATGCATACGATGACCACGTACCAATCTACAATGACTGTCTACCAAGAAGACATTGCATGCTACGTGTTCATGTTAGTCTTAGGGAGCATCTGCCCTGAGAACATCTAAAATTCTTCTAGAAAAACTTAGTGAGGCAAGGAAAAACCAGCACATGAACAGATGCATTATATGCTGTTGGCTGCGTAGCAGACGACTTCCTTTCCACTAAGTAACAGCAGAGTAAGAGCAACATGGTCTAAGAGATATGTGGGGGAAAACATTTCTCTTAGGCTTCAGGACAGCTTGAAGTAGACTAAAGTTACTGTCAAGAACAGAGCAATTATATACATTGTGTGGTTTAAAGACAGCAAGGATTTTTCTCATATATAGGAAATTATAAATTGATCATAGTATTTTCTGCAGTCTGCATACTAATTTTAAAATCTTTTCATAATTGCTACTACAATTGGTAAAAGAAAGCAAGCAGTTTAATTCTGTTTTTTCTTTAGCAATTTGTTCCTATGTTAATTTTTGCATTAATATTTACCTGTAAAAGATAGAATAAATGTTGATAAGCCTCCAATCTTTTCCTTCTCTCCTTACTCAAGCCTTTGATTCCCTGTTTGTCAACCATAACCATCTCTTCCAGCTGACTTTTGCTCTTTTTGTTAAGTTTCTTACTGTGCAGTACCACATCCTGTAGACAGGTGATCAAAAATCTAGATTATACATTCCTCCAAAACAGAATAAATTAGAAATACAAACATATTTCCCAATCATGGTAATGTGATATTTCTCCAAGGGCCCTTATTAGAAAATTTATATGCTCTATTCACTAACTAGTCTTTTGCACATATTTATCTTGTCACCACTATGTCTTGTTAACAATGACCATCCAGGAAATCTGAGCTCCTGTATAGATTCATTCATCATGTAGTTAACAATGAACAATGTCTCAAATATGACAGGAAGTCTACCCCATTCTACCACAGAAAAGGTGCTTAAAATCTGTAATTATTGTTGTCCAGAAGCAGCAAATCAAAGTTATATTCAGTATCAAACTGGCATACCACTTCGGACAATAGCTCTCCCACAAAGTATTTTGACAAGATTATTTCAAACACATGAAGAAAGTACTGAATTTACGAGGAATATTTTAACTAATTGAGGGTGACCAAGGGCTGCTAAGAAAGGTTATAGAGTCTCTATTTTTTATGATGTTGAAAAGCTATCTGGATACTTTCCTGAATAACCTGCTCTGAGTGGCTCTGCTTGAGGTCCCTTTCAGCCTCAATGCTGTGACTGTAATCCTGAGCTACTCCTATACATGTAAGTGCTCAGTGCATGCTACTAAGGGACTCTATAAACAGAGCTGACTTACCTGAAGGGTGATTCTGTTTTTCACCAGCAATCCAATCTTTATATCCATTAAATTCAAGTCCTTCTCCAGCTGTTGATTGGATCGAATTTTTGTAACCACTTCTTCCCTTAATCTTGTTACTTCTAGTTCTTCTTGAAAGTCTAAGTCACTTTGGTCCAGGAGGTAGGCAAATTTACGCAGGACAGGCAAGGGGGGATTCTCAGCACCAACTACAGTTGATGTAAATAGGCTCGTTAGCTGACATAATACTGAAGACCTCTAAAGCTCTCAGGAAATGGAACATTTTAGAACTACAGAGATAAGCTGATAGAAGAGCATTCCTTTTGACTACCCAAACTAGTTTCAGGTGTAAAACAATTGGTTTACAAAGACTTGCACCTTCTTTGGGGATTGCAAAACTCTGGGTAAAGGTTTCAAGCAAACAAACAAAAACTGAAGCAAACAAAACACCCAAACAGAGACAAATACCGAACACAGTAACATACTTTCCCCAAATAAGAAACGTTTGACTATTACCACTTACTTAGTGTTCTGTAGTCCTCCCTGGCTTTGTTTGCTCTGAGGAATGCTTGTATCTTCACAATTTGGTCATTCTAGAAGGGACCAAGATTAAGCAAAATAATCTACTCACAACACATTTCTGCACACCCTGCAGAACCTGCATCATCTTTCCTGAGATTCCCAAAACTGCCCATGCAGTCATATCACCCTGATTTAACGCTTCACGTTTAAAATGGAGAAAAGCACTTACATGATCTTTGAAGTACTGTAGTCGTTTCCTGTATGCTCTCTTTGCTAGCCACATTTTGACCCATGACTGAATCTGAAAATTAGACAAACATTAAACAAAATCTTAATGGACACTGCACAAACAGTTTTGTGCATGCTTTTAACTTGCTTCTGTAGACAGACTGTTCACACATGCTCAGGGCTGTAGATTACTGCAATACTGAGCTTCTACTGTCCAGCAACCTGAGTAATGGACTTCAACTGTAAAAATAGCAAGCTGAGATGAAGGCTTTACAACCCACGTGTAGCTTTGTCTTTGTAAGTAATTTCTATTTCCAAGTCTACCAGTCTCCTTCAGAGACAGAAGATCAATATCCCATCTGTGATCTGCAATCTATTCATGATGTAGTATTACATTAGCAACTCAAAGAAACAAACACTTCTTAGAGAGATTTGACAGCTTATTTAAATGGCAGCACACTATCAGCTCAAATATTTTCTCATTTAGTATTATGGGAAGGGAAGTGTAAGGAAATCTTTGTTAAGAGCCACTTCAAATTCAGCAAAGCTTAATAGGAGTTAAAGCACAGATCTTTCAAGAAGCAGTTTACTTAAGCTGTCAATTAAACATCCTTCAACACCATGGAAACTTCTGGAGCACAAATCCCTTAAGTTTGTGTTCTGACTTCTGATTCCCAAAAAATAGGGATGAGGCATACTCAGGCTCCAAAACACAGTGGCATCTTACCTTAACAATAGCAGCAACATTGCCTTGAAGCACCTTTAGTCTATCAACATAGCTTTTCCTTTGTTTGAATCCTTTCCAGAAAGCCTATTTAGTAAAAGGCAGGAGACCATTATTAGTAATTACAAAATAATACATGCTAAAATCCACATAGGTACACTAAAAACTATTAACAGTGCTTATCTTTTAGAGAAAAAAAGATCATTGTGGTAAAAAGACAACTACCATGAAAATATACTTGCTTCTATATTTTTAAGGTACCCTGATACATTTCTTATTAATTTTGGCCAATCTCAGTGCTTGTACTTTGTTGTCTAATGCCATTTTCTTCTCTCTTCTGAAGCCATCCTTACTTTCATTACCAGTACTCTTTGGCATCCCAGTCACCAACTTCATTGCACATGGGAAACATTTGCCAGTTTTTGCTCATTACATCCAAAATCTTCCCCTACCTAGCTGGACCCCCATCGTTCTTTGCCTGGCCTCTTTCCCAAGTCTCTGGTCTTCCACAACCACTTAGGATCATCTTGCACCACAGAGAACCTCCCAATTTCCTCACTTGGTTCTCCATTGGCTAGCTCAGCAGCAAACCTTTTTTAAGCAACACAAGAACACCTTTATCACATTTTGCTCTTCATCTCTGTCCAGCAAGTGACATAGCATTGTTCTCTACTTGTTATCTTTTCACAAATTATTTTGATTTTAATGACCATAGGAAAAAAAAAAAATCAGAATAACTTTATTTACTGTATTTTTCTATATTTCAAAACTTGTTCACAGGCTCTGACCCAGAACTCATTAAAGAACAGGACTGTCCTTTATCAAGTTTGAACATCATGCCAGAATATGAGAAGTCAGTCTCAGTAACAGCTGCTAATTATAAAGGTATTTATAGTCATGAATTGTTGAAAGAAGTTACTATAGATTAAAAAAAAAAATCAGTTGCTTGGCGTTCTCTAATACTTGGTGGTTGACTGTTGCTTGAAGCTTGGGGAGGGCAGATTTAGACTGAATATTAGGAAGAAATTATTTACAGATGCTGGAACAGGCTCTGCTCTGGGAGGCTGTGGATGCTCCTTCCTGGGAAAGTGTTCAAGGCCAGGTTGCATGAAGCCTTGGCAACCTGAACTAGTGGGAGGTGTCTCTGCCAATACCAGAAGCGCTGGAACTAGCTAATCTTTATGGTCCCTTCCAACCCAAACCACCCTATGAATCTATGAAATTGCTTCTAACAGTGGATGGTATTTCACTGTTTAAAACCAGTGTGCATGCAGTTGCTTGTTTTCACACCCATGGCAAAAAGTTCCCTTTATACTCCTCCTTTTGGAGTTCAGCAACTGAAGACATCCAAGAAGTACTGTTAGAGCCCAAGAACACTGCCACTCCCTACTCAGCTATGACTTCATGAAGCAGAGGCAAACCACTTCCAACCGAGGATAGTCTAGAAAGGAATGTATTTCTTAAGTCATGCTTTGCCAAGGCATTTTTGCTTTGATAGTCAACAAATATAATCTGATCTTGTACTGTGCATAGTTATGTGTACCATGTAACCTTGAGCCAGGGTTATATATTTCCGAGCTTCTCCCACTGAAGCAATACTCCATTCTTTCAGAAATAGATATTTGCTATGTAAAAGCACAGGAACACTCCAACAAGGAAAACAACATATTTGCAGATGTAAAAGCTTGAATTGCTGCTAATGTAAACAGGGAGACAGATCCACCTAAGAATTTTATCAGTGGTGGTAATCAGTCACATCACCTGTCACACGCAGAAAGTTGTCCAAGCCTTGTTACCTTCTTGTTCTAGGACAATACCTGTATTTTGATAGCAGATGGTTCCTGGTTTTGAAGGTATGCTCTTCTCTCACGATAATTTTTTCTGACTAAGAATCCCCTTGCGCGGGCTTGCAGCTGAATGATCAGATTTTCATTAGCAAGCCACAGCTGCTCTCGATTGTAATCTGCTGTAACTTGCCCAACAATACTCTGTTGGGAGACCATGGAAAAAGTTAACATAAAAGCAAAAAAAATCAAGCCAAAACTATCCTGGAATTTAGTTGGTGTTCTCTCCATCACCTGTATTGGTTATGTTCAGCCTTTTTAAGTCCCTCTCATTTACCCCTAGATTATAACCAGCATGAAAGAAAAGCTGCTTAGTTATCATTGAATTTTTTATGAAGGGTAAATGAACTTCTTTCAAGATGCAGTTATTCAGCTAGATATGCTAATCTGAGATAGGGCTTTTTTTATACTTGTAGGAGAGTTATGCTTTCCTAATACAAGCTTTTTGCAGAGGTTAATTGTCTAGAAATGCACTACAGAATAGTGCGCTCAAGAATTGTGGTCAGAATATCAGAAGAACCTACACTTTGACTTGAACAGTTTGTGCAGCAGAGTAAAACTGTAACCTAAATGGGTTGCTCAGAAAAAAAAACCCCACCAAACTCTAGAGAAGGTTTTATGGTCTACTTTGTTCTAAGCTATATTTTATGCTAATACAAAACCTCTATAGTAAAGGGAGTTTAAGTATCACACTCATCCTACTCAGCTTGGAGATAAAAGATTATTAGATTTAAGCATAACACAGTGCTTCTGCCTGCCATTATATACATAATGAAATTCCTTGTCGTAGGCCCGTAAAAGGATATGAAAGCACTAGGACTTCTGCCAGTGTTTGATGATGGCCACTAATGACAATACTGTAGCTTCGAGTTAGAAAGTATCCAAATCATTATCAGACATAAGAGAGAAGGTTGTGCTATCACCAAATGCTGCCATTGTCAGAAGCTGATACTGAACTAAAGCAGTTTTCAGTCCCTTCCTCAGCACAGCCTTTTCCTTTGATACTACTATGTCTCAGTAGCTCTATCAAATGTTGATGCTATATTTGTATAAACATTTCAGGCACCTACCTGAATTTCTTCACCAGTTAACCATGAAGTTTTTGGTACAGCTCCTTCAGGGGCAACACAAGTACCTTCCTCAGTTTCCACATTGTAATAGTAATCATACATGTTTTTCATGACAAGTTTAATCCATGGACTTTCATTAGAATCTAAAAGCAATACATACCATTAACACATTTGTGCCCTCTAACAATGATAAATTACAGCGCTCTCCAACCCATTTCCCATTTCTATGCTTGCTACAAACCATTTTACCTGCAAAATCACTCTGTATCTTAGGCCAGGTTTTAGCAAGGATGTTTTCAAAATACACCATTAGATGGATACACCATTAGAATGAAAAAGCTATGAGATTAGTACAGATTTGCTGCCAGCTCTTTCAAACCCCAATGTGCTGGGTTAATGCTTGCACTTGAATGTGTGCGCTATGTCTTCCATCATTCAAGGAAGGGGAATTGGGACTGTGCTCAAAAAAAAAAAAGAAAAAAAAAAGGTGGCTCTGTCCCACAGCCAAACCCTGGCCTTACTGACACTTAGCTCACAAGGGGTATTTCCTACAGCCACATCATTCTCATGTTTAGAGCTCTGGTAAACAAGGTTGTATCCTGGTGGGCAGGAAAAGTCTTGTTTCCTCACGGACAAAGGGCCCTATGGTAAAGCTGATAAGGTCAGAAGTGCAAAAATGCTTTCTTGAGCCTCATGTTGCAGGATGAATCATGCCCACCTACTATAAAAAAATAAGTACTATATCAGCAGTAACTTTATGTAATTGTTAGCTAATGTTGGCTGCATTAGCTAACATGATAAAAGATCCTATTGTCTTGCTATGGGCAGATTCTGCCCTAAATAGTCTCAAGGTTAGTCTGAGAACCTATAAAATCTTAGCTAGACTCTGGAAACAGCCAGACATTTCCAGCACGTACTGTAGTCTGGATCATTTGTGCAAATGTTCAGAATCACGTAAAAAGTACTCAAGCAAGTGTAACAGATCAAAAGACTTAGAACTAGCAGTTTTAGGTAGGCATTCTGTGCTAATTTTCCAGTTGCCTCAGTGGCAACATGTATACATGTGGATCTAGTCATATTCAGGATGTCTTTTACCTTCTCTAGTTTTCAGGTTCTTGGCTTCAACAAGGTTCCTGAAGTAAGTTTCAGCACACTCAGGAATGACTCGTAATCCAAACCCGGACTGCAGTATCATCAGGACTGGCTGTGAATCACCCTTCTCCAGGCTCCTATTTATCATTGAGGTTCCCACAGCCACTAGGGTAAAATAACAATATGGAAGATTAGAGTGACTTATACTCTATGTACCCACTAGTCTAGCTTCCAGCAACATTGCTAACAGACTTTTAAGGCTAGCACATGCAAACAGTATGACATACACAGCACATGTTACACCCATTTGCAGCCTTCTTCATGCTTGTAAGGACAAGTATATCAGAGAACAGCAATCTCGTCAGAAAGTGCAAAGTCTACCCAAGCTGAGATGCAGCCACAGCATAACAGAGTGATCTGAGGGCGTAACTTCTTTCCCATCAATTGATACACCAGATGATGCCAGGACAATGATTTGAGGATGGCAGATATCCCTCTACTTAGCACTGCCCTAACAGACAGTCTAGCATCTGCTGATCACTTGGAGCCTCCTAGAGATGCATGAAGTCATACAAGCTGTAAACCTTAACGTTCACTTTTGCTGCACAAAATAGGAATGAAAACTGATCACCATGAGTGAAATCTTGCAACACTAAAAGCATCCTAGTCAGGATGTTGAAGCACCCCTTTCTTGTCCTTACCCCTCCTCTTAGTGGGTTTAAAGATGATGCAGCAAATTCACGCTCTTGAGTTTGCCAGAGATCCAGCTTTCGTTTCCACAGCATACGAACGAGCCCTGAGCATGTCCAAAATTCAAGGTTTTACAGCATTACCCATACTCAGACTCAGGACTTCCTAAACATCCTTTTGCTTTGTGTAGGTCCCATTGAAGAAGCTTGATACCACCACACCTGACAGCATGTGCCACTTCGAAGTGACTTAAAAACCAGAGGTATATGCTGCATTAGAAACTGCTTCTCTGGTCCTTGATAGTGTTTCTTCACATGTAAATTCAAGATTGACACACAAAGGAGTGAGTGTATAGACATATGGGTAGAACATACATGATACATAATATCTTAAGTGAAGTTGGCTGGCTTTGCATCCCATAACTGCGCTTCATGCTGCAATACCACTGACCTTTCCCTTTCTTGTGAATAATAAAAACTATTTTTTAAAAAGTTGTTCTCCACATTCAGTGCTCTTTTTCAACAGAGCTAACCCAAAAAGGTGCTCAATATTAGAAGCCTACGTAGAGGAGGTACAGCTTGAGCCTGAGCTAGCAAAAGAGCAGTTCAGCAGGAGGAATAGTTTTCCTTTGTGGTTTAACTGAAGTGGAATGCATAGCTTTGGTTAGACAATAGCAGATCAATCTCCAAATGCACTGGCAGCCACTGTCTGGATAGCTACCAGACTGCATCTTGCTATTTTCCCTGTTTTGAAATAACCCCCTGTCAAGCACATGTACTCCTTTTGATACTGGAGATGGCTTTGTACTACAGCTGTGGTACTGTGATGCTCAGACAACTGGTCTCAGTAGTGAAGAAACAGGAAAACCAGAAGCCACACAGTACTATCTTGCTGATGATGTTCCAGATGGCTCTGGGAGCTTGGCCCTAATCAGACACAGTCCCATGTACCTTGCTAACTCTGGTCACCAGTACTTGAATGCTTTTCATCCTGCAGTTACACGGGCAGAAACTATCATTACAAAAACAAAAGAGCACACAACCTAGCTAAGAGTTGTTACTGTAGGTCTCCTACTGCTTGGCTTTTCCTGTTTTCAATTAATTATGTTTTTATGCTTAAAAGAAAAATGTTTGAAAAACATTTAGTAGGGAGAAACAACAGCTCAACAGAAATTATTCCTTTCCATGGAAGATCTAGTCATTAATACTGCAGCTATTGCTCCAATGAAGAGCCATGGGAACTTAGTGAAATTATAAGCTAAATGGAGCTCTCTTGAAGCTAGGGATGGATATGCAGTACTGTGGAGGGTTCTTTTCCATACCCATGCTCCTCTCAAACTGTCTGATATATAAAGATGCAGCTGTCCAGTATGATAAACTTGAACTTTCAACAGGGCCAAATATCAGCTTTTTCCTATAACAGACTCTTTTATGGGAGATCTGACAGATGGACTACTATTGTGCAAACTAAGATCGGTATTGGTGCCTATTTCTGAAGGCTGTATAGCTGACATTTGTCCTTGTTTTCCCCTTCACTTAGATAAGGAGCACAATGATTGAACTGGTTAAAGAAGAGAAGCAAGGTGGTTTGAACTGCACAGCAAACACCACAATGAGTTAGGAAGCACACCAGCATTCACCAAACACATCTTCCTAAATGGAGATACAAGATACAGAGTCCTTTAGTGACAGGGAACAGTTTGTAAAAGTCTTAAAACATGTTAATATTGTAGTATTTAATATTTATATAAGGCAAAAAAAAATAGCTTGGAAGGAATCAAGAGTGTTTAAGAACAGCTAACAGTATGTCCCCTTAATGCTTATTTATTGCCATTGCTGCAGCAATCATGAAAAACAATTTTGTTCCAACTGAGAAAATGACTGCTTTGCAAAACTTTTTGAGTGGGATGTGAGGAGTTGCTTGCCTTTCAAAAACAGCATCTGAAATAGATTAAACTAAAAGTTCATTTCCAACTTCTGATCAAGCTGAACTTTAAGTTTAGACTACGTGAATGCAACACACTAACTTCCTGAGACAGGATGTGCTTGTTACAGGAAGTATCTGGTTCTGTTCCATGGGGAAATTTTAAATCTCAGATTTAGCTGCAAAACCTTAAAGCTCTTCTGAAGAATGTGCTGCGCTGACACTGTTTCTTTTCAACTCAGAGGGCAGAGTACAGGAGATTAGTAGTTATTTCCACAAGAGACTTGTTAAAACATTTCTACTGATCATGAGAAGCTTTTCACAATCAAGTATTTAATAAAAACATATTATACAAAGCCATTTTTCTACAATAACTAGATAGTGTGTGAAGCAGTGGCCTATCATTAACAACACTGTAAGCTACTGATAAATGGGTAATGCTGTACTAATTTCCGCAGGCCATTTATAAGATACATTCTTCATGCTTTTACACCAGACAACACAAACGAGAGTCTTTTCAAGTCACTCTTTGGCTTTAACTTGCATCTATTGATAAGCTATTAATTTCCTTCTCTTCTCCACACTTGTGTGTCTCCTCACACCTTGATGTGACACAAGATTCGTTCACAGAAGAAAGCATCAGCGCTCTTGTGTACAAGAGCTCAGCTGGAACAACATGTGTGTGCCTAACCCCACCTCAGAAAACATAAGCCAGATGCATTTCACTACAGATGTGTGACCTACAAAAATACTTAGTCTTCAATTTATCTGCTTACAGTGAGACTATTTAATTGATTAAACCAATTCTGAAGTAGCAAGTTTGCAGATGACACCAAGCTGTGTTGACTTGTTAGAGGGCAGGGATGCCATCCAGAGGGACCTGGACAAGCTGCAGAGGTGGGCCCAGGCCAACCTCATGAAATTCAACAAAGACAAGTGAAAGGTCCTGCACCTGGGTCAGTGCAATCCCAAGCACAAATCCAGGCTGGGTGGGGAATGGCTGGAGAGCAGCCCTGAGGAAAAGGACCTGGGGGTCTGGGAAGATGAAAAGCTCAACATGAGCTGGCAGTGTGCACATGCAGCCCAGACAGCATCAAGAGCAGCGTGGCCAGCACGGCAGGGGAGGTGATTCTCCCCCTTTACTCTGCTCTTGTGAGACCCCACCTGGAGTACTGTGTGCAGTTCTGGAGCCCCCAGCACAAGAAAGACATCGAACTGCTGGAGAGAGTCCAGAGGAGGGCCACAAAGATAAGAGGGCTGGAGCACCTCTACTATGAGGGCAGGCTGAGAGAGCTGGGGCTCTTCAGCCTGTAGAAGAGAAGGCTTTGAGGAGACCTTATAGTAGCTTTCCAGTATCTGAAAGGGGCCTACGGGAAGGCTGGGGAGGGACTGTTCACAAGGTCTTGTTATGACAGGACAAGAGGTTATGGGTTTAACCTGGCAGAGGGGAGATTTAAAATGGATGTTCAGAGGAAGTTATTTACAGTGAGGGTAGTCAGATACAGGAATGTGTTGCCCAGGGAGGTTGTGGCTGCTCCCTCCCTGGAGGTGTTCAAAGCCAGGTTGAATGAGGCCTTGAGTGACCTGTTCTAGTGGGAGGTGCCTCTGCCTATGGCGGGGGGGTGGAACAGGATGATCTTTGAGTTCTCTTCCAACCTAAACCATTCTATGAATAATGCTAAATGCAATGCCTCTGTACCAGGGTTAAGAGCTATCTGTGTTTGTTCTCTTCTACCCACAACTTGCCAAGTACCGACTACTGACACAGACTGCCTTTACGTAAACAGGCTGCAGCGCTGCACTAGTGAAGGCTGAATGCATCACTGCAGGAATGCACTGACTTCAGCGGTTGTATTCACAAGCTCTTAGAGTGCAAAAGGTGACACTGACTCATTCAAAGACAAGCCAAGCAGAAGGTGAACCAATAGTCCCAACTGGTCTCCACTGGCCTCGGGGAGGAACAGGTAGTGATACCACCATGCTCTCCAGTGTCTCATACACCCAGCCACACTTGCTTCTATATTACTTGACAAGAATTATTGCTTATTATTATTTTTCTGAAATTACTAGCCAGTCCAAATTTTTACAGAAGATGATGAGTGCGTCTGGTACACAATGTTCTGACATGATAAAACTCAGCATTTTTTCATGGAAATTATAATAGAATTGTTCTGGTTGGGAAAGACTCTTAAGATCATCAAGGCCAATCATTACCTAATTCCACCAAGTTTGGTGTTAAACTATGTCCACTGCTTCTGCGTGTATTTTAAACACCTCTAGGGATGACAATACAACCACCTCCCTGGAAAGCTTGTTCCAATGTTTGATAACCCTTTCAGTGAAGAAGTGTTGAAGAAGTGACTTCTAATGTTCAACCTAAACCTCCCCTAGTGCAATTTGAGGCCACTTCCTCTTGTCCTACCACTCGTTACTAAGGAGGAGAGACCAACAACCACCTCATAACCACCTCCTTTCAGATGTAGAGAGCAAGGTCTGCCCTGAGCCTACTTTTCTCAAGGCTAAACAACTCAGTTTTTCCACTGCTATTCCTCTTGCGATCCATTCTCCAGACCTTTCATCAGCTTCACTGCTGTTCTCTAGACATGCACCAATGTCTTTCTTGTGGCAAGGGCCCCAAAGCTGAGCACAGTACTCAGGGTGTGATCTCACAACTTTTTTAGTCCTCTTGGAGTGGCCTGGCCCCTTCTGCCAAAGACCACAGACTCTTCCTTTTATCCCCAAGCTGCAATCAAATGTCTCTCTTCAGCCAGGCCAGCCCTCTTCCTTGGCAACTTGCCTTTTGGCACATGGGACAGTCTGTTCCTTCCCCTTTAAGACTTCTCTCTCAAACACTGCACAGTTTTCCTGGACTCCTTGGACAATAAGGATTGCCTGCCAAGGGACTCAATTGACCAGTCTCTGAAAGAGGCCACAGTATGCTGACAGAAGTCCAAGGTGTCAGTTCTACGGACCCCCTTCTTTACATTGAGTGATGTGATAGCTGTGCTGAAAATTACTTGGTTAGAACATTAGAACACCCACAAATCCTGTTCAGTTCACAAACTCAGGTCCAGCAGGGCACCAGCTGTGTTAGGAAGTTATCCTGCACACACTCTAGGAACCTCTGCTGTGTTGTACTTCAACAGATATCAGGAAAGATGAAGTGTGCCAGGAAAGCAAGGGCTAGGAATCATGAGATTTCCCAGAGGTCTGTCTCTTTATCCCAATTGGGTGATCTATAACAGACTCCAATCAGGATATCTACCTTGTTGGCCTCCCCCCTGGTTCTTACCCATAACGATTCAACTCTATCATTACCATCATTAACCTCCAAATGATCAAAACTGACTTACAGGGCCACACCATTGCCTCTCCTTCCTTTCCTACTCCTTCTGAAGAGTTTGCAGCCATTGACTGTGACATTCCAGTCATGTGAGACATACCACCATGTTCCTGTGATGGCCACTAGTGGTGCACAATGACTTCCAGTTTCTGCTGTTTTTTTCCCATGCTGCATCCATGACTATAGATGCATTTCAGCTGATCTAATGGTCCCCTCACCTTTTTACAAGGAATAGTCCTAGTTCCCACCTGACTTTTCTCAGATATTTCCATGTTTACAAACCCATCAATAACCCTTGCATTTTTTGCTGCCATGTGGGTCTCCATTCCCTACCTCCACTGATAGATCTTGCTAGCACACCATCTTTCAGCTACTGGTATGCTGCCCTCAGGCTTACTTCCAGCAAGCCTAGTTTGTGCCGCTTCCTCTTCCAATCTAGTTTCAGGCTGTTCCAATGAGCCCTGCTAGCAAAGATACTTCCCCTCCTTTGCAATGGGTGTATCCCATCTGTTGCCAGCAGGCCAGATATCATTATATCCTCCTCTTGAACAGACTGGAAGACCATACACTTCACCAAAAAGCCCAAGTGCCCTTTTTACACTACTTTTAAAGTTACTATATTCCTGGGTTTTGTTTATTAGCACTTGAAGGGCATAAGCAAAGTTGTAAACCTAAGAATTCAGTCTTACAACATGCATCAAGACTTTGCTCTTACATTAGTAAAATAACCTCCTGAACAGCATACCCTTTTTACTTATGTATCTTAACTGTTTCAAGAGCTGTGTGAAGATAGCACTGACAATAGAAATCTTGGTCACGACGTTAACCTATATAACCAAATCCACTAAATATTTAGCCAAGTGATAAGGACTATTGCTTTAGATAAAATCAACACCACCCAAATTTCAGTATGAAAAATTTGTTATTTCTTTTCATGTATTTAAAAGGCCTGACACGCTTCCCTGAAGTGGAAAAAAATAATTGCTAATTTCAGTTTTTCAGGATTAAATAAAGAAAAAAAAAAAAGGAGAATGCAGACACAGATTAATGCTTACAGGTTGTTGCTTCCTTTATATTGTTATTGGCATCACTGATTCCTTTTTGAATTTCATCCAGCCACAGAAGTGCTGTTTCATCTTGGGATTCCTGGACAAAAAAAGAAGAGAGAAAAGTCTTGGGAAAAAAAAAATTACAGTAAAACTTGTCTGAACCTGCTGATAGAGCTCCAATATAGAATCTTCTCTTGTGAAGCCCTTGGACACTAAAAAGAATTTTTCTACTTAAAATCAACAATAAACCATTCACATTCTATTTGCTAGCTTCAATAAACTGTTCAAGTACAAAGCGCAGTTTTCACATATAGAGACACCATCCTGCTAAAAAACTGAGAGAAGCTAGTAATGTTTTAATTTCTATGACATGTCAGCAAAGTAATCAATGTCAAATAAAACCACATATTATCAGGCAGCACTCACATTTCCTACATGGCAACAGTGCATGGAAAGTTAAAATAAAAAGGTACATGAGAGATTTTTCAGCATCCCCACTAACCAACACTGCTCTGTCTGCCCCAAAACAAAAACAAACCAACACTTCCACTGAGAAAGTCATGTTTAAGAGTTAAAGGGACATTTAAAATCTAATTCAGTAGGTGGCAGAACAAAATTCACTCTAAAGAGAAGCTAGGTCTGATTAAGTTAATGATGAGAGAAACTGGAACATACTGATTCAATAAAGATCTATGATTATATGCACAGAAGTATTTCAGGAAGAAAAAAAGCCTACAGAAACAATCTCAAGGAAAATTCCTGTTTTTTTCATCTAACTCCAGGCAAAAAAAATCCAATAAACCTATTATCCACAGAAGTTGCAAAGAGCAGCAGGACAAGAAAAACCTAGAGAGACTTTTATATGTGTAAACAAGGTAGCAGAATATCTAAGTAAGATTAAGCAGTGGGAGGCAATCATATGACAGTGTGGACACATACTGAAATTTTTTGTAACAAAACAGTTAAAATTAGCACTTCAGAGTATATGCTAAATTCCTAAATTATGGCTGACAATCTTGAGAATAGGACTGAGAAACAAAGAATTCCTTATATGATGTCCAGCTTCTACACACTAGATACAATAGACACAAATACTACTCTATGGCATTCACAAACTCTCCCATGAAACAGGATGGGGGGAAGTCAGACAGAGGGAAAAAAACATAAGGGATCAACAACAAAACAGAAGATAAAAGGGAATAGGGAAAAGGTTTTAGAGACTGCAGGATGTGGAGGGGTGGGAGCAGTTTGAACAGTCAGGAGCTCAATCAAAGGAACTAGACAGCTAACACTGGGTAGAGAGATAGAAGGCTAAGCAGAGCATGGTTTTAAGGCATGCCTCTGCGTGGCTTGCTTTCACTTTTGCATTTGCTAAACTGAGATCACGGCACTCCTTCACCAAGCTTGGCTTCTTCCTCAGACGGGGTACAGAGTTCAGCAACATGTGTCAGCCTGTGGATAGGACCCTTGAGGGTTTTCTAAAACACACCCTTTGATATTTCCAGAAATCATGTTTTTATCCCAAATATACAAATTCTAGCTGAAACACCCACACTGGCTTCAGGGTTGTGGTAAATTAGGAGTTAAATTACTGCTGTAAAGCAATTTTATCTCTGTGTTGGGCAGAGACTGAAACTGAGTCATGTGTGCATATTTGGAAACGTCACACCCTCTTGCTGTAGTAGACAAAGAACAAACTAGCTCCTTACCATAAACCTCATACCTACAGGATGCTTGTGGAAGACAGATCAATCATTCTTTAGCCCCTTACGGGGGGGCAGAAATCCCCCAAAAGGCTTCCTGAGATGAACTAGAGCAGCATCGTTGTTTGGCTTGGAGTATTTCATGTACTACAATGAAGATACTGGTTTTCATTGGACTACTCTCTCTTGCCTCCAGTCTTTTCACAGCAGGTAAGTCCCCATTTCTGTATCTATTCCATATCTGAATAAATAATATAGGCTTTTTGATAATGCTGTAATGCCCACTTTAAATTGATTGTACATGCCTTATTACAGAAAAGTATGGGAAGTCTCACTTGAGGCAAATTTTTATTTCAGTGACACTTTACTTCCCCCCTACTTTCCTTAAGAACTTTTATTTAAGGGATCTTTCCGTGCTTACTTAAGACAGATCTTCTCTCCAGTATTTCTGTAGTGGTATGATTATCTTATACATGTAGAGTCTTGTTCTTTCTGCTTTAAAACATCCAACAGAACTATGACTTCACAGACAGT
>VWZI01009418.1:106099-120757 GCA_013396835.1 Psilopogon haemacephalus
AGAACTATGACTTCACAGACAGTGCTACTAGAAGAAAGTGTTCTGAGAACTATTGTGACAAAAATAACCAAAGGATCAAACAAGCAGCTGTTTGTTCCCTCACTAGAATTAAAGCTGTTTTCAAGCGTAGCACACTTTAAAAGCTATTTTAAACTATATACATATATACACACACAAGCAATACACACATGCATATGCACGTGCATATATATATATATATATATATCTATCTTTTAAAGTGGCCAAAATTAATTTTCTGGATTAACCATCCAGAAAATTACTAAACGTGATGCAGTTTACTAATCATAATCTCAGAGAGTTTCCAGTTACCACTGATAAAGCCATGTTCCATATTTCGTTCCAATATGTAGGGGTAAAAGACAAACACAGCGGTTTTATCCATATTTCAGTTTGCTTCTGAATTCCATTTTCAAAATGCATGCTCTAAGCTTTATATTAAGTCTTTTAGCAATAAACACAGCCAAAGAAATTTTTAAGTGCCCAAATTCATTGCACATCTATTTTGCAACACATGGCGTTAGAAGTATTTTAAACACATTAATGCTTCATTTGGAAATGTCAGGGTCTCTACAGAATTCTCTACCAAAGACTGAGGAAAAGGCATTAAGGCTTTGCTCATATGCTAGTGATGTTTACTTACTGAACATTTTCCTGCTGCATGAAAATTTCTATTCACTTATCAGTAAGTTTGATCTAGATCAACCAAAGCATTAGCTTTAATGTCTGAAGCCTCACTGCCTTTCCTTTCATGTGAGAAGCTGGCAAGGTCAGGTTTAGTCAGAAGCTGAAGAATAACATTCATTTGATATGAGGCAAAAACTTTTTGGGTTAGTTTTCTAATTTGAAAGTTTTGGCCTCAATTAGGCAAGACAACGCTTTTGGCATCTTTTACCATCACGCATTTCATCCACGAAGTATTCAGGATAATTCGGCTATTTGCTTTAGAAATTCTGATCAAGCTTACACCAAGGAATAGTATATAATGATTTAACAATATTACTGGGAAGAGCCCACTACAGGTGATAAACATTACATGAATGTCTGATATTGTTTTGCCCAAAGACTATTAAAAACATGCTAAAATAAGGAAAGACCAGTCTAACATTAAATTAATGCTGTATTTTTAAGTTTGGGTATGGGATAGAGTGAAGATTGCCTCCTTCAGTACATTTGATATGAATAACCAATGCAAAGGGGAAGGCTGACAAACCTTTAAAACACTTGGCTTTTAACAGAGATATATTGAATTCTATATGCCTGAAGGTGAATTATATTCTTAAACTCATAGTTTGGCCTTTTTTAACAATTCTAAACTATTTTTTTTAAGCTTCAGAATTTTCACTGAATGGTTCTGCAATTAAAACAGTGTCTCTTATCAAGACTTTCCGTGGAATTTCAGCAAGAGACTATGATTACATTCCCCCTTATGCTCTAGAAGGGGAGACAACCACTGTCTACATCGAAGAACACAAATGCTTTTCTGAAAAGTCAAATGACTCCACTTTAACAGAAGTGAACAACACCACATTGGAGTACCTGACCAGCTCTTTGAGCACTAAACTAATACCTCTTGTCTACCTCAGTGCTGTTTTATTGGGTGTACCATCTAATGCCATCATCTTGTGGATGCTGCTCTTCCGGATCCGATCTGTATGCACTGCCATCCTCTATACAAACTTGGCAGTTTCAGATCTGGTCTTCTGCATCGTGCTGCCCTTCAAAATAGCATACCACATCAATGGGAACAACTGGATTTTTGGGGAAATGATGTGCCGAACTACCACTGCAGTGTTTTATGGCAACATGTACTGCTCCATTCTGCTGCTCACATGCATCAGTGTTAGCCGCTATGTAGCCATTGTTCATCCTTTCACCTACAAGAGCCTGCCAAAACGTGCCTACGCCATTGTGGTCTGCATTACTGTGTGGATCATTGTCTTCCTGTACATGCTCCCACTTTGCATAATGCAGCAAAGCTATTATGTGAAGCAACTGGGCATTTACACCTGTCATGATGTGCATGACACCTGCAAAACAGTATCTTCCTTCCAGTTCTACTACTACGTTTCTTTGGCTATCTTTGGTTTTTTAATACCTCTTGCAACTATTGTCTTCTGCTATGTGTCAATTATACGAACACTCAAGACTCAGGAATGGTTCTGGTATGTTAAAGTCAGTCTTTTGATCCTTATAATCTTCACTATTTGCTTTGTGCCAAGCAATATTATACTTATTATCCACCACATCAACTATTACTATTACAACACAGATAGCTTGTATTCTTTCTATCTAATTGCTTTATGTCTCAGCAGCTTAAACAGTTGTCTTGATCCTTTCCTTTATTTTCTGATGTCAAAGATTAGAAGTCAATCCAATATTTATCTAACAATGGTTAAAATATCCAGGGAAAAATAACATTAGTTCTATATTTATATTAGCAGAATTATGGCTTTGTATAGGACTGACCCAAGCAACGATGAATCTCAGGTGCAACAATTAAACTTTAAAAGTGTTAGAAAAGAGTGTCTCAGTAAAATTTATTTGCTTCCACACACCACACAAGGAATATCTTCAGATATTCCAGCTGCATGGTTTTGTGATGGTTTTGGAATACCTAGATTCAGGGAAATGACACTGCACCTCCATTTCCTTTTGAGATCGCTTTCACAGCCATGGAGAGGAAACCAGGTTATTAGTTACCACCAGAAGAGGAATCAATATCTGAACAGCATTGGTAGGCCCATTCATGATTTCCAAATACTTCAAATTTGCTCTCAGCCCACAAGCACTGCAGGAGCAGCGACATGTAAGTAAGTTTTTGGCCAAATGGAAACTGAAACAAGTAAAAGCACTTTTTATGTGCCTGGGAGCTGCTGAGCTTTGCAGGGGCTCCTTGTCACACAGCCAAGAATAAGTACTATCATGGATGTTGGAAACAAAGAGTCAGAGTCCCCACAGGTTCAAGGAGCAGTAAATCCACAGCCAAACACTTTCAAGGAAGCATCTCCTATGAGGCTGCTTAACCAGCTTTGCACTGCAGACTTGTTCTTCCACTTCGTCAGCGCCTGCCCTCCTCTAGCTCATGAGGATTACTGAGAGCTACCCCTTATCAGTGTGAATCCAGGCGTGTATTATTCTTGCTCAGTAAGCAAAATGGGAAATCTGTTGTGTAGTATTCTCTATTTCCACATCCTCACAGGAAATACCTACAGTGTTACAAATACTGAAGCTAATTATGATTGATTGTTCATTGTAATAAACTAAAAGGTCAACTTCGATGCTCACAGAAACTCAAAAGCTACATATGTACTAAGTTCCTACAAAATGAGCTCAGTGGTTGGCAATTATAACTACAACATGTGAGACAGGGATGAGAAAAAATGTTTTATGTTTGGTAATAGTGTTGTAAAAAACTTCACTTTGATAAAATTTGCACTGGAAAATGTCTTCAAACAATTTTCAGCCTGGTGAGACTCCCCCTTTTCAATATTTTCTGTCTCCTAGTTTAAGTTAGTTTTAATCATGTCATTCCCTCCACATGCATGCGATCAGATTTTAAAGATAACTTTAAAATAATCCAGATATTATATTGCTATTGTAAATATAAAACCTAACTGTGAAAAACTGTGTGCCTGTCACACATATGCAAAAAGTAAAACAGGAAAAGAGGTAATACAGGAACCATTTCTGAGTTTGGCATATCTGTTTAACTTTTCAGATATCCATAACACATTCTCTTCACACAGTTTCTCTTAACTGTGACGTGAATACACTTTGGTTGAAATGGCCTTGAGAACTGTTAGAAACTGAGTTTTAAGACAATAGAAGAAAAATCAGGTTTGCATTTTCATTTTCGGCGCAGAAGCAAATAGATGTGATCTAAGATTAAGACTTAATGAGGATTGGGAGGTTTGGGTGCAGACTCTATTTCTCCACAGTCACCAGAGTTACAGGGTTGTGAGACTTAGCTGGTCAGAAGAAGTGAGGAGGTTTAATCCATGTGCTTTTCCAGACACCGAGGAACACAAGAAGTTCACAGGCAGACCTATCTGATCTTTGTAAATCAAATACTTCCTGTTACCACAGCTCAGTCTTAAAACATGCTCAGTACAATTAAAGCCAAATCTCCTTCATAAATGGGGCTTATAATAAGTCGGGAAACAAACTCCAGGCATTGCACTATCTTTTCCATTCTGTTTGGTTGGTTTGGGGGTCTGTGTTGTGTTGTTTGTTGGGGGCAGGTGTTGTTTTTAACTATGTAAAAATAATAAAAATTAACAACACTTTTAAGGAAAGCTCAATCTAAAACATATCTTTGCCAAAAGAATGGTGATGTCCAGCATGGAGAGTAAGTCAGACTAATGAATTTGAGTATTTCTTTTGGACTGTATATGGTGTACAGTGTCTTGCTTTCTTCCTAAACAGGGACAACACTCCCATTTGCAGAGATGCTTTAAATATTTTTCAAAGGACTTCTAAACCAAAATACCTCAGGAGGGAAAGGCCAGGAAGAATCTCTGTAAACATCAGAAATATTTGAATGAAAATGTTTTGAAGAGATTGCACCAGTTTTGTTCCAAAGCTTGGAGGCATCCCTTTGTTTCCTGCCAGCAGAATCACACAGGGGTAGAAGTAAGCAGCAGACTTGCTCTCAGTGAGCAGAGTAGCAGCTGGCGAGAGTAAACCAAAGCAGAGCGCTGTATGCAGGCACATGGGCACATGGGGGCTGTAGATCTCTGCCTCAATGACAGCCCCAGCTTGCTAGGCATGTGCAAAGGTTCTAGCATGTCATGGGCCAGCACCATGCAGCCTCCATTAGCATGGACACTTTGCAATTTTATACCAACCCTGGTCCCTCTAGGACAATAAAGGTAGTCAGCACCTGCTAAATCTTGCCCAGCACATGTGACAAGGAAGGAGGCTTTGCAGGATCCAGAGCTCAGTGAAACCAGCCCTTACCTGGGAACCCAAGCAAGAAATTGAAACGCACAAGTGCCTTTAGATAGCTGTGGCAGTGGATTCTGGAAGCAATTTCACAGCTGCTACACAGAGTAGCAAGATAACTGGAAAAATATTTGTACAAGCCAAAGTTCAGGGACTTTCTCCAGCTGACTATATTGCTTCAGGAATGCATTACATTAATTTTAAGCATCTAGACATTTTAAAGTGCTGTCTTAGTAGCTTTAGCTAATCTTGTGTTCAGTCAGACGCTGCAAGCTGTTAGGCTGATCTTTGTTTACCATTTCCTGAGCTGTGATGCTAACCAGGGCACTGCTTTCGGGGAAGCAGATAGCAATATCCTGCTGAGATAAGTTTAAATTGAAGGCACATACAAGACAGTCAGCTTGTTATTACATGAACAGAAATACATGCAAAGCTCCACTATGAATAAATAATCACATTTAAGCACCTGAAACTCCTCAAAGTATATCCCAGAGGTTTAAGGAACTCCACGAGTCCTTCAGCATGACTCTGACACCTTCCTGAGAAAAATCTGAATTCTCATTGAAGTTGTAACTCCCTGCCTGACAGTCTATTAACTAGGTCCTTGCAAAAATTCACTGGTGCTCACATTTTATACTAACTGCAGCAACCTAGAGAAATTAAAAATAGGCAGCATTAATATTAAATAGGAACATATACAGATTATGCTTTAGTACTAATAAATTGAGAATTAATTCCTTTTGCCAGTCAGGAAAGTTACATTTACTGTCAATTTGCTGTTATTGCCTTACTTACAATCCCACTGGCACAGCTCATCCAAGCATGAGGAAAATAGGATATGGACACACATGTAAGTAAGAAGAATTAGCATTTCACATCTGGAAAAAACACAACACAAAAAACCCTAAACCCACACAAAAAAGAAAAAAACCCCCCACAAACAAACAAACAAACAAACCCTGAAAACACCAAAACATTTAAAGCTCTAACCTTGCATTTCTGTACTTTGGCATGGTGCAGAACATCCTGATAATGCTTTGCATTTACTGGTCTCACATCTTGTAGCTTGGCTGTGGGCAACAGTAGGGCTTCCAGAGTTTTCTTTGGATTTCCTTGATCAATTGCTTCATTAATGTGGCCAATTGCAATGATTCCTGTGGAATTAAAGATGTAGTTATCAAAGAAAGATGCAAGTTATCAAATATCAGGTGCAACAGTAATGTGAAGAACAGAAAAATCAAGTAACAAGAAGCAGAGGCAGCGACAGTAGCTGATTTATGTTTATTTTTGCTCCGATATTCTTGTAAAGCTATTAAATTGCAGCTTTTCTTTCTGTCAAAGTTACGCATTCATCTAAATCTACCTTTTCATTAAAATACTTACTAAAAAACAAACTTCCCTACTTTTAGGGCAAGAGCATCTAAGTAAAACCTAAGGAAAGATCAGGTGTCACACCTAAATATGCTCATCTACCTATGAGTGTTCAAAGACTCAGTGATTTCAAACCAGACTACTTGAAACCTTGATTTGGTCAAACATACATGCTGACCTCCCACTTAAGCTTTACATAGCAACTTGCTCTCATTTCTTTATATTTCAGCTTAAATAACCAATCTGATCAGTACCACTCAGGATTTCAAGTCAGCAAGGAACATCACCCAGTGTATTTAATAAAACCTCTAACTTTTTTTTCCCTTACAGACTGGTCTCAACATTTTAAAAATTGATTTCCTCCTACCACTAAACAGAGATAAATCATGCTCTCAGAGTACTTTCTTCCTAAAGCCACTCCATAAGAGCACCACTCAAGAGATTCCCCATCACCTGTGCGGGATACCCATCTCTCCTAACGGCAGACCATCTCTGACCAAGTCGCTTCCAGGCCCAGCACGGGCCCACTGGTAGGGGCCACAGATCAACATCCTCATGAGACACTGGGAATGAGTAGTTTTTCTGGGGTGCTGCCAAACAGGGGCTGTCAGTGTCAGTGAAACCAAGTGCAGCTATTTTAATACTGAACACCAAGTCTACTAATGCAAGACCACCCCTAGCAATTGCAGAGATTTAGAAAAAAAAGTGCTAATGTCAGGAAACTGCTCAGCAGCCTATCCTACCAGGGCGCACACATTTTGAGTAAGCCATAAGGATCCATAGCAACAGCTTGACTATATCTGGGAAATGACAGTCCAGTCAGTTTCAGCATTTCCGTAATATAAAGCTTCTTTCTGGCTTGACATGAACATGATACTGATAGCAGTGTGGTAAGGGCACACACACCATGCGTCACCTTACAAAGGCTCTCAGACTGTAGTCCAGACTGCTTCCCCAATGGCAAGCTGTCTGAAAGCTGCCCTTACCTTTCCATGCTCCAGCAAATTTGGCATAAATTGATGGCCTCAGTATGGGGAGAAAAAAATAGAAATAAATCTTACTTGTATAGCTAGTGGAAAAACTTGGTCCTTGCCCAGATGGTCAGTTATCCCATTTAATGTAACTCTTTAGGGGCAATGCGATTACGTTCAGTTTAAAAAAATAAGCTCTATATCCATTTTTATTAGAAAAAATGAGCATAAAAAGCTACTCTCAGGTAGGAAGTCAAGTTATCTAAATAGAGAGCAACAGAGATAATTGCACTGAAAAAACTTCTTAGCGACTCTTTTCTGAAAAAGGATTTCAAAATCACTGAAGGTTACAAAACTCTCTTTCACAGTACTTCACCTGTAATTTCTTCTCCTATCCTCCCATATGCTCTTCGCTTAACATTTCTGCAAAATCCTGAAAGCAAGACCATCTCGAGAAATACTGAAAGGCATTGCCCACTGTGAAGTGGGCAGAACCAAGGCATTTCTGCAGAAAGCAGACAATCTACAATGTCTTTCAGCCAGCCGAAATGTAGCCAGGAGTACTTCAAGGACTTTTAAAGACCAATGGGCTTTCACAATTATTTAATGTGCTTCTCTCTCAAAGAATGCCTATGGAAGGCCATTCAGCACATAAGTTTGTGTACCAAAAATCAGAGTATCACCTCTGCAGGCAATGTAGAGGGAGAATTACTTACTTTCATTTTCGTCTTGAATTTGTATATTAACCATGTCAATGCAGTTCTGGATATCATTCCAGCTTAAATAGTCTTGGCCTTGAGATGAAGCCTCTGACTTAATAGACAATAGTGTATCAGCATAACTATAAGAAGATATAAAATACGTAAGTGTATTTCATATGCAAGATAAACTGCCATAAAAAATTAGTGAGATACATTATCCATTATGCAGTGCTTATTATTTTTTTCAGTGAATTAATTTCAGATACTCATCTCTTGCCAGAACCTATAAAGACACATAAGTGGCTTTGCTGGTTCTAACATGTGTTTTAGTATCTAAAAAAAAATTGCCCTGTACACTAACTCAAAGCACTGTTCTTGAAAATGTGGGGTGATGTTAATATACACACTGGACTTGGTACTGCAGATGAATTGGGGAAAGCCTATGATTAGCTAAGTCAAATACCAGAATTTCTGCCCTAGCACCAGGTAGCAGCAGCTCCTGCTACCTCCATGCTCCCTCCACAGGTAGGATGATGTGCCATATGTAGAGGAATGGAATAAAAAAATCTTGTTGTTCTCCCACAACTCATGGTCCTCCAGACAGGGTCTGTAGCCTGCATCTGCTCTTAAAAGGATCACAGATCAAGAAGAAGTGGAAACCTTCACAGTCAACTCATGTCTATCTAAGTTAGATAATATTCAAATTCCTGCCACAGTAGGTCAGATCAAATATCTGTAGTCTATTTCCAACAGAAGCCTGAGCAATAAATGGTTGCCAGCTAAAAAAAAAAAAATATACGGGAGAGAACTATAACTTCTTGTTCTGATTTGCCCTTCCAGCATTCTGCAGCCTGTGTTTAAGGGGTTCCCAAGTTGAAGGCTATGTATCACTTTAACAGTGGCAAACATGTCCTATGCTCCATTCATTTTCTCACTCTTGATATTGTACACTGTTGAGTAACAAGTTTCAGTATTTAAGTGTTTTGTGAGATTGCAGTTCTTTAAACCTTATGCTTGATAGCATCTGAATTTAACTTACTCTAATTCTCATAAGAAAATAAAAACTTGAGTTAGGAGAGGAGCTAGTAATTTTTATTAACATCCACACCACATACACTTCTGCAGACCTATCTAATGTTTTCCACAAAATTTCTCTTCTAGGAAACACATTCCAAACAAGTTCATTGCTTCTGGTAAAAACCCATTGATCACGATCTCTCTCATTGAACTTTTACTCATTCTACTGTATTCTTTCTGGGATTGTGCAAGAAAAGCTTGCTGCAATATTCAACATATAGCTGCTAACACAGACTTACATTGTGCCATAATAAAACCCTATTTTATTCTCTGCTCCAATTAATTCACACAATCACAGAATGATAGGTGTTAGAATGGGCCTTTGGACATCATCTAGTCTAACACCCCTGCTAAAGCAGGTTCACTTAAAACATGTTGCATGGGAATGCATTGAGGTGGGTTTTGAAAGTCTCCAGAGAAGGAAGCTCCACAACTTCCCTGGGCAGCTTATTTTAATGCTATATCACTCTCATGTATATTTTTTTTTCCTCTGTTATATTTTTCCTTAGCTATTCCTAGTGTTTCATTTGTATTGACTGACAGATTAATCTAAAGATCTTGTCACAGAAGCACCAGCCCAAAACGCTGCACTGGTGACACTTTGGAATCCATGTCTGTGTATTTGCAGCATTGTTTCTCTCACACACTAGCACCACCTCATATCAAAAGGTCATGTGGCAGATCAATTTTATTTCCTTAGCAAAAAGGGTGATCTCCTACTCCTATTCTGACTGCTCTGAGAGAGAGCAGCCTCTCTCAGCTTCATATCCCCTGTCAGCCTGGTGAAGATCTTCAGCCGCTGCTGTCCTTTCAGCCTAATAATGCCTTCCAGCAGCACATAAAGGCTTCCACTACCCAAAACCATGGGCTGGTGCTCATGCCTCCTTGATCTCCACTCCACACTGGTGGCTCAGGGTCCCACACAAATTATAGCGTTGCTTGATACTTTTTGCAGATACACAAAAAAGCACAGAGGTAGCAGCAGCACATAGGTGTGACAAGTCAGGCACATAGCAGTGCAAGCAGCTGGCAGCTGTGTGAAGGCTATAATTTAATGCTGAACATGCATATGTGCTCAGCTTTTTAGCAAGCAGGGCTGATCTATTTTTCCAGGCCTTCGCAATTTTCAAGAAAAAAAAAAAAGATATTAGCTCTGGCTTGAAAGACCTCCTTGACCTTAAGGCATTAAACCCTAACTCATTCCAAAGATCATCTTTCAGAATTGCAGAGAGGTTACTGATTAACAGTTTTCAGCTACAGTTGCTCATATTTTAGTGTCTGCACATCTTCTCAGAACATGAAGTTTGCTTTCTGAGAATATTTTCCCTGAACCTCACATCCTCTGCCCTTAAATATCTGAAGTTGCCCAATTGCTTGTATGCCTAGGTAATATTCTGGGTATGCAGCTAGTTTAGCAATTGTCATGTTACCCCTTTTATAGCATATGCTTATATGTTTTTCAGCTTCATAGCCACAATACAGGACAGCCCACCTAGAAAAATGCCTACTTAACCTTTTGCAGAAGTTGCCAAGTCTCATCCAGACAAGACAAAATTAACCTTTACCGTTGAAAGTTTTCCTCTTCCAGATTATTGAAGCCAATGCATGGGTTTCTGAGATGGTTCTTTATCATTAGGATGTCTTTGTTTTCCAAGGCCTGGTTTAGCAACACAACAGCTGACAACATTTCTACTGCAATAGACAGTTCATCATGTGCCAGGTAGTTCTGTAGGACAATAATGTAACCGCAGTCAGGAAGCTAAACAAGCAGTGTAACAAATTTTGAGTTACACAGTCTAGATGCCACCAAGGAAAGTGACTTGATTGAAAATCTTGGCAAACTTGGTAGTTACAAACATGTCAGATTAACGTAACACTGGTGGCAGAGCTTCCTGGGTTTGTTACACACCCTTTCAGCCTTTCTTTCTTTTACTCCACAGTCCTGTGCATTCTGGTCTTACAGTCATATTAGGGGATTACTTTTCCACACATTGTATAAAAGAAAATTAGTACTCATTAAGAGCATGCAACAATTTTTTTAAAAGTCAGTTGATTTGTTGCAACACAGGAGCTCAGCCAGAGCAAAGTGTGTTAAGAAATAAATTCTGTAACTGACTATTGCCTATTCAACCAAAGCCATTCATGCAATACATAACACCAGGCAAGAGAATTAAGTCCGGTTTTACACAACAACGTGCTATGTTTGTGCTCTTTCATAGTTTGACTACGTAACATCAATGAGCAGGTTGTAAGCTTTTTCACTCTTACCACAGCATTCTGTTGTTGGAGGTTGAACAGTTCAGTCTGATAGACAGCAGCAGCAAATGAGTGAACAACAGGCAGCTGTGCCTCCGGTTTCATCAGTGCAACCAGTGTTTTACTAGGATCACAGTTACGAATTGCAGTATTGATATTGTCAACTGCTATAAGTTCTAGAGAACAGCAGGGAAAAACATACTTGTATGAGATTCTTTAAGACATCTGCTGAACATTGCAGAAACTGTCTATTCAAAGGTATGCAGCAAATAATTGAAGGAATTTAAAATTTCTGGACTTTCAGATATTAGAGGTTGGTTTATGTTGAAGGTATAACAAGCAAGGTATTACAACCTCATCATAACACAGAATGACCTCACATTTCTCCTAGGTATGCTTGTGGCACATATTGCTGGGCATGTCTGCTACAGTGCCTCAGTCTTTCTCCACTCCAAGTGCTCCTTCCCTTCTGTGCCATGCTTTTTTACTCCAACTCTCAGCAGAACTTAACTCGGCTAGCTAAAACAAGCTTCTCTGCTACACCAATGGCATTTTTATTGTCCATTACAGGAGGCTTGGTAGAAATCAACTAAATGTGTCAGGGAGTTTGGATTTTCAGTGGGTTAGCTGCTGGAAAATCACATGCTATGGCTTCTAGGACATCCTCTGCATGCCGTCGCCTGTTTCTTTGTCTAGCAGTGTGGATATCAGTCCTCAAAAGTACTAGTATCCAGAAATTATACCCTTCTCTATAGATCAAATTGCAACTTAAGCAGGCTACATACAGGAAGTATGAGCACCCTTTTCAGTATGTGAGCAACTCCACCCATTTCATTTGCTGGACTGACTTCAGTAGATATTTGAACCCTGACAGAGAAACTATAAACACCTCCTGCTTGGGCAGCCACAGTAACCTTACAACACCCTTAGCTTAGTCACAGCCACTGTATTTTCACACCTGGAGGAGCCAAATCTGAAGTAATCCAGGCAAGATGCACCCAGTGATGCATTGTACAAGGGACTGCTCTGGTCTTGCACAAACGGAAGCAGTCTTGAAGGTTAGAGTGTGTGTGGCAGAATGAAGAATGACAATTATGTAATTCTCATCTCCATCAGCAAAATAACCACTGTCTCCTCCATCCTATTTCATGGCTTTGCTGTATGCTATTAACCAGGGCATGTTTTCAGTCATCACTGACAGCTCAAGTCTGTACAAGACTGCTTGCACAGCAGATACCATCCACACAGTTCATGTATGCAGCGAGACTCAGATCTTATTATAAAACATGAAGAATTCTAAAAGCTAGGTATGCAGGGCTGTCTACACAAGCCCCTTGCCTCATTTCCATTGCTCTGAAGCATGCTCATGAGTCCATGTTGTTTGAAAGTGCTCTCTGTTGGCTGTTCCCAAGGCCAGAAAAAAAGAAAGGGTCTCAAAGCTACGGCATGCATACTTTTATAGAGAAAAGAGCAAAGAGAGTCAGAGTACACAAATGGGCTAGACCAGATGTGTAGTCAATAACCACACTATTGATTTGTAATTCAGGAAGTGAGCATGCAGTTTGCAAAATACACATTACATTTTTCACATTCCAATAACAAACCCCACTATTTTCCTGTTTCAAATGAAGCAGAAATAAGTTCTTCCCCAGATTATCATTACTGCTTTTCATGCATGAAAATTTCCCTCCTAGTTTCCTTTATCAAGGGCCAACACTTTTAGAGAAAGTATTGCTCACCATACCCAACCAGTCTAAAAGAGGCTAACAATTGAGGTAACAAGTCAAGCTTAACTTGCAGCTTCAGTTAACCTTGCAGTACAGGTTGTATGTTACAATACAAAAGCAATCAGCCTGTATTTACAACACTGAAAATAATACCAGAGACAAAAACAGCCACTAAGCCATGCCCAGATGTAGCACGAAATGACAGTAGTTTAACCAAAGCTGAACTTCTAGCAAACAAGTTTCCAGTCAAAAGCAGCAATTCATGCACTGTAAATTTAGATCCCCCTTAACTATATTTTTTTCACATACTGTAACTTGTATCCTGGAACATTTGTAGTAGGCTATGAGCAAGCTGGATTTAGACGTGTTTAAAAGAATAGCTTTCCTCTGCGATGTTATTGCAAAATATTTTTCCATGTGATCACTCTGTAGGGATGGTCATCACTCCCACATGAGAATTAATACTGTACTAAGAAATATTTGTTCAAGTCATGCATTGTCTTCAGTTTTAGCCAGTGTGCTTACCAGTGACTCTAGTTATTCAAAGGAAAAAAAAGGGTTAGCAACCTAAGGTGAAAGTATATCCAATGCAGCATATATTGATGACTTGGCAATTGTGACACTCACTGAGAACAGTTACAAAAATAAAATGCTGCATATAAGGTTGCCTTATTTACATGCAAAAAATGGGAGATTCAGTTAATCTGCTTAACACAATTAAACAGCAAGGGTGAAAAATGAATATTAAAAAAGTTACTCACTAAGCTTGTGAGCCTCAGCTTCCACATTGGCAACACTAACTTCTCTCTGCATTTCACTTTTGTCGAGCATATTTGGAACCCCTGCTATCTAACAGATCAGAAAAAGAGATTTAATTATGCTTTTAAGTTTGATGGGAAATAAGGGATATAATCCCTTGACAGGACACTAAGACTTGATTGTATACTATCCACTGTGCATCAAATATAACATCACAGTAAACACAGCATTAATCTTGTCCTGTGATTTTAATGTTACTCAAAAAGATTAATTTTCTCTTTTAAACTTGGTTGACTCTTGCATTTGCTCTTGCATTCAGTATTACCTTTTGTTGTACTCAGAATATGACTTCTTTTCTAAGGAAAGCAGAGTAATAGGGGCTGCATACTGAATCTCAGATTTTAGTCTTCTATCTTGGTTAGTAGCTACTTACAAGGGCACCTCTTCAGAGCAAATGCCCTTTGGTGTCAATTAGTAGCATATCTATTTTTCTAAAATTGTTATAAAAATGTTTCATAACTGATGTTGAAGGTGGAGTAAGTTCAATTTATCTCTGGATTAAAATCAACTATAAAAAAGTCTGAAAAAGGCAATCTAATGCATAGTACCTGTTCCATTCAATTACCTGCATTTTCTGTTCTTTAGATTCATACAATTGCAATAGGTACCATGAGGAATTTTGTGGCAGAACTTCAAGCAGGCTTAGAGCAGGATGGTTCAAACCTGCCATCAGTGCCACTTCATCTTGCTGGTCAATAGCCTCATTCACTTGGACTAAAGCTATGTGAACTGAAATGAAAACAATGCTCATAAACAGCAAATACACTTTTG